>CAWVNO010000862.1:0-600000 GCA_963930645.1 Salticus scenicus | reverse complement strand
TTGATAAACTGTTTTTTCAAAGAAACTATTCTTGGTGAAACAAAAAAAAAAAAAAAAACAGTTGACATTTATATACTTTACATTGAGAAATATCACAAAAAAAAAAACTGTTTATATTTGTTTATATTTCAAATAAACTATTCTTGGTGAAAAATAAATTACGAACACTGATAACTATCTTTAAAAAAAAAAAAAATAACTGTCTACTTATATACCTATATATTAACGAATTGAAACAAACTGTTGTATTTTTCAAACAGACTATTTTGGAGAAATAAATTAAATAAACAAAATGAACTTATTTAAAGATACCAATATTGAAGCACTAAATGCAAATAATTATGACATATGGAAATTTAGAGTTGAAAGTTTGTTACAAAAAGATGATTTATTCATAGTTATAAGTGATGAGCCTCCAACGCCAATAACCGATACATGGAGGTCTAAGGATCGTAGAGCGCGTGCAATTATAAATTTATTAGTTGACGACTCTCAAATAGTAAACGTTAAGAACCTCTCCACAGCTCGTGAATGCTGGGAAGCTCTTAAAAAAATACATGAAAGGTCATCACTCTCAAGTAAACTATTTCTCCTTCGCAAGTTATATTCCATTAAATTAAGTGAAGGAGGTAATATGACAGAGCATATCACTAAAATATACCAAACGCGCGACAAGCTGATAGCAATTGGTGAACAAATAAGCGATCAGCATCTATCAGCATTAATGCTTTGTTCTCTGCCGCAATCTTATGATGTATTAATCACTTCTTTGGAAAGTAGAGATGAAGCAGACCTTTCTCCCGAGTTTATCCGATCCAAACTGATCGACGAATATTTAAAGAGAGAAGAAAATAAACACGAAAACAATATTTCAGCTTTGAAAATAACTAAAACAAAAAATGAAAACGTGAAATTCTGTAAGTTCTGTAAAAGAAATAATCACGATATCGACGAATGCTGGATTCTAAAGAGAAAAAATAATTCGAGATCCAAACAAAATAATAGATATAACAAAAACAGACAGCCCTTTAGAACTGCAATGTGCTCTCATGATAGAGATAACGCAGACAAAACACAGACTTCGGCAACTGATAAAAATAAATCAAATAAGGTATTTACATTATATATGGGTATGAAATCAGATAAGTGGTATATTGATTCAGGGTGTTCGACACATGTAAGTAACAATAAAAGTAAATTTTATGAATTCTATCCTAGCTCCTCCTGCGTGACGATCGCGAATGGGCAGGAAATAAAATCGTTTGGACATGGATCTGTAAAATTACATACCATAAATTCAAATAATACACAAAACACCATACTGTTAAAAAATGTCTTGTATGTACCGGATATTGAGACAAATCTCATATCTGTGAAAGGGGCAACAGAAAATGGGTGTATAGCAGTATTTAAAGATAGATCATGCAAAATAATGCATGAAGGCGAAACATGTATTGAAGGGTATATCAATAATAATTTATATGAATGTAAAATAAATTCAGATACAACACACACCATAAACATTGTGAAAACGTGCGAAAACAAAAACTGCATAGACAAATGGCATGTTAAATTGGGTCATAGAAATGTTAATCATATAAAACAGTTAGTAAACAAAAACATGGCAACAGGGATTAAACTAGATGATTGCAAACATGATAGTGTATGCGAAACTTGCATATTATCTAAGTTAACTGACAATCCTTATCCCAAAAAGGCTCAATTTAGGGCAACAAAAGTTTTAGAGTTGGTTCACAGCGATTTATGCGGGCCGATGAAAACCCCCACGGTCGGTGGAAAGTATTATTTTTTGACGTTTATAGATGACTTTAGTCGATTTACCGTTATATACTTATTAAGAAGTAAGGACGAAGTTTTATCAAAATTAAAACAATACATAGCAATGACTACAAATAAATTCGGGAGAACTTTGCAGGCAATCCGCTCAGACAATGGAGGGGAATACACCGGAAAAGAATTTGATGAATATTTAGGAAAATTAGGAATAGACCATCAATTCACAGTTCCCTATTCGGCTCCTCAGAATGGCGTTTCTGAGCGTAAAAATCGAACTTTGGTTGAGATGGCACGTTGCTTATTAAAAGATGGAAATTTACCGAATTCTTTCTGGGGTGAGGCAATTAATACGGCTGTTTACTTACAGAATAGACTCCCGACTTCCGCGTGTGAATCAACACCCTACGAATTATGGACGGGTCGAAAACCTGACCTGTCAAAATTAAAACCCTTCGGTTGTCGTGCCTATGCTTATGTACAAAAGGTACACAGGGGAAAATTAGATGATACCGCCCAGCAAGGTATATTTGTAGGGTATGATAATAGGAGTAAAGGGTATAGAATTTGTACGAATGGTAAAAACATAATTATAAGTCGTACTGTAAAATTTGTAGAACATGAAAATAAAGAAATAATAAATAATGAAACATTAAAAAATAATGATGAAAGGCCTGATAACATAAAATTATCACCAAAACTGCAGATAATAGACTCGGAAGCAGAAAACACAGATGATAGCAGTTTGTCAGATAATTCACAAGACTTACCGCGAAGATCGCAAAGATCTAATAGGGGGGTACCACCTGATAGATTTACGTTCACAGTAAACACTAAAAGAATTGAAGAACCGAAATGTTGGGACGATATAATGAAAATGAAAAATCCCATAGAGAAAGAAAATTGGATTAAAGCCACGTTAGAGGAAATAAACTCACTTAAGGAAAACGAAACATGGGAATTAGTAGAAGCCTCACCAGGAACTAAAGTAATTGGTAGTAAATGGGCATTTAAGGCAAAATTCAATAATCAGGGACTAGTGGAAAAATATAAAGCGAGGTTGGTAGCCAAGGGATTTTCCCAAAAATATGGCATTGATTATGATGAAACCTTTGCACCTGTTGCATCACACACAACCATAAGAAGTTTTCTAGCAATGTCCCTGTACAAAAATTTAAGTTTAAGACATGTTGACATTAAGACGGCTTTCTTACATGGGGAATTACAGGAGGATGTATATATGCAGCAACCAGAGGGTTATGCTGCACCAGGCGAAGAGCATAAGGTTTGTAAGTTGAAAAAGGCCATCTATGGGTTAAAGCAGGCTGCGAGGGCTTGGAATCAGAAATTAAATGATACATTATGCAAATTAGGTTTCAATCAAAGCCAGTACGATAAATGTCTTTATAAAAGAAAACAAAATAATTCAACAACGTATGTTCTAGTCTATGTTGACGATTTATTAATTGCGGGTGAAAATAAAATTATAAACATGTTAATAGACAAATTGAAAGAAGAATATCCGTTGACAGACTTAGGCGAAGCTAAGTATTATTTAGGTATAAATTTAGAAAGACCCAGTAAAGATACGATAACGCTCGACCAAACGAACAAAATAATGGAACTAATAACCAAATTTGGGCTTGAAAATGCGAAACCGACAGATACTCCCATGGAGCCAGGCTACATAAAGTTAGTCGATAACGAAAACCTTCTACCGCACAACACCCAATACCGACAAGCTATCGGAGCGCTACTCTACATAGCCACGGTATCGCGACCGGACATTAGCGCTGCAGTGGGGATTCTAAGCAGAAGGAATGAGTGTCCCAGATCAAAGGATTGGGAGGCGGTTAAGAGAGTCATACGCTATCTAAAAACAACAATAAACTTAAAATTAACATTTAGCAATAAAAAAGAACCTATCCTGAGGGCATATGCAGATTCAGATTGGGCAAATGATGCATCCGATAGAAGATCAATCGCAGGAAACCTGTTCATGGTCGGAAGAAATCCCATTCAATGGAGCTCAAAGAAACAAAATTGCATCGCTATGTCCTCCGCTGAAGCTGAGTATGTGTCCGCAGCGAACGCTGCACAAGAAATAATATACATTAAGAATTTATTGCACGAACTAGATTTAAATCAAGAGGAACCAATAACTTTGTATGAGGATAATATGTCCTGCATTAAATTAGCAGAAAGTGACAAGTACCATCATAAAACGAAGCATATAGATATACGATATCATTTGCTTCGTGAAAACATTAAAGAGAAAAAAATCCAAATGGTTTATAAATCTACAGAAACTATGATTGCAGACATCCTCACAAAGGCTTTACCCAGAACTATCTTTGTTAAACATAGAAACAAACTATTGAACTAAAAAAAAAAAAAAAGGACTTTCAGAGTCTAAGTGGGGATGTTAGAACATTATAGACTCCGAAATTCATATTTAATATTAACCTAGAAACTTTTTCATTTAAAGAACTCTCATTTTCAGTACGTGATATGTAGATGTATTAAACTCAATTGTTTCCGCGTTCTCGTCACACCCTGCGGGTTAAATGTAGATGTATCTTTTTTCGCCTCCGTTAAACTGTTTAGTTTTACGAATGTAAGTGCTTCTTCGAGTAAGAGCGAGCTTCGAGCTCGCTCCATAAAAACAATACTATAATAAATATTCAAGAAATCAATTAATGATTAATTTTTACTTGAATATAATTCACCAAAGATTAATATAAAATGTTATAGATTTCATTACAGAATGAGTACTGAATTCCAGAATAAAAAAACTGGAGAATGCAGACAATCACCAATCAAGTAAGATAATATAAAAACAGATTTTCCAGTAAGAAGATTTACAGGTAAGCGAAATTTTACTTACCTAATGTCTACTTGACAAGTGATATAATATTGAAATAAATATCTCAAAGTAAAGTTGAATAAGAGGTAAAATCTTACTCACGCACATTTCTAGGTGAATATTTTTTTCAAAATAATCTAAAAAAAATAAGAAAATTCTTTTTTTTTTTTTTTTTTTTTTTCTATTTTTATGTAGACTTAGTATTGCCAATTCAAATTTTGCCATATTGATAACTCAAAATGTCTCTACACTATATTGATTGAAGACTTGGCGTGGAATTATTAACAAGGCAAATAACAACGTCAAGAACGCCAAAAATAAATCACAGGAAAGCAGACAGCTGTTTCGGTAGCCTTTAACGTACCGTCTTCAGTGCTTGAAGATGGTACGCAAGGGTCGACGTTTTAATTAATATCTCCGCTAATTAGCGTCGCATCGCTTAGCGAATTATCGCGATGTCGAGATGAAGAAATTCTGCGTCTGTCGACACCGGTTTCGAGGCGATGCGACCATTAGCGCCGGAGCTTTAGCGGTCACAAGGCATTTCTCACAGACAGACAGACAGACAGACAGACAGACAGACAGACAGAAAGACAGACAGACAGACAGACAGAAAGACAGAAAGACAGATGCGCACAGATTTTAATAATATAAGGAGATTATTAATTAAAACGTCGACCCTTGTCTACCGAAAAATGACCCAGAATTCATGATTAAATGCCTAAAAAGCGACATTTTTACGGAAAAAGTGGAAAATAAATTAGAAATATCGGTCGTATCGTTACAAACAAGGTATCAAATGAAAGGCCCGATTTTTCTGAATCCGACGGTTTAAACAGCTTATCGATAGGGCAATTAGATTTTTTAAAATTAACTAAAGTATGAAAAAAAAGGTGGCAACAAATCACAAGAGTTATATTAATTTCGCAATAGACGTATTTCGGTTACCATGGCGCCGGGCGAAAGAATAAATAGATTTTACTTCGTGCTTTACTGATTTTGTATTGGAAATAAAAATTGCAAATTTCAAAATGCTTCAATTTTATTCAAAATTATTTCAAACTTGCTACACACTTTTAACATCACAAGACGAAGTACCAGTTCAAATTTCATCGGGTTTCCAGGATAAATAAAAAATGTACAATTTAATTGCAAATTAAATTTTATTGTAATACGCGTATTTCAAATTCTAACTATGATTAAATTATTTTTAATACATCATTCGAAAGATATTTTAAAGTTCTTTTAAATTATCGAAAATTTTCACCAGATTTACACGTTTTGAGGTGTCCTGAATCAATTTTCTTTTATGGCGCTGTAATATTTTAAAATTTCAATATTTCAATTTCTAATTATGAATTATTTTTAATACATCATTCGAAAGATATTTTAAAGTTCTTTTAAATTATTGAAAATTTTCACCAGATTTACACGTTTTGAGGTGTCCTGAATCAATTTTCTTTTATAGCGCTGTAATATTTTAAAGTTTCAATATTTCAGTTTCTAATTATGATTAAATTTTTTTTACTACATCATTCGAAATATATTTTAAAGTTCTTTTATATTATCGAACGTTTTCACCAGATTTACACGTTTTGAGGTCTCCTGTATCAGTTTTCTTTTGCATCTCAGCTAATTGAGTTAGACAGTACAAAATTGGTATATGTTATAATTAGGCGTTGCTGAAAGTGTGAGGAAGAAATAGGCGTGCACCGCGCGCGTGTCCCCTACCTTGTGCGCGCGCAGCGCGCACGGGACTGCACTGCCGCTGCACTGCCGAAGGCAGTGGGGACCCGGTCCAACTTTTTAACCGATGAGAAATGATTTTTTTCTTTTCTTTTCTTAAGAATAAAAATTTTTTAACCGATCAGAAATGATTTTTTTTATGGGGCACGAAGTGTCAGGGAAGGAATACGCGCGCGTGGTGCGTGTATCCTTTAACTTGTGCGCGCGCAGCGCCCACGGGTCTGCGCTGCCGAAGGCAGTGGGGACCCCATCCGAATTTGTACCCGATGAGAAATGATTTTTTAAATTTTCTTAAGAATAAATTTTTGACTTGAGAAGGAATATGTGCGCGCAGCGCACGTATACCTTCACACGTGCGCGCGCAGCGCGCATGGGTCTGCGCTGCCGGAGGCAGTGGGGACCCGTTGGGATTTTTTATCCGATCAGATTTTTTTTTTTAGGAGGAACGAAGGGTCAGGGAAGGAATACGCGCGCGCAGCGCGTGTATCCCTTAAGTTGTGAGCGCGCAGTGCGCACGGGACTGCGCTGCCGAAGGCAGTTGGGACATGGGCCGACTTTTTACCCAATCATAAATGATTTTTTTTTCAATTTCTTTTCTTAAGACTAAAACTTACTGTTAGTGATTCATTTGAAAATACTGACCCGCTAGCGGGCGAAGCTCGCTAGTAATAATATTAATAGCGGTTTAAAAAAAAAGTGTTAATATTTAAGAAAAAGAATTATCTACTTCTTACAAGCAAAAACTGTTTTATTTAAGAGACAAAAATTTAAGTTAAAATACATATATAATAATATATATATATATAATACATATACAAAAAATATATATAAAAACAATTAAAATCTACTAACTAACAATTATTATCTACTTCTTGTTGGGTATATTTTTATTTTATACAGTAAGCCTCGCATAAAAGTGTTACTATAAAGATTTACATTTAATTTTAGGCGTACAAACCAACAATAGATAATATACAAAAATATAGATAACAAGATTTAAACTAAAGTCTGAGAAAAGATACTTAACATTTTCGCGACCACTGACGTAGTTTCACGTCATTTTGAAATCTGTAACTCCTTCAGTGGGCGTTTCTTTCACAATTTGTGTGTTACGAAATTTCTTAAGAATATTCCTTATATCCATATATATATAAACAAAACAGTATGAATTCAAATACTTTCACTAGAAAGAGTATAATTATTATGTATATCCATATGAAAAGAAATATGGATATAGAAAAAACGGTTTCCTATTGCCTAGAACGAGTATTCCCCGTTCTGCAGTCGTCTACTGTACTTGAATTCTTAATTTTAAATGTGTAAAATCTATATCTTTAAAAGTAATAAGACATATTACTTTGTTTTAAATTCTTTTTCCGTGATAAATGTGACGCCAGTTTACGCCGTGATTAGAATAATAGAAAATAAATAATATTGCGCTTTGTTTCAATAATAGATATTAACAACTTTAAAAAAAAAAAAAAAAAAAAATACCACTTTATTATCCAGTATTAAAAAAACATTTAATAAAAATTTTATATTTTATTATGTTACGTCATACGATAAAATTTAAATAGCATAAACGGTAGAGTAAGCGAATGCGAAAATGTCACAACAAGATTAAAACAGAAAATTTGTTTTAAAAAATCTGATAAAAATTAATGAAAATCAATTATATTAATTTAAAAAAAGGAAAAAACAGAAGTATTGTTCACTGCGTATTGCTCTTTCAAATAATAGTTCTCGTCTTACCGCGTTTTTTTTACTGTCATGATACTTAACTTGAGGTGCACGAATCGTAGAATATTCAAGTAGAATACAAAAGACAAAAGGGACAAAATAGAATTTTAGCAGTGAGAAACTGGGAAACGTTATGTAATATTTAAGAGCAAAGACTTAACATTTCAGAATCGAGTATAAACCTCTTTGCAACGAAAGCCACGCCTTTACACAGTCTTTTTACAACTTTACATTATAAAACAAAATTATTTTATATACTTCCAATTAAATCATTTATAATTTGTCTTCAGCATTCGATGTAGAAAATGCCATTGACATTTATGCAAACCAGCGTCACATAGAGAGTCATATACGAATACAGAAACTAGTTTTTTTAATGTTGTTTCCGCAATATAGAGGCGGGGCTTCATTTCTTTTGGAATTTTTTCACAATTTCTCGCTTGCATTGCGATAATTTTATAAAAATGATCCAATTTGTATCATAAACATCGAAATGTTGCTTAGAAAACAATTAGAATAACATTAAGGTATATTAAAATAGTTTTTCGTCAAAATATATACAGATATTTACTCTCAGAGGATACAAATTATTATAAGTGACGGCCCCCTAACAACAGTAAAAAATGAAATATCGCTGTAACTCAAAAAATAATGTTAGGAACGAGCTGTAAATTTGGAAACCCATGTTTTTGATGATGGCCGTTCTTTTCGTGCAAAAATTAACATAGGTCATAATTCATAATTTTTTCAAATATGAATTTATTAATAATTTTCATAATTCAAAAAATGTTTTTTTAGCAAAAATTTGCATGAAATATGTTTGGGTCACTTCATTCTAACGAATAAAAAAAACAGAATTTAAATATCATAATTATTTCGGAAGATATGATTTAATGTTTGTCACATTCATTTAGCATTAGCATCCCCAAACTTTGACAGCTTATAACTCTATGAAAAATTGAGCGAAATATATAAACTATACCATTTTCCGTGATGATTTGATCCAAAGAATTCAAATAAATTATAAAAAAGGGGGGTTACCATTGAAAAAAATGAAGTTGATGTCAGTTTTAATATGTAGACGACCCCTAAGTAAAATCTAACTATAACATTATAAACTAGACGTTATTACAAACTGATCGGTACCAACCACAGGTTTCTACGATAATTTACGGCGAAATTAGGTGGGGGGTGGCGTTTTTTTTTTTGGCTGACTGTACATACTTTTTAATATAGATAGATTTTGGAAGATAGTGTGGTGTTGTTTAGGAGACCTGAGTGGTATGTTTTCGTGTGAGATATTCTAATGAATACTATTCCATATTAAAGCCAGTTTCGTCTAAAACCATCTAAAACACCAAACAGCTAAGCCAATGAACGCAAGTGTATTTTGAATCCGGCACCTGCCGCTTACTAGCTCCAAAAGAAGGATATTTAGACCACTGGTGGGACTTTTTTTGATGGAAAAGCCGCATTCATGTTCGTATTATTGTCGTTACAAATTTTAGTAATTTTACACAATGGCTATATTTTTTTACTGAAATTCTTTTGGTGATGCATGGCGCTATTCACTTGTTTTTTTTTTTTTTTTTTTTTTTTTTTTTACTGCAAAATAGATTTGTTTTATATGTGTATAAATTACTATGTAAATGTATATACTAAATTAAATTCTTCATTTTCCCTCCCTTTCCACGAGTTGCAATTACACTTAGTTAAAATAAAATCTTACGTTTCACCGAAAAACTAGTCACAATTCAGCTACAACCAGTATTTTTAGATATTTGTGTGTGCTATATTTTGCCCTTTTAATAGAGCTTTTTTTGGTAATAAACACCGATAAAATCGTTAAACTTAGCACCAGAATGTTCATTGCAGTTAAATTTGCCTAAATGGCACAACCGTTTTAGTGAATCGTAGAATTATTATACTTTGAAAAATATTTTGTAAAATGAACAAAAATTTGGTTGAATAACAAATTGGTTGCATAAAATTTGTTCCAATAAACATTTTACTTAGATTAACAAATTAATTTTTGTTCCGATTCCAATTAAAATATTTTGTTTCTTGCATGCCTTTTTTTTTTCTTAAATTTACAAATATTCAAAAATTATTCCAAAGTTAAGCAAAGTATTTTATAACCAAATATAAAGCAAATATCAGCAAATATAAAGAAATTTTGCTGAAATGCTGTAAATAAGTTAAAAATGTAATTTGTATTGCCTTAAAAAAAACAGATTTTTCGCTACAAATGAGGGTTTTGTTTAAAACAGCTAAACATACTCAACAAAACACATTTTGTAGCTTTTAACAAATCCTTTCTTGAGTGTATTTTTAAGAGCAACTATCCCGTATTATAACTATCCCATAAAATTGTTAGAACATTATAGACTCCGAAATTCATATTTAATATTAACCTAGAAACTTTTTCATTTAAAGAACTCTCATTTTCAGTACGTGATATGTAGATGTATTAAACTCAATTGTTTCCGCGTTCTCGCCACACCCTGCGGGTTAAATGTAGATGTATCTTTTTTCGCCTCCGTTAAACTGTTTAGTTTTACGAATGTAAGTGCTTCTTCGAGTAAGAGCGAGCTTCGAGCTCGCTCCATAAAAACAATACTATAATAAATATTCAAGAAATCAATTAATGATTAATTTTTACTTGAATATAATTCACCAAAGATTAATATAAAATGTTATAGATTTCATTACAGAATGAGTACTGAATTCCAGAATAAAAAAACTGGAGAATGCAGACAATCACCAATCAAGTAAGATAATATAAAAACAGATTTTCCAGTAAGAAGATTTACAGGTAAGCGAAATTTTACTTACCTAATGTCTACTTGACAAGTGATATAATATTGAAATAAATATCTCAAAGTAAAGTTGAATAAGAGGTAAAATCTTACTCACGCACATTTCTAGGTGAATATTTTTTTCAAAATAATCTAAAAGATTATGAGTATGATTTGATAAACTGTTTTTTCAAAGAAACTATTCTTGGTGAAACAAAAAAAAAAAAAAAAACAGTTGACATTTATATACTTTACATTGAGAAATATCACAAAAAAAAAACTGTTTATATTTGTTTATATTTCAAATAAACTATTCTTGGTGAAAAATAAATTACGAACACTGATAACTATCTTTAAAAAAAAAAAAATAACTGTCTACTTATATACCTATATATTAACGAATTGAAACAAACTGTTGTATTTTTCAAACAGACTATTTTGGAGAAATAAATTAAATAAACAAAATGAACTTATTTAAAGATACCAATATTGAAGCACTAAATGCAAATAATTATGACATATGGAAATTTAGAGTTGAAAGTTTGTTACAAAAAGATGATTTATTCATAGTTATAAGTGATGAGCCTCCAACGCCAATAACCGATACATGGAGGTCTAAGGATCGTAGAGCGCGTGCAATTATAAATTTATTAGTTGACGACTCTCAAATAGTAAACGTTAAGAACCTCTCCACAGCTCGTGAATGCTGGGAAGCTCTTAAAAAAATACATGAAAGGTCATCACTCTCAAGTAAACTATTTCTCCTTCGCAAGTTATATTCCATTAAATTAAGTGAAGGAGGTAATATGACAGAGCATATCACTAAAATATACCAAACGCGCGACAAGCTGATAGCAATTGGTGAACAAATAAGCGATCAGCATCTATCAGCATTAATGCTTTGTTCTCTGCCGCAATCTTATGATGTATTAATCACTTCTTTGGAAAGTAGAGATGAAGCAGACCTTTCTCCCGAGTTTATCCGATCCAAACTGATCGACGAATATTTAAAGAGAGAAGAAAATAAACACGAAAACAATATTTCAGCTTTGAAAATAACTAAAACAAAAAATGAAAACGTGAAATTCTGTAAGTTCTGTAAAAGAAATAATCACGATATCGACGAATGCTGGATTCTAAAGAGAAAAAATAATTCGAGATCCAAACAAAATAATAGATATAACAAAAACAGACAGCCCTTTAGAACTGCAATGTGCTCTCATGATAGAGATAACGCAGACAAAACACAGACTTCGGCAACTGATAAAAATAAATCAAATAAGGTATTTACATTATATATGGGTATGAAATCAGATAAGTGGTATATTGATTCAGGGTGTTCGACACATGTAAGTAACAATAAAAGTAAATTTTATGAATTCTATCCTAGCTCCTCCTGCGTGACGATCGCGAATGGGCAGGAAATAAAATCGTTTGGACATGGATCTGTAAAATTACATACCATAAATTCAAATAATACACAAAACACCATACTGTTAAAAAATGTCTTGTATGTACCGGATATTGAGACAAATCTCATATCTGTGAAAGGGGCAACAGAAAATGGGTGTATAGCAGTATTTAAAGATAGATCATGCAAAATAATGCATGAAGGCGAAACATGTATTGAAGGGTATATCAATAATAATTTATATGAATGTAAAATAAATTCAGATACAACACACACCATAAACATTGTGAAAACGTGCGAAAACAAAAACTGCATAGACAAATGGCATGTTAAATTGGGTCATAGAAATGTTAATCATATAAAACAGTTAGTAAACAAAAACATGGCAACAGGGATTAAACTAGATGATTGCAAACATGATAGTGTATGCGAAACTTGCATATTATCTAAGTTAACTGACAATCCTTATCCCAAAAAGGCTCAATTTAGGGCAACAAAAGTTTTAGAGTTGGTTCACAGCGATTTATGCGGGCCGATGAAAACCCCCACGGTCGGTGGAAAGTATTATTTTTTGACGTTTATAGATGACTTTAGTCGATTTACCGTTATATACTTATTAAGAAGTAAGGACGAAGTTTTATCAAAATTAAAACAATACATAGCAATGACTACAAATAAATTCGGGAGAACTTTGCAGGCAATCCGCTCAGACAATGGAGGGGAATACACCGGAAAAGAATTTGATGAATATTTAGGAAAATTAGGAATAGACCATCAATTCACAGTTCCCTATTCGGCTCCTCAGAATGGCGTTTCTGAGCGTAAAAATCGAACTTTGGTTGAGATGGCACGTTGCTTATTAAAAGATGGAAATTTACCGAATTCTTTCTGGGGTGAGGCAATTAATACGGCTGTTTACTTACAGAATAGACTCCCGACTTCCGCGTGTGAATCAACACCCTACGAATTATGGACGGGTCGAAAACCTGACCTGTCAAAATTAAAACCCTTCGGTTGTCGTGCCTATGCTTATGTACAAAAGGTACACAGGGGAAAATTAGATGATACCGCCCAGCAAGGTATATTTGTAGGGTATGATAATAGGAGTAAAGGGTATAGAATTTGTACGAATGGTAAAAACATAATTATAAGTCGTACTGTAAAATTTGTAGAACATGAAAATAAAGAAATAATAAATAATGAAACATTAAAAAATAATGATGAAAGGCCTGATAACATAAAATTATCACCAAAACTGCAGATAATAGACTCGGAAGCAGAAAACACAGATGATAGCAGTTTGTCAGATAATTCACAAGACTTACCGCGAAGATCGCAAAGATCTAATAGGGGGGTACCACCTGATAGATTTACGTTCACAGTAAACACTAAAAGAATTGAAGAACCGAAATGTTGGGACGATATAATGAAAATGAAAAATCCCATAGAGAAAGAAAATTGGATTAAAGCCACGTTAGAGGAAATAAACTCACTTAAGGAAAACGAAACATGGGAATTAGTAGAAGCCTCACCAGGAACTAAAGTAATTGGTAGTAAATGGGCATTTAAGGCAAAATTCAATAATCAGGGACTAGTGGAAAAATATAAAGCGAGGTTGGTAGCCAAGGGATTTTCCCAAAAATATGGCATTGATTATGATGAAACCTTTGCACCTGTTGCATCACACACAACCATAAGAAGTTTTCTAGCAATGTCCCTGTACAAAAATTTAAGTTTAAGACATGTTGACATTAAGACGGCTTTCTTACATGGGGAATTACAGGAGGATGTATATATGCAGCAACCAGAGGGTTATGCTGCACCAGGCGAAGAGCATAAGGTTTGTAAGTTGAAAAAGGCCATCTATGGGTTAAAGCAGGCTGCGAGGGCTTGGAATCAGAAATTAAATGATACATTATGCAAATTAGGTTTCAATCAAAGCCAGTACGATAAATGTCTTTATAAAAGAAAACAAAATAATTCAACAACGTATGTTCTAGTCTATGTTGACGATTTATTAATTGCGGGTGAAAATAAAATTATAAACATGTTAATAGACAAATTGAAAGAAGAATATCCGTTGACAGACTTAGGCGAAGCTAAGTATTATTTAGGTATAAATTTAGAAAGACCCAGTAAAGATACGATAACGCTCGACCAAACGAACAAAATAATGGAACTAATAACCAAATTTGGGCTTGAAAATGCGAAACCGACAGATACTCCCATGGAGCCAGGCTACATAAAGTTAGTCGATAACGAAAACCTTCTACCGCACAACACCCAATACCGACAAGCTATCGGAGCGCTACTCTACATAGCCACGGTATCGCGACCGGACATTAGCGCTGCAGTGGGGATTCTAAGCAGAAGGAATGAGTGTCCCAGATCAAAGGATTGGGAGGCGGTTAAGAGAGTCATACGCTATCTAAAAACAACAATAAACTTAAAATTAACATTTAGCAATAAAAAAGAACCTATCCTGAGGGCATATGCAGATTCAGATTGGGCAAATGATGCATCCGATAGAAGATCAATCGCAGGAAACCTGTTCATGGTCGGAAGAAATCCCATTCAATGGAGCTCAAAGAAACAAAATTGCATCGCTATGTCCTCCGCTGAAGCTGAGTATGTGTCCGCAGCGAACGCTGCACAAGAAATAATATACATTAAGAATTTATTGCACGAACTAGATTTAAATCAAGAGGAACCAATAACTTTGTATGAGGATAATATGTCCTGCATTAAATTAGCAGAAAGTGACAAGTACCATCATAAAACGAAGCATATAGATATACGATATCATTTGCTTCGTGAAAACATTAAAGAGAAAAAAATCCAAATGGTTTATAAATCTACAGAAACTATGATTGCAGACATCCTCACAAAGGCTTTACCCAGAACTATCTTTGTTAAACATAGAAACAAACTATTGAACTAAAAAAAAAAAAAGGACTTTCAGAGTCTAAGTGGGGATGTTAGAACATTATAGACTCCGAAATTCATATTTAATATTAACCTAGAAACTTTTTCATTTAAAGAACTCTCATTTTCAGTACGTGATATGTAGATGTATTAAACTCAATTGTTTCCGCGTTCTCGTCACACCCTGCGGGTTAAATGTAGATGTATCTTTTTTCGCCTCCGTTAAACTGTTTAGTTTTACGAATGTAAGTGCTTCTTCGAGTAAGAGCGAGCTTCGAGCTCGCTCCATAAAAACAATACTATAATAAATATTCAAGAAATCAATTAATGATTAATTTTTACTTGAATATAATTCACCAAAGATTAATATAAAATGTTATAGATTTCATTACAGAATGAGTACTGAATTCCAGAATAAAAAAACTGGAGAATGCAGACAATCACCAATCAAGTAAGATAATATAAAAACAGATTTTCCAGTAAGAAGATTTACAGGTAAGCGAAATTTTACTTACCTAATGTCTACTTGACAAGTGATATAATATTGAAATAAATATCTCAAAGTAAAGTTGAATAAGAGGTAAAATCTTACTCACGCACATTTCTAGGTGAATATTTTTTTCAAAATAATCTAAAAAAAATAAGAAAATTCTTTTTTTTTTTTTTTTTTTTTTTTCTATTTTTATGTAGACTTAGTATTGCCAATTCAAATTTTGCCATATTGATAACTCAAAATGTCTCTACACTATATTGATTGAAGACTTGGCGTGGAATTATTAACAAGGCAAATAACAACGTCAAGAACGCCAAAAATAAATCACAGGAAAGCAGACAGCTGTTTCGGTAGCCTTTAACGTACCGTCTTCAGTGCTTGAAGATGGTACGCTAAAGGCTACCGAAAGAGCTGTCTGCTTTCCTGTTATTTATTTTTAGCGTTCTTGACGTTGTTATTTGCCTTGTTCAAGTCCCTACACTGTCGATAAAAATCCCTGCTTTAGTGAAAAATTCTGAAAAATGTGGAAAAATTAACAAAATCCTTGCGAAATCCTATAAAAAGTCTTAAAAAATTATCCCCTAACAATCTCCACAAGTTCGTAATTCGTCCCTACATCATAAAGAAACTTGTTGAAAGTTCTTATATAGAAACAAATCCATACAGTTGGCAACACTCACTGTTAAAATTTTCTGTAAATTTAATGTAAATATTTATCCAGAATCTTTGTAAATTTACAGTAATTCTTAGTTAAAAGTGAATAATCGAGATTCTCAATCTTTATTCTGTATTTTTACGAATAAAATAAAATAAAATGATAAAAAGCACTTCTACAGAGAAACTAGAAGGAACAAATTAAAATTATTTAATTTTATTCTTGATTTAAGTATAATATTAAATTTGGAAAACTTCTATGCAAATATAAATAATGCATTTTTCTTAATCAATTTTCAGGAAACAACAAAAATACATTCAAACAAATTTTTGATTCATATTACCTTGTTTTAAGAAATTGAATATTTATAAAACTTGTTAATATTCTGAACATTAAATTCTCTGACGTAGTCATTTTCTAGTGCACATTTTAAATATTTCAAACACACATTCATGTTACCGAGAAATTTTAAAATGTGGAAGATTTATAAAGCTTAAAATACTATGAAAATTCAATTCTGTAAATTCAGGGCCCGATTAACCTTACAACTCAGGGGAAGCACAAATCCATTTGTGGGCCCCCACTGACTGCTTGGTCTAGAGACTCATACAAACATGTCGAAAAATTTATAAGTTTTTCATTAAATTTTGTAGTTACCTGGAATTGGAGACAAGTAAATTCGCTTAAAATGTAGACAAGTAAATTCACTTAATTTTTGTACCAAAATATAAACTGGTGAAAGCCTATATTCACCACAATATATGAAATTATTCCATTATAAATGAATGTGTAAACACTTCATTGGCATATTTCCTACATAATCTAGAAATGATAGTTGTTCAGTCAGGTGTACTGTGACTTTTTATAATTTGGCAATGCTTTCAGACCACAAGCTTACAATTTGGGGCCTATTTTTTGCTTAATTTGGGGCCTTTTCAAAATTTTCTAGGGGAAGCACATGCTTCTCGTGCCTATTGGGTAATCAGGGCCTGAGTAAATTATACATTGACTAGTTCATCTCGTAATTATTTGAAAGACAAACCTATGCTGAAAAAAAAAAGTTAAATAACATTTATAAAATTAGTAAATATTCTGAATATTGAATTATTTCAAATATCCATCTTGTAGTTTATATTCTAAATTTTCTATAGACATTCTAATATGCTTTCTAAATCTTCCAAAAAACATTCATGTTTACAAGAAGTTTGAAGAAGTGGAACATATATAATACTCATTAATGATCCGGGTTTGCAATCCCGTTATACAGTGAACTCTCGTTAAGACGGCCCCTTTTATGATGAATTTCTCGTTATTACATACAAAATCAGAATCCCCGGCTAAGTCCTATATGAATTGCAAGTAATAAACATCGCTTTATACGTACAATTCATTCGTTAAGTTGGACATTTTTTCCCCTCAAAAGCTTACTTTCTTCAAAAAAGAATAAGTTCCCAATTTTTTTTTTAAATTCAAGTTTTTTTTTTTTTTTTTTTTTTACATGAAATGTTGACGAGGAAATCTCACCACCAAATATACTAGATGTCCGTTATATGCTGGTGGCAATTAGGACATTTTATCAATCGACTGAAAATGTTCCAGATAATATTTTTGAACAATTGGCTAAAATTAAAAAGGACATAGAAAGAAGATCGTTTACCTAAAAAACAAACCAAGATAACTTCTTTTTTAGACTAACTAACTACTATACGTATTAACCTTGGGCGATATATTTAACGTCCCAGCCCGCCCGTTCCCGCTCATTGATGTCTTTTTCTAGTCAATTTTCTCCTTTTATTACTTCCGGTGCGAGCCTGTTTTTTTTTTTTTTTTTTTTTTTTTTTTTAAACACATTTGACATTGTGAGTTTTTTTTGGTTTTCTTCCCATGCTATTTCTATGGGGTTTTTAGCTTTCCCCCCCCCCCCCTCTTTTTCTACATTCTAAAGTGCGGTGCATTAAAAATCCCTGACGATGCTGTACTATTAAAGCGAAAAGCTTTGGATAAAAAAAAATTTAACATCTTTTAAATAAAAATTTAAATTTACGTGTGTTGAAAGTGTATTTAATATATTTAACAAATGACACGTGTTCAATTTAACTCTCTTTTTTCTTAGAGATTATTTATTTATAACTACTATGTACTATCAGCCTCTTTTCTTTATGTACTACATCAAGTTGTACTACACTGTACTATATGAAAAAAAGAAGTTTTGTAAGTAAGTATTGTTTTTCCTATGCGTTTATATTTTTTAGTGAATAAAATAGTTTGAGGAAACAAATTTTCATTCGCATTATACTGTGTATGTGTACATAATAGTTATTTTAGAGTTCATATAGAACTTCAGTTTATGAATTCCTGTTATAATGGACTCTCGTTAATACGAACAAAAAATGTCGGCTCTTGATTGTCCGTTTTAACGAGAATTCACTGTATACGCATTTTCTAGTTCATTTCCAAACTTTCCAGATGCATGTTTATGTGCACAAGCTAAATTTAAGAAGTTGAACATACATAGACTTCTTAATACTGTGAATATCCAATTTTTTTAAGTATCCATTTTCTAGTATGTATTCAAATCTTCCAGATACACGTCCATGTCTACATGAAAATTTATGAAGTAGAACACTCATAAACCTTATTAATTTTCCGAATATCCAATTCTGTAAGGTATCCTTTTTTTCACTCCATGCCCTAAATCTTTCAAAGGTACATTCTTGTCTACAGGAAATATGGTTGGGTACTTTGGATCTCGAGCTACTTTAAATGCTGGATAATGCATAACAGATTTGTAATCATAATCCATTTTCAAAAAATCGACGCTTGCGCAAGAAGTACGTCGTTCGAAACTGCTAAGTTTATCTAAAAATGCTACACTAAGTACTTAGCAGTAAGTTTATGTAACTGCTAAGTTCAGAATACAATTTTGCATGAATTTAATTTATACGATATGTAAATAAATTAAAGCATTTTTATTTTTGTGATTTAAAAAAAGAAAAAGGAAAAAAAAAAAAAAATAGAATTGGTTTTGCAGTATTGTTTTAAATTCAATATGTATTTTACATTTTTAATTCCAAAGGTAAAAAAAATAAAATAAACAATGCGAAAAATAAAATAATTACGCCTCCTTTGCATGACCAAATATTACAGCCATGTCTCAACATCCGCGTTGAATGTCTTGTCAGGACTACCACTGTTGCATTTGGTTGCTGAGTCAGAGACTTTTGAGTGAGCTAACCTGTAAGAGTTATGGCCGTATTCACCATTAACTTTAACTCCCGGTTCAAAGCAAAAACTTGAAAAGCGTCTAAAGGCAGGGTACACCTTTCCAGCAAAATTTGGCACACTGTTTCTGCCATATAGCGTCGAAGATTTCATATAATCTTTGATTGGTTATTTTCACCTAAAAAATCTGAAAATAACTATACAGCTAGATGGCAGATACAACACGGCAAAATTTGCTGAAAATTTGCGCCCCGCCTTTACACGCTTTTCAAATTTTCATGTTCGACCGGGAGTTGAAGTTATTGGTGAATAACAGCCTAAGAGTGTTGGAGGTACAAATTTCAATCCAGAAACATCAGAAAATTGGAAATATATCCCAAAGTTAGAAGACTTCTGGAGATCATGGTCTATGGATTTGAAGGCCGAGACGTTGTTATCCTCAATGCAGACGGTACGGAAATAGAGGACGGCAAAGTGAGCTGCAAGTCTCTCGGGATATCCGGAGGGGAACATCATTGTGGAGTGCCATTTACGGCTTACAGACTATGGCACCGTCTTCGTTGCAGAAGTGAACATAGGAATCAATGAGATGGACTTGTGGAAAAGCGCTTTACAGCGTCAGGCCTAGGAACAGGGTGTAGATGATGTTAAAAGATTTGGTGAAGTTAAGTGGTGTCAATGTGATAATGCACTGGATCAAAGCCTATGTTGGTCCCAACGCGATATATAAAATAGAGTGCTGATTCAATGGATGAAGGATTGGCTTTTCGTGGTTCAAGATGAATCACGTGACATGAATCAATAGGTTGCTATGTTTGGCTCTTAATCGCTTTTTTGACAATTTAAAATTTCAGATTTGCAAATTATCATTGCTACTAGGTAACACGAGAGTTCTATCCCCGAAATAAATTACTTTTAAAATAATTTTTCACATATTTCACATTATAACAAATAATAAAATACTGTTTCTTTCATCATTTCCCAACAAAGTTTAAAAGTGTTTATAAAGGAAAAATAAATTTTAAAAGAGCTAAATTTAACTACAATTAATAATTTATCAACTATTTTTAAATATTTTGACAGTTAAATTTTGACTACACGAAACAAAAAGAAGTAAAATAAAATAAAAATGATTTAGAAAAAAAAAAAAAAAAAAAATGTTAAATTACGTAAGTAAACAAAAACATTGGCGGTTATCTCCAAGCGGCATAGAAAATTCATTGAAAATAAACTGTAACCAATGAAACCACCGAATACGCAGATGCAAGGGAAGCATGTCACATGACACATCTTGAACCTTCTCAAGGGTTACAATTTATCACTCTACTTTATATATCTCATTGGTTGGTCCTCATTTCAATGATTTGGTAGACTCAATAGCGAAACATGCAGCTGAGAAAAAAGAAGTTGATCTCTCAGTGAAGCTAAAACTGAGGCATGCCAGATCAAAAGGATAATTTTGAGAAAGTGGCAAAAATAATGGGATAGCGTTTTAATTGGGCTATTCATGTATAAAGTTTTCCCGATGGTAAGCACTCGCCGACTTCAGTGAGATTTCTTCGTAAACTAGGTCTCCAAGGCACATCGCTCATTCGGCAATGTTTATTATTAATATTTTTTTTTCAACAAGACTTACATTTTTGCTCTACTTCTAGAGCAATAGGAAATAGTTTGAAGAAAGAAACTTCTGTATTATTGCCATTCCCGTGGCCTAAAAGATGAAAAACCTTAACATATCATATTGGAAAAGTGCATGCAAGTGGAAGGCAATTTTAAATAGTTAGAATGTATTCAGATTGTCATCTATGCTGTATGAAATGGTATTGAAACTGAATATTAAGTATACGTATATATATATATATATATATATATACCAGAGAGAATGTCTGACTGTTTCACCCTAAAAAGAGACCCCATAAAATATTAATTTAAAAAATAACTGAAAAAAAATATATATATACTAAGATTCGAGCTGTCCTTATAATTGTGAACACCTGAAAAATCATTTTTTTTTACCGTATTTAAAGATTTTTAAGATAGAAAAGCGATAAAACTTTTTAAATGTCGTCTATTAATGAAATTCAAATTAATAAAAAATATATTTGTTTAAATAATAGTGGTCAGCGTTTAGTTAATATGGAAAAACGGGTGTCCTTATAATTATGAGAACCAGTGTAGCTACGGTGTTTATATTTTTCATGCTCAAAATTTTAGGTTTACCCAGTTACACTTTAAAATATCTCGTTAAGTTTAACGGAATTAAAATTCATAAAAAAGAAAGATTTTTTTTTTTCTCTTGTAAGCTTTAAGCAGTTTTGATATTTTTCTTAATACTAAATCCACATCTTGTATTTTTTTAAACATTTAGGTTTATCCAGCTACATATCACGTTCTTTAATTTAAGCTTGATTTGGTTTCAATATGAATTTTACTGTTTCATACTTCCCTTGTGAGTGGATCTGGATAAATTGTAAATCCAAGTTTTGATGCTATTTAAATTTAGTCAGAAGACACAGAAAACTTAAAAGTGAGGTTGAACCATATTATGTTATTGCTTATAAATTTACTCCATGGTGTACTTGAAGTTTGAACTGAATTTTTTTACAGTGAAATTTCAGTTTTTATCTATATATCATAAAAATGTATTGATCTTTATAACTTAATGAAGAACAAAGGCTTTATTTATTTTTAATTTGGTGCAAAAATTCCAATTCTAGAGTGTATAATTAAAAAACTATCACACGAAAGCAAAAAATATGAAAATTAATTTTTTTTTTTTTTTTTTTTTGCACGCACGTGTGTGTGCGTGCGCGCTTGTACGTCTTATTAATTTAAAAAGCTTGTTAATTATACTGTCAAAAAGGTACTATTTTAAATATAGTACTTCATTTTTAAAATTTTAGAAAACTTTCATGATAAGCAAAACTTACACTTATGATGAAATATAACATATACGTTATAATAAGACAGTTTTGATTCAAAAAAAAAAATCCCCTCGCTTCTTTACATTTTGAATATCAGCTATTAAAAATACCAGGAAAATCACATGTTTACCGTCTGGTATATTTGTCTGGTTGATTCCCACATATAAGTCTCTATCTGGACGTTGATGCTCATGCGGCAGTCCTAAAGTGTGCAATAATTCATGCAAGATGATGCCTCTTTTCATGCAATTAGGACTTTCCAAAGATACAGTTTTATTTTGTTTTGATCTTCCGAGAACTGCACTACAGCTGTAAGAAATTAAAAAAACCAATATATATGTATATAAAAGGGCAGAAATTAAAAAATAGAGTTAATGGTTCGTAGGAATAGTATATTTTCAGATTAACTGCCCGTGCATGCTTTGACTGGTCCGTTCTTCTATTCTATTACATTTCTAAAAATATTTAAAAATATGTAAACTATTGTACTAAGACTTCCATTGTTTATAAATTTATAAATTAAATATATATATATATATACAGTGGAACCTGTCTAAAGTGACCACCCTAGGGACCGGCTAAAATGGTCACTATACGCAGGTGGTCACTTTATAAAGGGTCTTTAAAATTGGAAAAGGGTCGCTTTAGTCAAGAAAATGGTCACTTTAGTCAGGTGGTCACTTTACCAAGGTGGTCACTTTTACAGGTTCCACTTATTTGTAAATAAGTTAATAAATACGAATATAGTCTTATATAATCAAAGATTTCTGCTTTAATAAGCAAGCTCAATATCACGTATTTACTATTAAGAATTAAAAGCATAAAAAGATTTTGAAAATGAAATTCAATTAAATATATATATACACACACTGGCCAATGAATTAGAAACCTTCAATTAACATTTCATTGACCTCCTTTTTGCACACTCGACCTCCCTTTCCACGGATAACAGTCCCTATTCGTGAAGGCATCGAATCTACAATCTTCTGGGGTGCATTTACGTCCAGAGTGTCATGCATTGGCTACACAGATTTTAACCCGTTAGTAGTCGCTAGTTGGTCGATTTGCCGCCCATCCTTCAGTTTTGCAAGATTTTTTTATTCAATAGCCACCAAAAATATTTAGAAGTGGTCTTTGATATATATAAAACGCGAATAAAATCGAAGAAACGTCGATCACATCACTTCTTAAAATTATTGGTGGCAGTTAAATAAAAAGTGCGCAATCTGTAATAGGTGGCGCTGTGTATAACGACTACTAACGGGTTAATACCTTCTAATACATTGAATGTAAACAAAAATCAAGTGAATTTGCTTGTCTATGTTTTAAGCGAATTTACTTGTCCTCAATTCCAGGTAACTACAAAATTTAATGAAACATTTATAAATTTTTCAAGATGTTTGTATGAGTCTTTAGACCAAGAAGTCAGTGGGGGCCCCCAAATGGATTTGTGCTTCCCCTCAATTGTAAGGTTAATCGGGCCCTGTTGTCAAGTATATTTGATGTAATTATGGCGTTTGAAAATGCACGAAATTTTATATAAACACATGAAATTACAGAAAAGGACCAGAAAAATGTTAGAAATCTGGAAAAATTCCTGTTTAATTTATAAAATGAACGAAAAACCCAACATGAAATTACTGATTTTTAAAAATGAATTTTACTTAATGTTCTACAACATTGATTTATTTCTTTGACAGTTTGGAAAGTAACAAAATAGTTTTTTATTAGTAGTATACTGTATACATTGTGTGTATTAATTCATAAACATTGTTTTCTTCGTGTCTTGACTTTAACCCGCATACGTCGCTTTCATCTTTTTTTTTACTTTCCGAACACGATAGTGAGGAAAGTATTGTAATCATGTCAAAAATCCAAATTTGAGATTTTGATGTTTCTATACGTTTCGAGGTCCCCTGAGTCCGTTTCCACTATTTTTGCGATGATGTATGTGTGATGTGTGTGTGTATGTATGTGTGTATGTATGTGAGTGAACACGCTAGCGTCTAAACGCTTTGGTCGAATAAGCTGAAAGTTGAACGTATATTGTAAGTCACTGTAGTACGAACCCTATTGATTTTCGTGAATCTAGCACTTATAGTTTTTTTTACAGGGACGCAAAGAAAAATTCTTTATCATTATAGCCTATGGGACCAAAATCTTAAAAGTGCGATAGCATCTAAGCGCTTTATTTAATTGAGCAAACAATTTACACACATATTATAGGTCACAGATACTCAATCTGTATTGATTTTGGAGAATGCACTTATAGTTTTTTTACAGGGACACAAAGAAAAATTCTTTATCATTATGGCCAATGGGACCGAATTTTTAAAAGTGCGATAGCGTCTAAACGCTTTATTCAATTGAGCTGAAAATTTATATGAATTTTATAAACAACTGTTGCACTAACTATAAGCATTTTGGTGAATCTAGCATTTATAGATTTTTACAGAGACACAACGAAAAATTCTTTATCATTATGATCTATGGGTTCAAAGTTCAGTAGCGTTAAATAAATGTGGTGTAATATATGGAGAAAAATGCTCAAACACTCTATTAAGGTTTTCTCTCTTTTGTTTGTTTAACAACTCCTCTTTCTTTACTTTATCTAACAAAACTGTTATTTACTCAATGTTCCGAAAGTCGAGTGGAGTCATTCCAGATTTTTTAAGATAATAGTGGCAGATGGGATAAAGTAGGTATACTTTAAAAATATTGCTCCATTTTAAAATACTACAATATTTTTAATTTTAATTTTTTTCTTTTGTATTTGTATTTGTTAGATTTAAATTCAGTATTTCTATACGTCAAAAATTTTTGGGGACAGCATTAAAATTACCATTTTAAACTAAAACAGTTTTCCTGGGTACATGTGTGCTTAATATTTAACTCTTCAAAACTTCTTTATTCCTTTTTTCAAGACTGAAATCGTAGAATATTACAGATGAAGAGAGAATCCCGAATTATGTCCTTGAACAGTCAGTATTTAATTTACACAGAGCATCCTTTTAGGTTTCCTCCATTTGAGATGCTTTCTAGAAAAAGTAGTCCTTTTATTTAGAACGAAAAATTATAATATAATGAGACTGGATCTAGATAATAACCGTCCAAGAAATTTTATGAATTTTAGGAAATCGGAACAGGGATGGAACACGGGCGCAGAATTCATACCGGAATCTGCTTAAGAAATTTCTCTACCTGTAATATCGTTGATTTATGAAGTAAAAAAATTTCTTACATTGATAGTGGTATGAATTCTGCGCCCGTGTTCCATCCCTGTCGGAAAAGACGTAAAAGTGGTTCTGATAGAGCGAGAGCGTATAAACGAAGAATTTTTATGTTGAAACGAATAGGAATAAATCGGAACTTGACAAAAAGAACGTATAAATATAAAAGACATTTATATGTCTTTTATATTTATACGTTCTTTTCATATAAAATTTGTTATACGGTCAAGGTCCGACTAACAATTTTTTGTGCCCAGGGCACTTTCAATTTTTCGTGCCTTCTTAGAATGGGCGAACTATCAGGATCCTTCTCCTCCCTTTCCAACAAATAATTATTTTTCTTTCTCTTACCCATAGGGTCGAAAAAGTATATTGTTTTAGGGTCAAATTTTCGAACGTGACACGTGACTTTTTGTTATATTTACATGTTCTGAGGTCCCCTGAATACGAAATCATGTTTTTAGCTAATTGCGTGAGTGTCTGTTATCAGCATATCTCAAGAACAAATAGCAGCAGAAATTCCAAACTGAGTATTCTAAATGTGTATCATATAAAGATGCTACAGTAAGCTTTTCGTTGAAGCAAATGGTTCGTGTACAGGGACACTCAAAAATATTCAAATACATTACGTCTATGGGGGAAATTGCAGGTAAGTACAGTTTAACATCTATAGACTGCACTAAACCAAATAAAACAAATATATATTTTTTGTAATAGAGATAGTTAACTGGGAAAAATTTGTTTGTGTAGGTAGGAGCCTCGCCTCCCCCCCCCCTCGAGGGGAGTAAATTTTCATGATGGGTATCTTTCAAAAGAGCTCGCCAATACCTTTAAAACGAATGGTTGAACCATCGATCTGCGATAATTTAAAATAAATTCATCGATTTTTTTTTTTTTTTTTTTTTGTAATATTAATAATAAATTCAACTTTTTTTAAAAAATATTTAGTATTATATTACTTCTCTAATATGGAAATCGTCTGCATTATCATAAAAGATATTTTTTTAAATAATAATTTTAATAAAAACCGAATTTTTTTTTAATAGCCGAATCAAATTCTTTTGAATATAGGTGCATTAATGAAACGGGGGGTTGAGGCGTTGAGGGGGGCGGCAGCCCCCTCACACAGAACTAATTATCATATAAAACTCTTCCGAAGCCTAATTTGAATTGTTTAACACAGGTTTACATAACAGTACTCGTTATCTTACCTCTTAATCTGCAACCTGTATTTATAGTATTAAATTTCAGGGTAAGAGAAAGTCGTGTGTGTGACACACCAGATTATTTGTATTAATTTCTCTTTTAGCACAACTATTAATAGGCAAATATACTCACTAAAATAATTATTTGGCCGAAAGATTAATCTTTTTCTATTTTTTGGCTCAAAAATAAATAAAATTACTCCAAATGATATATTTTATTAAAGTTACAGCCGAGTTCTGAAGAGGAAAAAAAGGTAATTTTTTAAGAATTAGTAAAATTTTGTGCCCAGGGCACGGACCCCAGGTGCCTGAGATTTAGTTAGGTCCTGTAAACGGCGCTTTACTGTTTAATATCGATGCACTATCATATGTTGTTAATTAAGAAGAAGAAAAAAAAACACTTATTAAATGGATTTTACTTCCGTTACACGTATTATGCAAAATTCAGGATATTTGAGAGAGAAACAACGGATTAATATAGAAAATCAATGTATATCATAGCTCCACCTCTTTCTGTTACAATTGGTTGGGCGTTTGGAGTTCCCCCCAAACAGAAATAGGAGGCGGAGATTTTATGACAATCAAATTTTGAAAGATGATTTCATAGCTCAGACATGACATTCAGAGAGTTCTAATCTATGATAAGCAGTTTTGCTTTTGCTTCTGTTTTTGAGCGTTGTTCTAAATGCTAATTGATTTTCGAATGATTATCTTTAAACCAAGCTAATACTCTTGGAGATTTTGAAACTTAAGTATTAATTTCATTATTAGGACGGAGGACTATTAGTTTCAATATGGATTTTTTGTAGACCAGTTTTGTGTAACAAAAAAAATAAATTAGAAATATGAGCCTAGTCCTATCGTAACACATTTGATACCAAATGATAGGTGCGGTTTTTCTGAATCCAGTGCTGCAAACAGTTTTTCGACACGACCATTAGATTTTTTTTAAGTATGAAATTTAGGTGGTAACACTTCATTTTAATTCATTTCAGTCATTTAAAAAGGACGTAGCCCCAGCCGCCCAGACGGTGGAGTGGTTAGCGTCCCTGACTTCTACACAGTTGGGCCCGGGTTCGAATCCCGGAGAAGGCATGGATGTATGTATTGTCCTTGTTCATGTTCTTGTATCTGTTCTTGAAATAAAAACTTGTAAACCCTTGTGGTGTGGATTATTCGAGATATAAGCGGCCCTAGAGGCAAGCAATAAATCTCATGTACTCATCAAACCAAACCAAACCAAACGTAGCCCCGTTTTATAGTCAAAAAATTAGATAAAAAATAAAAATAAAAATTTTACTGGTTGAAATTAATAGTCAGCCGTACTAAACTTAAATTCTGTGTTTGACGGAATTTTTAATGGTTTTACCTAATAGTGACAAAACAACTGATTATAAGAACTTCCATTACTCGACTACCGTAGGTAGGTAATGAAAGTATTGTATTCGGTCCAAAACTTCAATATCGAGATTTCACCTGATTTACATGCTTTAAGGTCTCTTGAGTCTAAAAAAGTGGTTTTTGGTAATTGATCAGTGTGTATGTGTGTGTGTATGTATGTGCGGAATCTTCTGACTATTATGTCTCCGAAACTAATAAAGATAGAACTATGAAAAATAACATTACAATTTTGCCCTTTCCAAAGGCGGTCAGAGGGTTAAGCACTAGCTTAAACTAAAAATCGACAATATACATATATATATATATGTATGCATTTTTGATTGTTAATTTTAAAATAAATATTTTACCAATAACATCAAAATTAGTATCAAAATTTAAAAATTTGCCCAGGATTATCAATAAGTAAAGCTCTTTAATATAATAATGAATTAGCTTTCATGCCATGTGTGATTCATCCGTGCCAAAAACATACCTATTTAACAAAAAAGAAAAAAAAAAGGAAAAGAAAGAAAGTTAAAATTGAGGTACATTTAAAAAGGTTTTGAATCAAAATTCGGAAAAAATATGATAGATTTTTATCATTATTATTCGATTTTGAAATTATAAAGACGTCATTTTTTCATATGTATAAGTAAATTCAATAATTGCCAATTTTTTATTTTTCGCATGGAAGCATATTTCATTTTATGTTTAAAAAAAATAACTCGTAATTTTTTTCTTTTTATTTATTTATTTATTTTTAATTTAAATGGCTAATTTTAAAGCAATTATACAGCAACTTACTGTTTTCATATTTTAATTAATTTTTAAAACTATAATAAAAAAAATTCAAAAATCGGGCTTCGAAAAGTGCATCAGAACAGGTCATAATGAACCATCATGCAAATTTGTGTAGCTCTGAGACCAGCCGTTTTCTCAAAAAGCTCAGGACTTATACACACACACACATCTTATTTTTATTATATATATAGATTTATTCATTTTTTTACTTTGATATTTTTTCTATTTTCTAGGGAAATGCTTGACGAAATGTCTTTAAACTTCAGATATACAAAGAACATTCTTAGACTCACACTTTCTAGTAACGATTTAGTCACGAGTGCAGTTAGGGGACCAACCACAAATTGAAGAAAACAAAAATACTTTAGATTACCTCGCTTTATAAAAAACTACAAATAACATGCAACTTAAACACATGATTTCACTTACTATTTACAATATTTGCATGTTTTTTTTTTTTTGTAGAAAAGCACAAATATTTAGATAGATATATAATTGTTCCTAAGATTACTAATTATTTTATTTATTTATTTTGGCAAACTTTCTGTTTTATACAAGAATGGGTATTTAAATTTTTTTACAGAACTTCCAAGAAAATTGACAAAATGTAATAGAGAAATGTTCTATTAAAACATAAAATGCATCCAGTTAATTTCCACTACGATATAAGTATTTCTAGTGAATATTTTTTACTGCGCATACACGAAAGGTAGAACTCTTTTATTGCATTAGGTTTAAAACTAGATATATAGAACAGCTTATGTCAAAATTTTATTTTGATAGAATAAAAAAAAAAAAAAAAAAAAAAAAAAAAAATATCGTCAAAAGAAAAAGAAAAGTCTTAGTTATTTTCCCAAGATTTTAGATATTAATTTATTCAAAATCTACTTTAGAAAAAAAAAAATCTAAACTATTCAAACATTGACTGAAAACTAAGATTTTAGCATATTTTTATTAACTCGCTTTCTTGTTTGTTTGTTTGTCCAGTACAAATCTTGCAATCGATTTTTAACTAACTTGCCGACTAGCTAAACATTTGAAACCTTTAGAATAGCTCAGAACACGATGGCAATGCATTATTTTAATACTTTTATTCAATAAATGAATGTTTTCTTTTTATTGATTAATAAAATGTGAAAATAATGAACTCATAATAGCTTTAAAATTAGCCATTTAAGTTTTATTTATAATTTAATTGTTGCCAAAAATATTTACGAGCTCATTTTATTTTTGACAGGAAAATAATTACATTTATTTAAACGCGAACAATAAAAAATTATAAAGTATTAAATTATGCATCTCACAAAAATTGACGTCATTATCACTTTTAAAAAAATTATACGCATTCATAAAGTGCTAATATAGTTTTATACGCAAGCGAAGTGATGACGTCATTGACCGTCTTTGGGGCCATACAAAAGATTTCCTATGTTAATCGTTCACTGGATTTTTTGTCCAACGTGGATTTGTTTGGCCCCTAAGACGGTCAGTGACGTTACACTTCGCTTGCGTATAGCTATAATTTCCCGACTAGCTAGATATTTGAAACTTTTAGAATAGCTCAGAACACGATGACAATGCATTCTTTTAATGCTTTTATTCAAGTAATAAATGTTTGAAAATTTCTTATAATTGCTCCCTTTATTACACATTTTATCATTTTCTTTCAAGTTGATGGGATAATTCATCAACATTTTTTTTTTTTTTCCTTTAAGTATTTATTAATACATAGACTTATCAAGTTTATATGATTCAACAGAAAATTTAAAAATATCGTATATAAAAAGTTTTTTTTTTTTTACTTCCTTCTATATGTATATATAGAGAAAGTATTGGATTAGTGAAATTTTTCGAACTCGAGTTTTCGATGAATTTACACGTTTTGGGATATCCTGAACACGATTCGACTGTTTTTAGAAAATGTCTGTCTGTCTGTGTGTATCACAAATTTTGTGGAAGCCGTATCTCACGAACCAATGAACGAAATTTAACCAAACTTGGTATTTAATTGGACACGGACATAAACTGGTGCTCATTAGATTTGAGGATCATTCGCTCAACAGGTGGCGCTGTGATCCCATTTATTTCTAAATTTTTAATCTGGCAGTATAGGACAAATTTTCGTACAAATGTCAAATGTACATAATAAGAGTTATTTTTAATGTGTGATTTTAAAATTAATATGAATTATTGATAATAGTAGTAGTAAACTAGGAAAAAAAACTTTGTGCATGCGGAAGCATCGCTTCCCCCCCCCCCTGTGGTGTAAATTTTCAATATGGGTATCTCTCGAAAGATCTCGTCAATTCCTTTAAAACGAATGGTTGGAACCATAGATCTGTGATAATTTAAAACAAAGTTATCGATTTTTTTCATTTCTTAACGAAAAAAAAAATAAAAAAATAAAAACCGACTTTCTTTCGGCATTTAGTGATAATTCTGTGAGATAAAAATCGTCTGCATTTATAATGGAAAATAATTTAATAAATAATTTGTATTGCATGAATTTTGTGTAAATATTATATAGAAGAAAGTCTTATGGTGGCCACATCTTACTAGTTTTATCTTATAATTATTTTATTTAATATTCTGATGTAAAAACTATAAAGAGAAAAACAGTTTTACAAAGAAACAATGCAGCAAAATTTTCTGAGACCTGTTCAAATAATTGTAGCAATTAAATACAAAATTTTCATTTTGGACATTTTGCATTGTGTAAAACTTGTAATTTTTAAATGCGAAATATACATACCTTAAATAGTTTGAGATTACCATTCTTAAAAAAAAAAAAAAAAAAAAGTTATCGCCATACTTTTTTTCTCTCTTCGTTTTCACCCAACCACAACCACTTCACTTCTGTTCTATTTTATATTTAGTCTCGCCCCTCTCAGGATCTATTCTCATATCAGAATCGGCGGCCGCGTAATTGAATTGAATCTTTTTGTCGGATGAAAAGGAGGCTATCTATGACCAGACAGGCAATATAAGGGAAAAAAGCAGCAGTCATAACTCCCACTAATTGCTATAGATAGAGACTATCGGTTTCAATAATCTCGACGGCGGTGGCCCGATTGGAAAAGAGAGCGATTTTTCAGAAGTAATTCAATAATGGTAGAGATACACTATAGTTTTCCAGATTTCCTAGATAATTTTAAACTTATTTAAAAGCTAATAATAAGTCTGTATTCTAGTATAACAATATAATAATATTGTTGCGTACTTGAGGGTTTGTGAGTTGTCCGGGAATGAAAGGCCAAACTTACAAAAATTCAGTAATTTATTCACAGAAAATTCCAGAAAAATGCAGGTCAATAAACCAATTATCAGCTTCAATTCAAGCAGTAACCACAGCTTAAACAACAGCTGTCAATAGCAAATCCACAGTACAAACTGTATACCAATAACACTTGAAGCAAGTCTCTCTCAAAGAGGCTCAAGAGCAATGCGAGCACTAGCGAAGCTGGCTGAGATCTGAACTGAACTGACTGCCTTGGCGAGGAAGCGCTCCTTATATGCTGTTCCATGGAACCCAGATTTTTCGAGAAAACTCTAGAAAGTGGTCAACCAATCAACTTACAGCTTCCATATTTGGTATATCCCATATAAGGATTTTCTCGCCAAGGTCGCCAAAAAAATCGCCAAGGTGGGAAAAAGTCGCCAAATTTGGCGCCAAATCCATTACCTGCATTACTGGGGCATTTTAATGCATTTTTAAGGGAAAATAAGGCTATTTCAACGCTAAAACGACTAGAAATGCACAAAATTAGCACTTTATCAACTTACTAAGCCTCTTTGAAAGAATTTATACAAAAATAAACACAATTATTTAGAATTTCGTAACAATATGAAATTGGTTTTGACAATAATGGATGATGATGATACATGGCGTATTTTTCTATGCATTTGCAAATTAGTCGTTATTCGTTGTTTGTACAATCGGCAGTAAAATTATTCGAGCGCTAGCAGTAATTTTAATATAACACATGTACACTTAATGCTGTTTTATTAAATAAATCCTTGTCGAGTTATGATCTTAGACTGACTAAGAACGTGATTCGACAAGGATTTATTTAACATAATAGTATTAAGTGTATTTTTTTACTTTCTTCTATATGTAATATAGAGAATGTATTGGATTCGTTAAAATTTTCTGCCTCCGTTTATTGATGGATTTATGCGTTTTGGGATGTCCTGAACACGAATTGATAGTTTTTAGAACATGTCTGCCTGCCTGTCTGTGTGTATCACGATTTTTGTGGACACTGTATCTCACGAACCAATGAATGAAATTTAACCAAACTTGGTATTTAATTGGTCCCTGACATAAACTGGTGCTGATTAGATTTGGGGATCAATCGCTGAACAGGTGGCGCTGTGATCGCATTTTTTCTGAACTTCTAACATGGCAGTATAGGACAAAATCTCGTATAAATGTGCATAATAAGAGTTATTTTAAACTTGTGATTGTAAAACTAATATGAATTATTGGTAATAGTAGTAGTTAACTAGGGAAAAAAAATTGCGCATATGGGGGCATCGGTTCCCTACTATAAATCTGTGATAATTTCAACAAGGTTATCGATTTTTACTTTCTTCTATATGTAATATAGAGAAAGTATTGGATTCGCGAAAATTTTCGACCTCCGTTTTTTGACGGATCTACACGTTTTGGGATGTTCTGAACACGAACTGATAGTTTTTAAAAAATGTCTGTCTGTCTGTCTGCATCATTTTTTTGTGGACGCTGTATCTCACGAACCAATGAATGAAATTTAACCAAACTTGGTATTTAGTTGCACCCTGACATGAACTGGTGCCCATTAGATTTGGGGATCAATAGCTCAACAGGTGGCGCTGTGATCGCATTTTATGCAAATTTTTAACATGGCAGCATAGGACATAATTCCGTCTAAATGGGCATAATGAGAGTTATTTTAAACTTGTGATTGTAAAATTAATATGAATTATTGACAATACCTTTAAAACGAATGGTTGAACTATAAATCTGTGATAATTTAAAACAAAGTTATCGATTTTTTTTACTTTTAACCAAAAAAAAAAAAAAAAAACTCGCATTTTTTTTTTTTTTTTTTAATATTGTTAGTGATTGAATCTGTAATAATTTTTACAAAAAAAAAAAAAAAAAAAAAAAAAAAAAACTTAGAAAAAAAAAATCGTATTTTTTTTTTTTTTTTAAATATGGTTACTGAGTGAATTTGTATAGGAAAATATAGAAGAAAGTCTCGTGGTGGCCACAACATACTAGTTTTTTTACTTTTAACAAAAAAAAAAAAAAAAAAAAAGTTTTTTTTTTTTTTATATTGAGGATAAAATGGACTTTTTTTGGATATTTAGTGTTATACTACTTCGCTAATATGGAAATTGTCTGCATTATCATGGAAGATAATATTTTAAAATAATAATTTTAATGAATTATTTTTACTGAGTGAATTTATATAAGAAAATATAGAAGAAAGTCATGTGGTGGCCACAACATACTATACTAGTTTATATAGGAATTATTGCTAGTTTTCGAATAATTTTGCTGCTGACTGTACTAATCATTTATTCAAATAACGAAATAAATCATTATAAATATAACAAAATCATAGCTTTCATGTATTTGAATCAACCGTTTAATTGAATAAAGCTTTGGCTTGTAAATATCATGCATTTAAATATCGTTTTGGTTAACAAATCTCTTATATAAATTTGTATAACAAATGTATAACGGATAACGAAAGGGGAAAAAGAAATTAAATAAGGAATATTTTAAATAAAAAGACTTAATTTTATAAAAAGATTTTGTCTCTAATTTTGAAAAGAAAAGAAAGAAAAATCCTAAAAACAACGAAATAATTCTCTCTTTTTTTTACTTTCTTCTATATGTAATATAGAGAAAGTATTGGATTCGCGAAAATTTTCGAAGTCCATTTTTTGATGGATTTACATGTTTTGGGATATGGAGAACACGAATTAATAGTTTTTAAAAAATGTCTGTCTGTCTGTCTGTCTGTCTGTCTGTCTGTCTGTCTGTCTGTCTGTCTGTATCATTTTTTTGTGGACGCTGTATCTCACGAACTAATGAATGAAACTTAACCAAACTTGGTATTTAGTTGCACCCTGACATAAACTGGTGCTGATTAGATTTTGGGATCAATCGCTCAATAGGTGGCGTTGTGATCGCATTTTATGCAAATTTTTAACATGGCAGCATAGGACAAAATTCCGTATAAATGGGCATAAAGAGAGTTATTTTACACTTGTGATTGTAAAATTAATAGGATTTATTGATAATAGTAGTAGTTAGCTAGGAAAAAAATTTTGTGCATGGGGGGGCATCGGTTCCCCCCCTGGGGGGGAAAATCCCCCCCCGGGGAAGTAAATTTTCAAGATGGGTATCTTTCGAAAGGTCTCGTTGATAATAGTAGTAGTTAACTTGGAAAAAATTTTTGTGCATGTGGGGGCATCGGTTGCCCCCCCACCGGGGGGGGAAGTTCCCACCCGGGGGGGCAAAATTTCAAGATGGGTATCTTTCGAAAGATCTCGTCAATACCTTTAAAACGAATGGTTGAACGATAAATCTGTGATAATTTAAACCAAAGTTATCGATTTTTTTTACTTTTAACAAAAAAAAACTTAGAAAAATATCGCAATTTTTTTTTTTTTTTTTTTTTTTTAACGAAATTTAACCAAACTTGGTATTTAGTTGGTCCCCGACATAAACTGGTGCTGATTATGTTTGGGGATCAATAGCTCAACAGGTGGCGCTGTGATAGCATTTTATCTAAATTTTTAACATGGCAGCATAGGACAAAAATTCGTATAAATGTGCATAATTAGAGTTGTTTTAAACTTGTGATTGTAAAATTAATATGAATTATTGATAATAGTAGTATGTAACTAGGAAAAAAATTTTCTGCATGGGGGGGCATCGCTTCCCCCCCCTAGGGGAAAAATACCCCCCCAGGGGGGGTAAATTTTCACATTGGGTATCTTTCGAAAGATCAGGTTGATAATAGTAGTAGTTAACTAGGAAAAAATTTTTGTGCATGTGGGGGCATCGGTTGCCCCCCCACCGGGGGGGGAAGTTCCCACCCGGGGGGGGGCAAAATTTCAAGATGGGTATCTTTCGAAAGATCTCGTCAATACCTTTAAAACGAATGGTTGAACGATAAATCTGTGATAATTTAAACCAAAGTTATCGATTTTTTTTAGTTTTAACAAAACTAAACTTAGAAAAAAAATCGCAATTTTTTTTTTTTTTTTTTTTTTTTTTAACGAAATTTAACCAAATTTGGTATTTAGTTGGTCCCCGACATAAACTGGAGCTGATTATGTTTGGGGATCAATAGCTCAACAGGTGGCGCTGTGATAGCATTTTATCTAAATTTTTAACATGGCAGCATAGGACAAAAATTCGTATAAATGTGCATAATTAGAGTTGTTTTAAACTTGTGATTGTAAAATTAATATGAATTATTGATAATAGTAGTATGTAACTAGGAAAAAAAATTTCTGCATGGGGGGGCATCGCTTCCCCCCCTGGGGGGGAAGTACCCCCCCGGGGGGGATAAATTTCCAAGATGGGTATCTTTCGAAAGGTCTCGTCAATACCTTTAAAACGAATGGTTGAACTATAAATCTGTGATAATTTAAAACAAAGTTATCGATTTTTTTCACTTTTAACAAAAAAAAAAAAAAAAAAAAAAAAAAAAACTTAGAAAAAAAAAAAATCGTACTTTTTTTTTTTTTTTTTTTTAATATTGTTACTGATTGAATATGTATAGGTAAATATAGAAGAAAGTCTTGTGGTGGCCACAACATACTAGTTTTTTTTTTTTTTTCCGCTGATTTGGGTGTTTTTAATATTTTTTGAAACGTAGAATTTAAAAATGCTTGTCTTTTATTCTTATCCTGTAAGTCCCCCCCCCCCCCACACACACACACAAAATAATGATGAAGATATGAATAATTCACATGGAAGCTATAACAGAATCAAAACTCTTTATGAATTAAATACATTAAAATAGAATAGACTATTATTTACATATTATCTTTTAAATGTCTCCGTTTCTCTAGCGCACGGTTTGAGCGCACCACAACAATAATTTACTAACATGTCAATATCCGATAGGCCCTGATATTTCTTTTCCGTTTCTTTGGTGCCTTGATAAAATCACTTACCTTCTTCTTCACTCACATCCCTTAGATTTTTCGAGAAATAATTCAGATGGAAGTTGAGAAAATAGACTCTCAAAACTGTACGTAATAATATACTCTGAATATTTTCCCCTTAATCAATATCCAAAAAAGTATCGGATAAACACAGCACTTTGAGAGAAAAAAAAAAATCATCGCAAATTTGTGTAATCAAGTCAGGATTATGAAAAACCCTCTGATTTTGATATTTATTTCTATCACTTCACATATCGATCGATTTTATTCTAATATAAATAAAAGCAAATTGTCTAGAGTTCACCGACGGCGATAAAGAGCCTGCAAGGGCACCGGGCAAACATTCCATTGGATGATACAAATTGCCCAAAAAGTGGCTCTGCTATGTTGCGATTTCTCCTATTTTCGGGAAGGCTTTATCCCAGCTTCTATTCCTTCATCAGGTGACCAATGTATAACAATACTGCTTTACAATGAAAATCTAGGAGTGCATGTATTAAGATTTCCCCTAATATCACTTTGTAGATATAAATAAGCATTTTTATTTAACAATAGTCGTATGATATATCATTAATAAGTTTTCTCTAATCATTCAATTCTATATGCATGTAGTAGTTTTCAGGGTTTTCTGAATATTGAGCAGTTTCACCTATGAATAAAGTACAATGTTTTCATACTACACTCGTGCCTACCTGTTTTTACCAGATAAAAAATCATGAACATTGCTTCTTTTGTGTTACGCTATAAAATACCATTTCATACCTAATCCAAAACATTGTGTTTTAGCATTTTATTGAAACTATTTTTTATTTTTTATTCTTTAATGTTCACTATATATATTCTTTTAAAAACTGCTCAACTAATTTAAAGAATGGCTATTTTTGGGTGTTTAATTTTTCTAGGGCTATTTTTCTTTGTCTGTAATTTTTTTTTTTTTTTTTTTTTTTTTTTTTTACTTCCATTACCCCACTACCGTAGGGAATCCAAAAATTCTATATCGAGATTTCACCTGATTTACACGTTTTAAGGTCCCCTGAGTTCAAAAAAGTGGTTTTTGCCAATTGGTCAGTGTGTGTGTGTGTTCGGAATCTTCTGGCTATCATATGTCCGAAACTAATAAAGATAGAACTACAAAACTTCAGAATTGAGACAGGTCTGGTGTACAGATGAATTATCCATATTTTGGTGAAAACTAAAAAACCGGAAGTAGGACCTCGGAAACCAAATGTGCGACCGTAAGTCTGTATCTCAAAAACGGCTCTAACGATTTTCTTCAAAGTTGCTATATCAACACTCTGTTAGATGTCCTTTCGAATGATATAGTTGGTTAGTTCAGGAAAATTGACAGGCGTCCTGTATAAATATCTCAATTTCAGGTCTCGCAAGCGCGTTCCTTTAAAAACGGCTGTACGGATTTTATCCAAACTCGCCATATTAACTCACTTTTAAATATCCTTTTGTATGTAATTATTGTTTTCTGGTCAATAATTGATTTTTTGCAAAAGCTGGTATCTCAACAACGGCTCTAACGATTTTCTTGAAAATTGTTATTTAAATGCATTTCTTTCTGATGTATTACGTGGTTATTAGAGGAAAATTAACAGTCATCCTGCTTCGGTAGGCCATCTTCAGATCTCGGAAATTTGGGTTCCAAAAAATAACTCTAGAATTTTTTCTCTTACTTTTTTACCTCGCTATATGTAAGCTTCGTTTTATATGTCTTATATGTGTATAAAATTTCTCTTGCTGTGAAAATTTTATGTTTCTACTTCTTTAGGTCACTTTTATGTTTTCTGATCACATTATCTCCCAAAAATACATATTATACGTGTAATAATGGGTAATGGAAGTCGTGTGGTTGTTTCACACCAGATTTTTTCCTGGGGCTAATAAATGGCTAATTTTTATTTTCTTCTGTATATGTACAGAAGAAAGTATTGGATTCTTAAAAATTTTAGAACTTCATTTTTCGATGAATTTACACATTTTGGGATGTCCTGAACACGATTTGACAGTTTTTAGAAAATGTCTGTCAGTCACTGTGTGTGTATCACAAATTTTGTGGACGCTGTATCTCACGAACCAAGGAACGAAATTTAACCAAACTTGGTATATAGTTGGACCCTGACTTAAACTGGTAATCTGGCGTTCTTTGGGGGATTTGGGGTTCAATCGCTCAACAGGTGGCGCCGTGATCTAATCTTTTCTAAATTTTCAACACGGCAGTATAGGACAATTTTTTTTTTTTTATAAATGTACATAATAATGGTTATTTTTGACGTGTGATTGTAAAATTAATATGAATTATGTTGAAAATTATGACAATTATCTGCCCAATATAATTCACAGACTATCAAAACATTTTTCTTTCGGTTGGAACTGTAAAGAGAAAACAAATGAGGCATCTGCGCATGTCTATAAAAAAAACCGCTCGCACCTGCATCATGTATATGTATTTTCTTCACTAGTCGTAATGTAGCATTTGTAATGTTCGGAGCGTTTTCAGTTGCTCCGTAACTTAAACTCATTTTATTATTTTTCTATTCTTTTATTAAATAATTCTAAGACAAAGTCATCTCATAATTGAGTATGCTAAATCAATTAATGGATAATTTTCCTTCTAGAAGAGTTTATGATTTAGCCGTCTAAAGAAGAATAGATTGAACGGATGCCCGGTCATTGAATACAGGTAAGAAGATTCTCTTAATTAAAACTACCTGTAAGATTATTCTATCATATATATATATAATTAAATAGATACGTGTGATATTTGCGATATTACAAAATAAAATTCTGTTCTACCGAGGCGTTTAAAACAACAGATTATGATTCAGAATAAAAAAATGTCACACTTTCTATATATATAAATTCATTTATATAGATATAAGAAAAATACTAGTATTCTATTTTTTAAGATAATATGAAATGGAATGTATTAAAAATACAAAAATAATAAATGAATTGAAATAAAATTAGATTTAAAAAGGCATCTGTTCAAAATAGAACTGAAACCAAAAGTTTTGGTTTGAAAAATATATGTTCTAAAAAAAAAAAAAAAAAAAACTCAGTTGAATTGTAATTAAGTATAATAAGAAAAGAAATATTATATAATCAAAATATTTGCAGTGATTAAATAATAAAGTTAAAATGGCTTTTGCGAAAGATGTTTCAATAATCGACAAACTGAATTCCACAAATTATGATTTGTGGAAGTTTACAATTGAAATGATGCTATGTAAAGAAAATTTGTTTGAATTGATAACAGACGAACCTCCAAATCCTGTCACTAATGAGTGGACAATAAAGGATCGCAAAGCCAAAGCGATCATTAATTTATCGATAGAAGATGACCAAATCGTACATATAAAAAATCTCGCGACAGCTAGGCAAACGTGGGACACTTTAAAAAGAATTCATGAGCGTTCGAACTTGTCCAGTAAATTATTTCTATTGAGAAAATTATATTCTGCTAAACTAGCAGAGGGTGAAAATCTATCTCAACATCTAACGCACATATATCAGATCCGTGATAGACTGACCGCTATAGGTGAAGTGATAAATGATGAGCACATGTCAGCCCTTATGCCAGTGGCGGATCCAGAACTTGACTTTTTGGGGGGGCTAAGATTTTTCAAAGTGTTATTCTAGACCAATAAAAAATTTACAATTGCAAAATTCAATTAGGAATGACAGTGTTTTGGGGGGACTTCAGCCCCCTAGCCCCCCCCCCCCTTAAATCCGCCACTGCCTTATGCTATGCTCACTTCCTCCAAGCTTCGACACCTTGATTACTGCAATTGAATCTAGAGATCAGGAAGACTTGACACCAGAATTCATCAGGGGAAAATTACTAGACGAAGATTTAAAAAGATCAGAAAACAATCAAACAAATAATGAAAGCGCATATAAAATGCACATTAAAAATAAAACACCACCACGAAAGTTTTGCAATTATTGCAAAAAGAGTTCGCATAATAAAAGCGATTGTTGGCATTTAAAAAATAGAGAAAGCAACGAATATAAACACAAAGAGAATGACTATAAAAATCCAAATAACTATCAAAGCAATTTCTACAGTCGCAATAAATATAAAAACAAACAAAGATCAAACATGATGCAAGAAACGGAAAATAAAATGAAAAATCTGACTTTTGTGGTAGGAAATTCAAACAGAAACTCGTTTATCGTAGATAGCGGGAGTTCAAGCCATGTATGCAACAATATAAAAAGGTTCATGTCATTTAAAAACAATGATAAAACACAAGTTATGTTAGCCAATGGTCAATCTGTAATCTCACAAGGTTGTGGAGATGTAAAAATAGAAGTGAGAAATTCTAAAAACGAAATCAAACACATTACACTCAAAGACACGCTATTCATTCCTGAAATTGCCACAAATTTAATTTCAATAAAAAAGGCAACCGAGAATGGTTGTCAGGCAATATTTAAAGAAAACACTTGTGAAATTAAATTTAAAAATGAAGAATATATTTTTGCAACTGTAACTGACAATTTGTATGAAGTTAATACAAATTATAACATACAGGAAAAGATAAACATGACACAAACTTGCGATAATAAAAATTGTGTTAAACTATGGCACAGTAGATTAGGACACAAAAATATTGCACAAATAAAAGAACTCGTCAGTAAGGAAATGGCAACGGGAATTAAACTGAACAATTGTAAGCACGATGATAAATGTGAAATCTGTATTATGTCAAAATTGGAAAACGACTCATACCCCAAAGTAGCTACACACATGACAAAACAAACATTGGAAAGAATACATTCTGACCTTTGTGGGCCATTCCAGATACCTACGGTGGGTGGAAAAAGTTATTTTCTCACTTTCATCGATGATTACAGCCGCTACACTTATATATATCTGTTGAAAAATAAATATGAAGCTTTCAGAAACTACCATGCACTCACTTCCAATATATTTGGAAGAAAAATTAAAATTTTGCATTCTGACAATGGTGGTGAATATATGAACAAAGAGTTTGAAAAATTTCTTCAAAATGAGGGTATACAACACCAACTAATTGTGCCCCATTGTTCTCAACAGAACGGCGTGGCGGAAAGGAAAAACCGTACTTTGGTCGAAATGACCAGATGCATGTTAAATGAGAGTCAATTAAATAAAAATTTCTGGGGAGAAGCGTTAATGACAGCAAACTATTTACAAAACAGACTACCAACAAGTGCCCGTGAAAAGACACCATATGAGCTTTGGACTGGTGTGAAACCAGACCTCTCAAAATTAAGAACATTTGGCTGCAAAGCTTATGTTTATGTGAACAAAACTGATAGAAAAAGGTTAGACAATAAAGCGAAGCGTGGAATTTTTATGGGTTATGATCTAAAAAGTAAAGGATATAGAATTTATATAAATAACAACATAAAAATCTGCAGAACAGTGAAATTTCTCGAAGAGCATGAAACTCACGAACATTCTCGAAACATTGACCAAAATGCAATTAATGAGGAATCTAAAATTCCTGTTATTCTAAACAATGAAAATGATGTAACAGAAGAACACAATGAAATTCAGAATACACAAACCCTAAGGAGATCAGATAGAATAAACAAAGGGGTACCACCTGATCGTTTTGTTTTTCTGTCAACTGATACAAATTATATTGAACCGAAAACATTTGACGACATAGTAAACATGAAAGATCCTATTGAAAAAGAAAAATGGTTAGAAGCAACGGAAGAAGAAATAAAATCATTAAATAAAAATGAAACGTGGGATCTTGTTGATCCTCCACCTAATACACACATTGTTGGTTCCAAGTGGGCTTTTAAAGCAAAATACAATGACTCAGGCAAAATTGAAAAATACAAAGCACGTCTAGTGGCAAGGGGTTTTAGTCAAAAGTATGGAACTGATTATGATGAGACTTTTGCCCCAGTGGCTTCTCATACAACAATCAGAACCTTCCTGATAAATGCATTGTACAAAAATTTGCAGTTAACTCACGTTGACGTAAAAACCGCTTTCCTACATGGAGAACTAGAAGAAGACATTTTTATGAGCCAGCCAGAAGGCTTCATAATACCAGGACAAGAGAAAAAGGTCTGCAAATTACGAAAAGCCATATATGGCCTCAAACAAGCAGCCAGGTCTTGGAATACCAAAATCAATGACACACTAATCAAATTAAATTTTACTGCCTGTGAATCAGACAAGTGTTTATACAAACAAAGGACAATAATACAGTTTACTTACTTATTTATGTCGATGACATATTGTTGGCAGGAAACAAAAATGAAACATACGAAGTAATAAAGGAACTTGAAAAAGAATTCGAAATCACAAATCTAGGTCAAGTAAACAAATACTTAGGAATACAAATAGAAAGAGGTGATAATGGGACATTAGCTATACATCAGAAAAATAAAAATAAATGAACTTGTTAGGAAATTTAATTTGCAAGATTCCAAACCAATTAACACACCACTTGATCCAGGATACCAGAAAGATGACAAAATTGAAAATATTCTACCAAATAACACCAAATATCGGCAAGCCGTAGGAGCTTTGTTATATATAGCAACGTTAAGCAGACCGGACATCTCGGCAGCAGTTAATATACTTAGTCGTAGAAATGAACAACCTAGAGAAAAGGATTGGCAAGCCGCAAAAAGGGTAATCAAATATTTAAAAAGTACTAATGACTATAAAATAAAATATAATGTTGATCAAGAACCTATTTTAAAAGTTTTTTGCTGACGCCGACTGGGCAAATGACACACTTGATAGAAAATCTACAAGTGGTAATATATACTTTGTTGGGAAAAACCCGATTAACTGGACATCCAAGAAACAGAACTGCATAGCACTATCAACAGCTGAAGCTGAGTATATCTCGGCTGGAAATGCAGCAAAAGAAACAATATCAATATTAAAACTACTAAAAGATCTTGATATGGAACAAAAACAACCAATCGTTATTTATGAAGACAATCAGGCCTGTATTAAACTCACTGAATCTGATAAGTACCAGAGTCGTACAAAACACATTGATGTGAAATATAATTAAACATTTAATTAAACATTTAATTAAACAATTATGCGAACAAGGAATTATTAAATTGAAATATATCTCAAGCAAGGATATGACTGCTGATGTGCTCACTAAGGCACTACCTAAAGCAGCATTCATTAAACACAGAGACAAACTGCAGCTTATAAAAACTTAATATATATTGTGCAAGGTGGAGTGTTGAAAATTATGACAATTATCTGCCCAATATAATTCACAGACTATCAAAACATTTTTCTTTCGGTTGGAACTGTAAAGAGAAAACAAATGAGGCATCTGCGCATTTCTATAAAAAAAACCACTCGCACCTGCATCATGTATATGTATTTTCTTCACTAGTCGTAATGTAGCATTTGTAATGTTCGGAGCGTTTTCAGTTGCTCCGTAACTTAAACTCATTTTATTATTTTTCTATTCTTTTATTAAATAATTCTAAGACAAAGTCATCTCATAATTGAGTATGCTAAATCACTTAATTAATGGATAATTTTCCTTCTAGAAGAGTTTATGATTTAGCCGTCTAAAGAAGAATAGATTGAACGGATGCCCGATCATTGAATACAGGTAAAAAGATTCTCTTAATTAAAACTACCTGTAAGATTATTCTATCATATATATATATAATTAAATAGATATGTGTGATATTTGCGATATTACAAAATAAAATTCTGTTCTACCGAGGCGTTTAAAACAACAAATTATTTATAATAGCAGTAGTAAACTAGGTTTAAAAATTTATGCATGTGGCAGAATCGTTTCCCCACCTAGGGGGTATATAAATTTTCAATATGGATATCTTTCAAAATATCTCGTCAATATCTTTAAAACGAATGATTGAACCATAGGTCTGTGATAATTTATAACAAAGTTATCGATTTTTTTCATTTTTAATGGGAAAAAAAAATCGCATTTCTTCTGATGGTGACAGAAAATTCACTTTCTTTCGGCATAGAAGAAAGTCTTGTGGTTATATAAATTTTCAGCTCCATCGGATAAGGCATTTAGACGCTATCCTACTTTAAAATTTGAGCCCATATGCCAAAATGACAAAGAAATTTGCATTTTGTCCCTGAAAAAGAACCATAAGTGCTAGATTCTTTAAAGTTCATAAAGTTTGTGTGACGGTGACGTACAACATGTACATAAATTTTCAGTTTATTTGAATAAGGGGTTTAGTGTTCGGAAAGTACAAATAAAGAATATATTTTAATACAAAGTAAATGCAATAGGCCTCTTGCTTTTTTTTTTTTTTTTTTTTTTTTTTAATATTTTAATTTCACAATCCCATCCAACAATCCAGCCAAACAACACCACCCATCCTCCGTAATTAAACATCTGCCCACCTAACCTTTATTGTCTTTTATTATTATTTTTTTTTTAATACACATATATATACAGATTTATGTTTAATAGAACCTAAAAGAATTAGGGATAATTTTTTAAATTTCTTAATTACTTTTTAAGAAAAAAATTAGAAATGCATGTCTATGTACATTTTTTTTTAAACATGATTTTTGTTATATTTTTTACGTTTCCCCCCCCCCCCTCTCTCCTTTAAAGATATTGTAAAATACATCCCTAATTCTTTTAAGTAAGCTCAAATCATTTATTTAAAAAAGTCCTTTTTACTTTCCGAACACTATAGTGAGGAAAGTATTGTAATCATGCTGAAAATCCGAATTGGAGATTTTGATGTTTCTATACGTATCAAGGTCCCCTGAGTCCGTTTTCACTATTTTTACGATGATATATGTATGTGTGTGTGTATGTGTGTGAGTGAACACACTAGCATCTAAACGCTTTGCTCAAATGAGCTGTAAGTTGGTACGCCTTTTGCAAGTCACTGTAGCACGAACTCTATTGATTTTGATGAATAGAGTTTATTTCTTATAGTTTTTTTACAGGGACACAAAGAAAAATTCTTTATCATTATGGCCTATGGGATCAAAATCTTAAAAGTGCGATAGCATCCAAACGCCTTATTCAATTGAGCAAAAAATTTATACACATATTATAGGTCACAAATACGCAATCTGTATAGATTTTGGAGAATCTAGCACTTATAGTTTTTTTACAGGGACACAATGAAAAATTCTTTATCATTATAGCCTATGGGGCCAAATTTTTAAAAGTGTGATAGCGTCTAAACGCCTTATTAATCTGAGCAAAAAAATTGTACACATGTTAAAGGTCACAGTTGCACCGACTGTATAGGTTTTGGTGAATTTAGCACTTACAGTTTTTTTACAGGGACACAAAGAAAAGTTCTTTATCATTATGGCCTATGGGACCAAATTTTTAAAAGTGCGATAGCATCTAAACGCCTTATTCAATTGAGCTGAAAATTTATATGAATATTATAAATGACTGTTGCACTAACTATAAGCATTTTGCTGAATCTAGCATTTATAGGTTTTTACAGGGACACAACAAAAAATTCTTTATCATTATGCTCTATGGGCTGAAAGTTCAGTAGCGTTAAATAAAACATCGTGTAATACATGGAGAAAAATACTCAAACACTCTATTATGGTTTTCTCTCTTTTGTTTGTTTAACAACTCCTCTTTCTTTACTTTATCTACAAAACTGTTAATTACTCAATGTTCGGAAAGCCGAGTGGAGTAACTCCAGTTATTTTTTTTTTCTATATCTGTAAAATATTTAGCATTTTGAAGATTGTGAATTCATGAAAAAATGCAAACCTTGAAAACCCAATTTAATGAAACTTACTTTAGAGGTGCCAAGACAAAGGTGCCAGGTCCTCTTAAAGGGTTAAGACCAAACTCTGCTCATCAATTTTTGTTTCATTTTAATGAAGGTTTTTTGTAACTTCTTAAGACAATGCTTGATGGTGATCACCAGCAGTCATTTGACAAGGATTTATTTAACAAAACAGTATTAAGTGTACTTTTTTTACACAGGAATTATTGCTAGCGCTCAAATAATTTTGCTGCCGACTGTATGTATAATATTATTATCGTGACTTTTGTGGTTGGAGAATAGTTCTCTTGTTTTCAGGAATGTTCATAGAGTGGAACCTGTCTATTTATTGATAAACCAGTTACCACACACAAAAATGTCAATGTTTTCAAAACAATATTTATATTTCAATGGATGTATAATAAAGTCATGCAGTGTCCACATCAGACTTTTTAATTTTACGATACTAAATATAAAAAAAAAAACTTACTTTTAAACTAAAATAACAAACACATTTCCTCAAATTTCAGGACAAAATGCTAAATTTAAGGACATCTAAGAACATCTTTTATTTTTTTCAGGAATTTCAGGAGAAATCTGAGCTATGGTGACACTAACCCAAAATTAAATATTAAAAAAATAAAATTTAGCAGAACAAGAACAAATACTAGTTGGTTGTGAATACTCTGGATGTTTGAACGTAGTTTAAAAAGTATTAGATAAGGGGTAGTAAAATACTCTCATAATATAATTTACCCATAGAATAACATGGGATTTGGCTGCCAGCAACAATAAGAATTGCATTCTCTTAAAGCTTTCATTCTTACAAATGCAATATCTGCCACTAGTATGTAAATACTCCAATAATAGTTTATTATTATTATTCTCTTCCTCCGTTGTTGTGTATCCTAAAATGTAAATAGAATAGTCAAAACATCCTGACATATCACCAACATGGGTCGACAATAATAATCAGGCAAAGTGACAAGATACAATTTGGTCAATTACGTTTTACTAACTAACAAATATTTCAGTTAGTTATAAAACTTAATTGGCTTAATTTTAAAACTAATGATTGATACTATACTATCAGGGTTGGGTTTTTGATGTCAAAAAGTGGTTTTCGACATAAAGTGTCAAAAAAGTGTCACAAACTGTCAAAAACGGTCGAAAAGTGTCAAAAACCTCAGGTATTAATAACCATATTAAAAGTATTTTATCATAAACAAAGATACAAAACTGAATAGATCATAATTTATATATTATAAATAGTCTTGTATTAAATTAGTGTAATTTTAATTAAAATACTAAGTATAATTCCTATTTGTGAAGGAAAAAAATAGCAAAAAATACTGAAATTATTAGATGACTTTTTCAAAGTACTATTTATACTTTTTATCATTTAATTATTCAAGTTAGTTACAAATAATGGTAATTAATTTAAATACTAAATTCTTTAAATCCATGATTTTTATTATTATTCAATCACTGATTTTAAGTTACCTAAATATTTCATTTTGTACATAGACGTGACATAAGCAGCAATTCCAACATTAATGTTATATAATTTGAAATCATTATAGCTACAGGTTTTTAATTAATATTTCATAATAAAGGGTTAATTATTATTATCAATATCAGGATGTCTCCCCAAGGGTGTGATGTTGAAAAGGCAATTATCATTATAAATATCAGGATGTCTCCACAAAGGTGCGATGGTGGAAAGGCTTAAAGTGACATATCACCAATTGTCATAAATGTCTAAACATCAAGCTAATCTTTTGAAAAAAAAATTATTAAAAAAATTATTCATAACTTTTTAAATTCAGTTTTCACAATTGTTAAATTAAAACTTGTTTACCAAAATTGTAGCTTCAAAATTAAATATTAAAAAATATATTTTAGGTAATAAGTAATACAGAGCTCCCAGCGGTGACTAAAAAGTAACTTTTTGCTACTAAAATCAATCCCAGGCTACTACAGCAACTATTTTTGTGTGAAAGTAGCTTAAAAGCTATTAATTTAAGGTTAATAAACCCTATTTTAAGAAAAATGGATAATTTTTTAAAACAGAAAATTGTTCTTCTCTATTTTTCTTTATCTAATTTTTGAAATTTAGTGCAATATTTCCATTACATAGGGCGAAACATTGGAAGTGGGAACATTGGAAATTTCAAGGAAATTTTTTTTCATACCTTGAAATAGTTGAAAGGTTAATTCCCTTGAAATAATTAAAATTTTAATTATTTATCTTTTGTAAGTTATTATTATTACTGTTTAATCAAAGATTTTAATTCATATCCTAAGGGATACTATTTAATTTTATAGATTAAAGGCGACTAAAGCAACTATTTTTGAGTGTCTTTCATGCTAGGAACCCTGTAATACTAATTACAAAATTAAAAGTTCACCGTAGAATAAGCATTAATTTAATATTCCAATAGAATTTATTCAGTTCATAATGCATATGCATTTTACACCACTCAGTTCAGCGTTGATTGTACAGGATCTCTTTTAATTTTGTATAAATTTATTCTAAATTAAGAAAGAGCCATAATACAAAAGGCTTCACAATTAGTATTTTGTTATTACATACTTTTTCTATAGCGAAAAAAGAACTAGAATGGTGTGAAACGCTAAAAGTAACAGTATAAGATTGAAATATATATTTTTACTTTTAAAAGTTAAAAGGAACTGGACCATTGATTTTTTTACTAATGTACATTTCTATTTATAATTTCTCATTCTATATTTTATAGTAGCCTAAAATTATTTTCTATTTTCAAAAAGAAGCTTACTGACAAAAATCACATTTTTAATTTTTGATGGGACATGTGGTGTTTGGTGTGTAAAACTATTGTAAAATTTATTCAAGGGACTAAAGACAAAAATTAGGAAAATGTAATAAAATATAGATCAAGGCTGCTACACAAATCAGAAAAAAAAAAAAAAAGACCTGTCCCTTTTAGAAGTAAAATAGAGGACACACAATCATGCAGCATTAGAATCTAACATGTTTACAAGTCAATTGAACATATTTAGGGTATATTAATTTTATTAACTTACTATAGTTGGGGAAAAAAAATAATTGATTCATCATAAACCACTAAAAATTTTAAAAATATTTTATTATGAAAAAATTTTGTAACGTTTTTTCCAAAAAATTAAAAAAATTCCCTGAATTTTCCCTGTTGCAATAAATTTTGAAAATCCCCCGAGTTTTCCCTGTTTTTCAATAGATTTTTAAATTCCCTGAGTTTTCCCTGTTTTCCAGGTGCTGTAGCAACCCTGTAGATATAAATTAGTTGCAAAAAATAGTTTCAGAATTCTTTTTGTACAGAATTTTAGGTTTTTGACAATTGTTGTCAAAAAGGAGTTTTTGACATGACGGTTAAAACCATGTTTAAATCCGGATGAAACCGTCAGTTGTCAAAAACTTGCCAACCCTGTATACTATCCAATTAAACAAGCTGCCTGGGGTGGGTAATGGTGCAATACATTTTGTAATTTGAAGAATGATATGCAGTTTATGTATGCAATATATATATACATATATTTTATAATACAAAACGATAGGGATATCTCTAATTTCAAAGGTTTAGATGGAATGCACACCTTTATTATCAGACACATAAATTGACAAAATCCTTCCCTGGTTTAGTTCTAGATATCTCTGATTACATGCAAAAGCAACTGTTTAATAGGCCTCATATCAACATAAATATTAACAAATATTTTACATGATTAAGTTATAGATACTCAAATTTAAATTTATTCAATTATTAAATCATCAGCCATTAAAAGTTAGCATACATATGAAAAAAAAGTTTTGGAATAAATAATGAAACATTATAGACATCATAAATTATAAGAACTCACAACAACTGTATCAGCTTAAATAACAGCACAATCTCCTTCATCATGCATGAGTGCAGTGTACTTATGCCTAATTTTTTATTTTATTTTTTTGTGCTGAAGAGTTGTGCTACTATTTTGATCCACAGCAACTGTTGCGAGTTTTTTAAATTTATGGCATTTGCTTACAAAATTTATTTGTTACAATACAACACCAATTTTTCAACACACTTTACTGTTAAAAAGAGTTTTGGTTACTGTCAGAATTCACACTAGAAAAACAAATTGAGCGAGATTTTCCCACTCTAACAAAAAACAAAAAAGAGGGGTAGGGAGGCAGTATTTTTTTAATTTATGTAAGTGGTTGCATTTTTTACATTTTGCAGATTTTTTCTTTTTCAAAAAATTACTTAACAATCAAACACTTGTAAAAATGAAAGATTAATATTTATTTATTAAATTTTGTGGTGCTAAATGTTTTGTTCCTTCTTTAAAGTTAAAATATCCAAAATCTAAATTTTTAATCAAACATTGCAAATGAAATTGCTCAAGTTCTTATCATTTAAATTTGTTTTTCAGTTCATTTTTTATTTGACTCAGAGTATTCAATGACTGCTCGCCAGAAGCAGAATTGTTGACTGAAATAACCAAAATTATTTCGTATCTATTGTTGCAATACATGTATTAGCATGTGTAATATATATATATATATAAATATATATATATACACATCATCATATTCTTTGGAATTATGATAATGTTTTGAAATCATTACCAAGTTTTCTCCTTTTTTGGATTTGAAAAATTCTGGAGTGGAGAGACTAAAGATACAGAATTAAAGTAGTTATATTATCCAAAGCAACCAAAAAGTAAATGAAATGTTGGATGAACAACTGGAAAAATTGAAAGAACATCTTGAATCTGACATATTTTTAAGTGGGATTTTTAAAAATAAAGTAAGATTCTCGCAATCCTACCCTCTATTGTGAACCATGACTGGCATAGAAGAATATATAACAAACAATTTTATATAAAATATATATTTTATTCAAATAACAAATTAAAAATATATATTGTACAGAATAACAAAATTTCTTTAGGCAGATATGAATTTACAGCATTTGATAATTGCCATTCAAAATATTTCTTTAGAAATTTTAATCAGCATTTTCTAAAGTAGTCAAATCATAATAAAACTGCAATGCATCGACATAACCCAGTCCTTTCATTTTTCCAGCTTTTGGAACTCGTCCAATTTCCTTAAACCCTAACTTTCTACAAATTTTTACCGAACCTTCATTAGTAGCATAAACTAAATTAAAGAAGCTACCTTCATACCCTAGATCCTTTGCAATCTTTAAATACTTCTTAAATAAAATTTCTCCTATACCTTTTCTCCTATGGTTAGGATTAACTGCAAAGCCAGCCTTGCATATATGAGATGATCTTCCAGGAAAATTAGGTTTGACATAGAAAGAACCTAAAACTTCTTCATTTTTCTCATCTCTCATAACAAAACAATCATGTGAAAGGTAAAAATTTTCAAAATGCTTCTCGTCCATAGTTTCTTGTGGGTAAGTTAGGCCTTCATCCACAACACCCTTTATCATTTCATATACTGTTTTATAATCTGAGTCACGGTAGATATCCAGAATAACTTTTTCTTTCGTTTTTGGTAAAATTATTTCTTTAGGAAGATATGAGACTGTATCTTCAGCTGATGTTTTCCTTTCGATAATGTATGCCATTTTGATTCCTAGAAGGAAAAAATAAAATATTTGGTTAAAATATTGTATAACAAAAGATTAAAAATCAGCTGAAATAAAAGTTTCAACAAATTATTATTATTATTATTATTTTTTTTTTTTGTAAACATAGATATAATATAGGCGTGCAACATATATCTATCTAACATTCTACCTGGCTGGTCTGGCCAGTATAAGTTGCGACAAACGCATCACCCCAGTAGCAGAAATAGCGTAGCATATCAACGAGTGCTGCAGATTATAATTAAAGCTCTGCAGATCAATTTAACAGCTAGAGAACGAAATGTTTAGGCTTAAAAATACTTATATAATTTGCCTTATGCCTCTAGATTACTCTATTTGTTGTATAGTTTTAATTTATTTTCTTTGTACAGTCAGTAACAAAAGTGTCCGAACACTAGCAAAAATTCGTATGTAAAAAATGTATACTTCATATGCTTTTGTAAAATAAATCCTTATCGAATCATGTTCTTATACTGACTAAGAACAGGATTCGACAAGGATTTATTTAACAAAACCGTATGAAGTGTACTTTTTTAACATAGGAATTTTTGCTAGTGTTCGGACACTTTTGTTACCGACTGTAGATGAAAATTTTACCATACTTTATAAATTGCTATTACTTCTAGTGATACCAGACTTGGTTCATCATTCATGGTTTGCAGATAAATGTCACTTTGCTGCAGATAGATTTAGAAAATTCTGCTACTAACTGGGAGATTTACTTAGAAGAACAGTCCCTACAAGTAAACATTAGAACTATTTTTTTTTTTTTTTTTAACGAAATCCTTCTTTCCCCCATCTTGTTTAACCTTCCTAAAAATTTTGGTGCCATTCTTGCAACTAGATCCCACTACACAATAGTGTAAGCCCCAGTAGCAGAATTTTCTGAATCTATCTGCATCAAAATGAAATTTATCTACAAACTATGAATGACAAACGAAGTCTGGTATCACTAAAAGTAAAATAGCAATCCATAAGAATATATTAAATTTGCATCTACAAAAAAAATAAAATATATATACTGTACTGGCCAGAATGGATGACTCGCTTGTTTTTTCTTACTCATAGTGACATATTGGCGCCAGATGTTCGTTTTGGCTGCCTGAAAAAGTGCAGGTGTTCTTGCTTGGCATTTCGTTAGTTCATTAGTTGGGTTCGCCGTGTGTTGACGTACAAATTTTTGCAGAAGTGTGAAATAATATAAAAATGCCTGGTAAAAGAATTTCACGCGAAATGCAAACACAAAAATAAAGATCCTGAGCAAAGAAGGTTATAGTACTCGGGAAATTGCTGCCAGATTACAATTGGCACAAAAGATAGTTTCCAGGTCTATAAATAATTTCAAAACAGCCGGAAATTATAGATATTCAAAGCCAAAAGGTCGTCACAAGAGCACAAGCAAGCGCATGGATGAGTCCATAATTTTGGCAGCGAAGAAGTCACCCAGAAAATCAGCGAAAGCAATCCAAGCTGGTTTACTTAAAGCCTTACTTATCCCTAGCCAAAGGATAATCCGCAGGAGGCTATTCAATGCCAATTTAAAGTCCTACAAGCCTGCTAAGAAGCCTAAATTTTCTCCCAAAAACATTGCTGACCGACTGACATTTTGTAAAAAGTATCAGAGTTGGACTGCGGAGCGATGGAAACATGTGATGTTTTCAGACGAGACTCAAGTATCGTAGTTTTATGCATTTTGTAGAAACATACGACGGCCTCCCAATAAAAGAGACTATCAACGTTGCATTATTCCCACTGTGAAGAATGCTGCAAAACTCATGGTCTGGGGAACCGTTTGTGCCAAAGGAAGATATGGATTGTGGTTCATGCCTGAAGGCACATCAATTAATGGAACTGTCTATCTCGATGTGCTAAAAGAGAAGTTACCACCATTTATGAATAGCAACCAGTGCACACACTTCCAACATGATGGAGCACCTTGCCATCAGATTAAATCTGTTCAGACATGGATTGCAAAGCAGGGGTTTCAGATCCTTGGGCCGTGCCCCAGAAATTCCACGGATCTAAACCCTATCAAGAAATGTTGGGTAATTTTAAAGCGCAAAGTTGCCGAGCGTAACCCCACTTCACTTTCGGATTTAAGAGAAACTATAAAACAAGTATGGATTACAGAAATTACACCAGACTATTGCGAAAAATTATGTATTTCCGTGCCTGATCGTATCCAAACTGTATTGGGAAAAAAAGGTTTTCACATCAAATATTGAACCCTTTCTCAATTATGTATGTATACTGCGCTTATATAACTAAAAATAATAATTCCCATAAAATAAATACTTAGTTAAATGTAATTATTCTTGTGCATTCATAAACATCACAGTTTTTTGTGTTGAGTCATCCATTATGGCCAGTACTGCATATATATATAATAATTAAGACTGTACAACAAGTACAGTAATCTACATACATCATGCAAATTATAAGTATATTTTAAAGCTTAATCATTCCTTTCTTTCGCTGTTAAATTGATGTGCAGAACTTCAGCCACCCTATATTATGAGTCATCAAATAAAATGGGAGTTCTTAAATGAAAAAGTATTTATATATAAACAAAAAAAAGTTAGTATCACTACCACTGTCGTTCTTTAAAATTTCGCATCTTTTTCTCTTTTTCAGTAAAAACTATTTCATATACAAAACAAGAAATTTGGCATTTTTGTGCAAAAATGTACAATAAACATATTAAAACAAACTTTTTATTATGTTACTAAATTATTTTAGACAGTACTTGAACTGAATTCAGCTAAAATACTTCTGCTGTTACAAAAGTTTGGGATGAAATTAAATCTTATATGCTTCTTCCATTTGGTGTATTTCGTGTTTATGAAAGTGCACTAGTTTGCCAAAGATAGAAAACTGTGCTTCATTTCCGTTTCATCACGTGCTATGTTTGTATTTTACATCATCTGTTTTGGAGTATGGCTTTGTAAGAATGAGGAGAAAAGAGCACCGCCATGAATATGTTTAAAGTTTCATTCTATTATATTTTGAAAATGATGTAATGCTTACGAAGCATTTTTAAGGACAATTTTTATATAAAGTAGTTTACTTTATAAAAATTTTTTAGTAAGGTGAATAAATTTTGAGATATATGAAAGAAACAGATTGAAATTTACAGAATTATTTAGATCATTCTTTGGAATTAGAAAAAGTCTAATTTTAATTGAAATGAAGAAATTCTGCTAAAACACCTTTTCACACATGGCAGTCATTTTAAAAACTTACTTAGGCAATTTATTTTAATAATATCCAGACAAAAAGCAAGCTTTTCTTGTGAGAGCAGCATCAAAGTACAATACTGCTCGGATGCTGCACTCATGCTACTTTTCTCACGTAATGAAAGGGTATACTATTATTTTGAATTAAAACAACTCCCCCCCCCTCCCAATTTATAGTATTTGCTTAGAATTTTATTATTATTTATTAATTAAACTAACAATTATGGCAAAATATTTTTGTAGTACACCATAAGTATCTGATATGATCTCCTAATTTGAGTAATTTCAACGTCAATAGCATAATAACTTACAATTTTAGAAAATTTAGGACATTTTATCATATTTAAGGACATTTTTTAAGTTTTCAGGAATACCACTCCACAACATGTATTGCTCCTGATTTGCATGTTATGTTGAATATATGAGATTTGATTATTATTTATTATCATTATTTTTTATTCCCTTATACGTGAAGTGATCGATGCTTATGACATATTTATAAAAATATAGTATTGTTTGGTTATCGGGGATAGACTTGTTGCCAAAAATTTTGCTAAACTTGCCAAGAAATGCAAACGCAAATGTTTTCACATATTTTAGATAATAGAATCTGCAGTTGTATTTTATGCCTGCATATGTTAACACAGGGCATCTAACATTAGAACTTTTTCAAATTCCCTAACTTTTCCATGACTATTTTTCACCATTTTCTCCCCCCGAAATTAGCAAATAATTTAGCAATTAACAATATTGAGCTTTCAAATATGGCTTATTTCCACAAAATCTGTCAAAATTCCCTGACTATTCTATGATTTTTCAAGAGAGTCCTGTATCGGGTCAGGTAACCCGATTTTACCCAAACCTGACCCGACCTGCAGTTCGGGATCGGGTCGACTAAATCTTTTTCTCTTGCGGGTCGGGTTGACAGAATTTTTCTCACTGCGGGTCAGGTTTAGCTTTTAACGAATTGGGTCAACTTGAGAACATGTTTTTAAAAAAATTTACCTTAATAAAGCAGATATTTGTTTGCTCTATATACCCATGATGAATATACGTTTACTCAAATTATGACAGTAAACATCTATAAAGCAAAAAAAAAAAAAAAAAAAAAAAACTATTATTATTTAAAAATCATTACATCTCACATAATTATATTACATTTTAATTACATTAAAAAATGAGACAATATACATTAAAATATATACAATTAAAAATATTAAAATACACATAACAAATTTAAACGTTTTTAGCCTTATTTTTGGCTCTTCATCAGAAAAAAAAAAACATCAAAAGTAAATGCTAAGAAGAACAATAGATTTCCTTTACGAAAGTAGAGCGTATTTAGCAGGGACTGTGTGTGCCTCATTAAGCGGTGAAAATTGCTGTTTTGTATACCAACATTTCAGGGAAATTCTTAAGGAATATTATAAATAACTCCAGTACAGGAATAGGGAAGGGGGGGGGGGGAGAGAACAACAGGTTTAAAATTAGAATTTTCTAATTTTAAACCTGTTATCCCCCCCCCCTTTTCCTGTACTGCAGCTATTTATAATATTCCTTGTAAATCTTGCAGTTCTGTTTATATTAGTGAAACTGGCCATTCCCTTCATACTCGAATTCTCGGACATAAAAGAAATTTCAAAAACTGTGATATTTGTTCTAAAATAGTACAGCAGGCCATAGAAACTGATCATGTACCTGATTTTAATAATACTAAAATAATCATATCCAACTGTTCAAATTATCATTCAAGAATTTTCCTGGAAGGTTAGTACACGAAACAGCAATTTTCACCACTTAAAGGGGCATGCACAGTCTCTGCCAAATACGCTGTACTTTCATAAAGGAAGTTCATTGTTCTTCTCAGCATTTACTTTTGATATCTTTTACTGATGAGGAGCCAAAAATAAGGCTTGAAATGTTTAAATTTATGTTATGTGCATTTTAAATTGTATATTTTAATGTATATTGTCTCATTTTTTAATGTAATTAAAATGTAATATTATTATTATTTAGATTTTAAGCTGTTGAAAACAGGGTTTAACCTGGCAAAAAAATTTCTTTAGTATTTTAGCTAAAACGTATAAACAGTACTTTAGCTTTTTCGAAAATTAATTCTTTGAATAGAATTGATTTCTTTTTCTCAACTTAGTTTTCCCCAATTTTGTTTTCTGTTTGTTTTGTTCACTGACGATTTTAACCAAGCACATATTGTGATTTAAGAAAAATGAATCAGCAAGATTTTGTTTCGATTTCAACAAACAATACTAGCACTGAGAATACATCTATGAAGCAAATTCTTAATTATGTTTTTAAATATTTTTGCATTTAAATTCAACCATTAAAAGTTGAAAGTAAATCTGAATATACTAAATAGATAATAATTCCCAATATTTTTAGTGATTTTGTAATTTCTGTCTATGAATATTTGCATAAAAACTAGAGGTAGTTATATAAAGATATTTTATGAAATAATCTAGTTTTAGCTTTTTAGCGAAATTCTTAATGACATAGTTTAGCAAAATACAATATCTTTTAGCAAAATGCTAAAAAAACTAATGGCAGTTTAAACCCTGGTTGAAAACAGGCTACTTCTCCCACAATAACTAGATGTGTGATTCATCTTTTTTTTATTACTCACATCCTTTAAAATAGACTGTGAACTTAGACTGATAATTAATATTTTTTTTTTCCCTTGCATATGTTTTTAAGAAGTTATAGGAATGTAGATTTAGATGAATTTTGCAGAATGTGTAAGTGGCATTTGTAACATTGCATTGTTTTAATATTATTGTGTGCAATAAGCATTAAACAGTAAGAGTACAAATACTAAGCTTGAAATCCATTTTTGTACACTTGAAGTACACACAACACACATAAATAGTTACAAATTATTATTAATCCATTGTTCAGATTTTTTAATTTTTAACTTACTATGTTAGTAATTATAATTTTAATTCTTTTCAAAATGATTTACCACAACTGTGTGACAATGAAAATTTACCTTATTTTATAAACTTAAAAATATTTTGCAAGATTTTTAGATGGATTAGTAAAATTTCTTTTAGATTCAGGTTCCGGGTGAAAAGAAGTCAGGTTTCAGGTCGATTAAAATTTTTTAGTGTGGGTTTGGGTCAGTTGAAATTTTTTTTGTTGGGCTTGGGTTAGTTTAAAATTCACCTGTCGGGTAAATCCCGATTCGTGCAGGACTGTATTCCAGAATCATTTAAATTCCCTGTCCAGTAGCAGAAGCAGTGCAGCATGGCAACGGATGCTGTTATAGTTTAAAACTCTGCAGATAAATTTAACATCTTAAAAAGAAATGCCAGGCTTAAAAAATACAAATTACAAATGAAATTTCCATTCTGTGTTTAAATTACAATTACTGTAGCACATTTTTTATTTATTTTCTTTCTATTACAATTTCTGTACATTTTATGATTTGATAATACTATTTGTGATATCAGACATGGTCCAGTGTTCCTGGATCACAGAGAAATTTTGTTTTGCTACAGATAGATACAGAAAATTTTGCTAGTAGGATTCCTTGACTACTGGCCACCCTGTAATATTAGTTTTTAGGTGAGATTTTGTGTGGTGTACTTCTTCCATTTGGCACATTTTACATTGATGTGAACATGCTAAATTGCCAAAGATTAGCAACATGAGTGAACTATTTTTTCTGGCTTTCAGACCATGGTGTCCTATTTTACATTATTAGTGTAAGGAGAAAGATCTCATTGCACCTTGTACATTTGAATTCAAGTAGCAATAAGATATTGTTCCAAGAAAGATTATATATATATTCATAAAATAATTAAATGTATATGTCATTATTACGATTATTATTACTATTATTATTTTATTTTTTAACTGTGTTAAATTGAAGCTAAAAAATAAAAAAGGAATTAAATTTATTGGAGTTATAGATATTAACTAGTATTGTTATCGAATTTTCTATTAGAAATTTATGAATTACCATAATTTAGTGTATATAAGCCGCAGCTTATTAAAATGTTGTGGAAAAAAAAAAAAAAAAAAAAATACACTTAGATAAACGACACCGGATGGTAAGCCGCGGCTTATTCAAGCATTGTCATGATGATGTAACAGATAAATAAGGAAACAAGACAGCAGTCTTCTGGCATCTACGTAAGTTCATAAAAATAATAATAATAATAAATAATAAATTACTTAAAAAACAAATTCTGGATAAAGGAAAGAAACCAAACTATACTATTATGCAGATGTAATGCAATAAATATAAGAAACAAGGGAACAAGATGGCAGAATCCAGGCGTAAATGCATAATCATAAAAGTAATTAATTATAAATAAAAGTAATAAATTATTTTAAAAGGTACTGTATAAAGAAAGAATTCAAACAAAGCCAGTATGCAAATATGATGCAAAAAATCAAAAACAATTGAACAAGATGGCAGAATCCAGGCGTATACGCAAAATCATTAAAATAATTAATTATAAATAAAAGTAATAAATTATTTTAAAAGGTACTCGGTACTGTATAAAGAAAAAATTCAAACAAAGCCAGTATGCAAATATGATGCAAAAAATCAAAACAAGTGAACAAGATGGTGAACTCCAAGAGTATATGCAAATTAATCAAAATAAGTGATTGTTAGTAATAAATAAAAATAATAAAGTATTTAAAAAATAATTCTGTATGAAGAAAAAAAGAATATATCAGTAAGTAAATGCAGGGGGGGGGGAAGAGAGAGGGTGCAAACGGAAACCGATGTGGCATGAATCATTTCGCAGCAGGAGGAGGCGAAAGTGTAAATCAGTGCTCGAGAAACTACGAATACTAAATTTCCGTTTTCTAAGGAGATCGACTGTTTCAAGAAATATGGCCGACAGAATTTGGCATTATCATTAGATAGCCCACACTGGTAGATAAGTCGCAGTCCCCAAAAAAAGATGTTTTTTTTTTTTTTTTTTAAGATAACCCGTGGCTTATCTTCACTAAAATACGGTATATGTTGAGATGGACGACAGCAGTATTTTATAGGTAATTATTTGGTATTTTATTTAATGATAAGTTTACAAATAAGTATTAATCTCTAAGCAAGCATTATGTTTAAAAGAAGATTAACATTATATTTGATGTATTTTACTTTATTATGCATGTTTGTAACCAGTAGTGTTTTGAAAATGGAGGATTAGACAAAATCTTAAATTAATATTAAAATTACATTTTTAAGTTATCATTCACAACGATGAACAACAACTCTTCTGCTTGCACTTAATATTTATAAAAAATTAAATACTAATGCTTTGAACATTTGTATAACCGGTGCATTTGATGAGGATTTGGGAGGGAGGTGCCATCAAGCCACTTCATATTGCATATGTTTAGTGCAGAGCTTTACATAAATATAAAAATGTAGGGGTGCAGTAAATGTTCAGACCACTGAAATTTCCCTCAAGACCTCAATAATCTATATTGTTATACAAAACTCTTTGTTTTATGTAATAAGCGTTTAAGAGAAAAGGTATACACTGTAACATAAAAAAAACAGTTATTAATTTATATTATAAGCATTACAGAATTTATTTTCTCAGTAGATTCTTATTTTAAACTTATAACTTTATTTTTTGCTAAGAAATATTAAAAATTTATCTAGAATCTCATTCTGGCATACTCTGTACCCCTATAAAAATGCAGAGCTGTAAGTTCAAAAGGAAATTTTTCGACAATGGTAGCATTTCGCAATTTTTTTTTCACATTTTCCAGAATTCTTAATTTTGGTAAAAACTGTTAAAAATTAATGTATAATAATAATTATTATTATTTCAACAGATTACATTATTATAACAAAGAAAATATAGACAGCTTCAAAAGCAATTATGAATAAAATAACTTTAACTTATAGTAAATGTCATTTTGTTCACCAGGAAATATTCTTTGAGTGATTCCATACCAACTCACCTAATGAGGGTTGCATGACCGACTTGGATTTTCTTTAAATTTGGTACACAGATTGATGATATAGAGGCATGAAAAAGTCCAAATTTTCAGCTACCTGCTCCACTTATTTATAGATATACAGGTCCTCAAAGTTTGTCCGCCCCCTCAAAATACCAAGAAATTGATGTTATTTAATTTTTTTTTTCTTAAAAATAGTGCTTATGTAATATGAAAGTGTTAGGTATCTATGGAAACTAGTTATCCGAGGCATTCAGAAAAAAAATACTACAATGTTTATAATGTAAATCATTAAGGCACAGAACTCTTAGAAGTTGCAACTACAAAAATTTGATTTTCCCGATTTTGCTAAAATTGAGACATCAATTCCAAAAAAAGGAAAATAAAACCAAAGGTTTTCTCACTTTCTGGTAGAGTACAAGTGTCCACCATAAATTACTACACAATAAATTACTTGGGTTTCTCACTCCTTCTTGGAAATATTTAAGCTTAAAGACAAACCGTAGGGCAAAAACATGCAATTTCAGCCATCTTGGCAGCCATTTTTCTCATAAAGGGGAGCACTAGAAACTTTTTTATTTTTTTTAAATAAGCTACTGATGTGTTAGCTATTCACAGGAAAAGAGTTTACTTTTGGTTATTATTTGCATAAAGAGATATCCTGCTGATAGTATATGCATGTTTTTCTCTAATACCATATGCTTGTGTTCCCCCTCTCATAGACTTAACATTAATAAAAAGGAAAAATAATAATGCATGTATTAATAGCTGCACTATCCATACAAGAAATTTAATATATTAAATTATTTAATAATAATTAAAAAAATAATTTCTACATTTTATAGCAAAATTAGATATTTTAATGAAAACAAGAAATAGAATTTTTCCAAAACTGAACGTCGTCCATTCGTAATTATAAAGTACTAAATAATTTCTTGAAAAATTAATCATAATAAAGGAGCTATAAATATTTATTTAATAAGCAATATAATTGAAATACAGCAATATATTGAAAATTGATGTGTACAGAAAATTATTCAACTGCAAGCATAAGTTCCTCTATTTTTTTCACAGTATTATTTGGTACTGAAAACATGCGTCCTGTGGCTGTTGCTGCTGAAGGCATAGGTATTACATCTAACAGATGCTTGTATGGAATCCAGCATGTATCTGGTTTTTCTGGCCAGTAGAAATGTTGGCAGGGGCCATGAGGATGCATAAATTGTATTTGAACATCACCCTTTTCAAAACAGTTTTCTAAGACAACTCCTAACCACCATTTCTTATCATACATACAAGCAACATAAGAACCTTTAGAAATGTTATTAGGATCTAAATTTTTGACAGGTTGCTTACCTACTGCAGATACTTCAGTCTGATTCGATATGTTTGTAGATATAATGGAAACTAAAAGCATAGATTTACTAATAGGAATAAATTTATGATAATCCCTGGTACCCTCAATTCTTACAGCAGAAGCTAGTCTTTCAGAAAGCAATGCTTTTGTTTCTGCTACATATATTTCAGATGCAAAGAAAAACTTAATATTTTTAAAATTACCTGTGCAATAATGAAACAAATCAAGTGGGGAAATTATCTGATCCTTGTAAGGACGTTGCAAGCTGGTTCTGTAAGCAGACCTTTTAACTGTGCCTCCAATGGCATCACAGGGGCTTTTGCCATGGGAGGTGGCAAAAAAATGCCACTCAGCATTTAGTTTGAAATCATCTTTATGGTGGCATAAATTTAAAAAGTTTTTCTTGTTTTTGTTCTGAGCTGCGCTACCGTCACTGTAATAAATTATTTTCTTTATGTCTGGATATTCTGATTTTAAGTATGGAATTACAAGCCTTTGAAAAGAAGCTACTGCCACCGTATCATGTGTCAAACAGTCACTGATAATACACATAGAAACAACTTTTAGGTTATCATTTGACCGAACATATGCAACAAAAGGATGAAGTGTAGCTTGTGTGTTTTCCCAGTGGTATCCCTGTATTGCATCCTGTACGATAAAATTAAAATTTTCAGAAAAATCAAGTAATAAAATGCACTCATCTCATTTTAGTTCTGCTTTTCTTGTTTTTAAATACTCTGACTGAGATTTTGCGATATAATGGTGTTTTGCTAAGGACTTCATTTTTAATAAAAGTTCCGATTTAAAATCAGGTACAGACAAAGTAACTGAAATGAGTGTTGAACGATCTGTAGTTATCCACTGTCGAAACGTCACTTCAGATTCTTCATCATAATCATCCATTAACATATCTAAAAATTCTTCAAATGCAGTTTGGAGTGGACACTGTGAACAAAATCCTAACATACATGCTTCATTGTTAATGTCACCCACATAGTGAGACAAAAAATCACTGATAGAAGGTTTAACAGATTGATTTAGAAATGCCATCATTAGCTTGACATTTTGGTGAATCATACAGACACAGACTGAATGAGTTCCTGTACTACCAGCTAACACACACCACTTCGGTCGCAAATCAGCAAATTTAGAAAATCCAATCTTGTGATTAGGATATTCCTGTTTAAAAAGTGTGTATGCTTCTTTGAGATTACATAAAATGAGGTGTTTCTGTTTTTCTTGTTTACTTTGTCCAGGCTGTCGCACAGATATATAATCGTTTTTACCAGGACAGATTCTGCTAACATCAGTGCTTTCGTAGAATTCTAGTACATCTTTTACTACATGTTCAGGTATTGTAGAAGAAGCTTTCTTGGGGCCTGGTACTCCTAGTGGGCCTTTTTCTTTTCTCAATCTTCTGGCTTTCTTTACCATGTGCTCAGTTGTGTCAAAAAACTTGCACGTTTTTTCAATGGTCCAGCTTTGTGGGATAATAGTTAGAATTTGTAATTTTTCACTTACAGATGTAGACTCTGTTTCAAACTTTTGTTTAAGAGCAGAGAGAATTTCTTGTAAGTCAACACTATCTTCATATTGAACTTTGCAATTACTACACTTATTTTCAGAAAGGTCAACTTCATCGACTTCTAAAACAGAAGCTATTATTGTTTTAACAGCTGTGCTAACTTTTTCTACTTTTTGTTTACCATATGACACACATTTTTCAGCATTAAGTTTTTTCTTCTTTACAGGACTCTCACCAAGAATATTAAAACTTTTATTTAATAAATCTTCTTTTTCTTCTATAGGTATATATAAGTCGGAATGGTCCTCTTCATTGTTTGCAATTTCTTCGGATGCTTCCAGCAATTTTTCACACTGACGACATAGTTTTCTTCCAGGAATTAATTTTCTATTTGAATTTCTAACTCTTACAATTGTTATAGGACGTAAAGACTTCTTGGCTGAGCACTGACGTTCTAATGGATCACAACATGTTTGTCCAAATAAGTGCGAGTATTTTGATGTATATACTTGCTCATGGTGATAACATACATTCTGTATGTCCTTACACTCAGTTCTTAACTGCAGAATTTCTTGAATATCGCATGAATATGAGGAAAATGAACAGAGGCCTTTTTTTTGGTGTAGGATGTTTTATGACAAATATTATTTAATTGGCTACCAATTGAACATGGTGATAAAGAGCTATTAATTTCAACATTCAATTCCATTTCACCTTATAAATAGTCAAATATTTACAATAGAAAAACAAAAATAGTAGATATAATGTAATTCTTGAAGAATAAAAATTAGTATAACTTATGTAGTACAACACTGGTATTTTCAAAACTGACAAGTGGCATACATTGATAAGAACTGACATCAATACTGACATACAAGAGCAAGTTTACTCTTTAAATACTTGTCCATAGATCCCATGAAGCATTCTTTTTTCCCCCAACCAATAAAGCATCAAGAATAAGGGTCCTCCTCTTTCTTTTAAGCCAATCATTATTTAGAAAATAAATGAAAGGGCATTTATTTGCATATGCAAATAAATGAACACATATTTCAATAAAGGAACACACATGAATTTATTTGCATATGCAAATAAATGAATCCCCTTGCTCCCTTTGCTTGTTTAAACTCTAAACCAATACAAAGGTGAGTTTTAAGAGTAACAGATTTTCATTTGATATATTAAACATGATACAAAATGAAGTTAAATTTTAAACTAAAAAAAGGTAACAATATTGGCAGCATTATAATCCTTTCTATGTAGTTTAGGGGAAAAAAAGAAAGGGGGGAAGAGGGCTCTATATGTTATATATTTGATTTCTTCACTAAATACTAACTTGAATTTTTAAAACATTAAAAGGTTTGTAAGAGAAATTTATTTCCTACACCTTACTTTAAGATATCACAAAAACAGGGTAAACATTACTTTTGTTTTAATACTAGAACATCATAAAAACTGAATGTTCCCTTATCCAGTGCTTCATTCACCTAACAACACTAAATAATATTCAAAGGTAAAATAAATTCTAATACATGTCTTAAATCAATATTTATATAATATTCAATAGGTTTTGTTTTTTTACATCTTATTTTATTAATGTTAAGTCTGTGAGAGTGAAAACATAAGCATATAGTATTAGAGAAAAACATGCATATACTATCAGCAGGATATCTCTTTATGCAAATAATAACCAAAAGTAAACTCTTTTCCTGTGAATAGCTAACACATCAGTAGCTTATTTAAAAAAAAATAAAAAAGTTTCTAGTGCTCCCCCTTTATGAGAAAAATGGCTGCCAAGATGGCTGAAATTGCATGTTTTTGCCCTACGGTTTGTCTTTAAGCTTAAATATTTCCAAGAAGGAGTGAGAAACCCAAGTAATTTATTGTGTAGTAATTTATGGTGGACACCTGTACTCTACCAGAAAGTGAGAAAACCTTTGGTTTTATTTTCCTTTTTTTGGAATTGATGTCTCAATTTTAGCAAAATCGGGAAAATCAAATTTTTGTAGTTGCAACTTCTAAGAGTTCTGTACCTTAATGATTTACATTATAAACATTGTAGTATTTTTTTTCTGAATGCCTGGGATAACTAGTTTCCATAGATACCTAACACTTTCATATTACATAAGCACTATTTTTAAGAAAAAAAAAATTAAATAACATCAATTTCTTGGTATTTTAAGGGGGCGGACAAACTTTGAGGACCTGTATATCTATAAATAAGTGGTGCAGGTAGCTAAAAATTTGGACTTTTTCATGCCTCTATATCATCAATCTGTGTACCAAATTTAAAGAAAATCTGAGTCGGTCATGCAACCAACTTTTATTTTTTTAGGTGAGTTGGTATGGAATCACTCCTTTATTAAAATCAACATGCAACAACTAATTTTAAAACAAAATTAACTGTATACTAACATAATTTTTAACAATTACAAATTGCCCTTTTTCCATTTTTATAGATTTTAAACACATAGTAATGATACTAAATCAAGATTTTTTTTTCTCTCTCTCTCTCTGAGTAGAATTTAAAGCAATACAAATTTCTCCTGCTTTTTACACTTCATTTTTTGTTAACTGATGGATTTAGTTACTCATTTCTCTGGATTACTTTAAAAGGGATTCGTAATTATCAGCCAATTAATTATCTTTTCCTACAGAATTATTTTCTCTAACAGCAAAACTTTTACTTCTTTAAAATTTCATACTCTAAATGATACGTATAAACAGTAACAGTTAATTGCTTGAATAATTTTATTGCTGATAACACTCAGTAAACCTAGATTCTTATTTTTTTTTAAATCAATGTTTTTTTTTTTTTTTTTTTTTTTTTAGGATCCTAATATGAAAGCATTTAATGATTAAATTAAAACTATGAGAAAAGAAATATATCAGAAAGCAGGTGTAAATGGCATAATAGTACTAAATTAAATTAGTATTTAAAATGTTACCATCCAATGTTAAGATCATTTTATGAAAACATTTACATGATGAAATTAGAGCTATACGAAAAAATACATTAATATCAAAAATTAGGTGTAAATGGCACAGTAATTAGTATCAGTATCTAAGATATTACATCAGGTAAGCAAACACAGATACTTTACAATTCCAGTACATAACATCAATAAAATAAATAACTTACGTTTTGAAATCAAATTAATACAAAAATTTCAAAAAACAATTTTCCGAAAAAATAAAAATCTAATCTACTAAACACACCGGACTTTCCGCGAAAGCGAAAAAGAAATTTGTAAATGTAAATAAAAATAATTGATAAATTCAAGTAATCGAAATTTAAATTTGATTAAAAAGATTCGATCGAGGGGGATTCGAAACTTTTCAAAACCATAGATAGTAATTTACATAGATCTATCATCCCCATGTTATCGTGTTACCGTACAAAGATTTTTGATGCTGAAAAAAAAAAAAAAAAAAAAGCATCAGCCATTAGAGAGTTAAAACCTTAGAGGAGAGATAACCCTAGAGAGAACATCCCCGAACGGAATCTTCTGCCAACATCGAAACCACGTGACTCGGGGACACCGTATTCGGACCGAAGTGTCTATTGCTACGGCAGCCGGAACAATATTATGGACCATATTCCCACTTTGGGTTCGAGGCTACAAGAATATCAGCTGTTTAGGCAAACAATCCTCAACTCTACCATAGAAAAGCATTGTGGCTTGAAAATTTTTATCTTGCAATATTATTTATAAGAGTTACAGATTATATGAAATTGAAGTAAGAGAAATTGAAGTAAGAGTGATATAGTGATACCTTTGTTTTGTTTTTAATCCAGTTTTAGTAATATACTTTAATATTAATCAACATATGTAATATTAAAAGTTGCCATGTGAACTGTGGCGATGTTAACAAATTTAAGTGGATGTTCCATTTAATAAATTACTTTATTAAAGTGATTGAAATTCTAATTATTTAAGCTTTGATGTCTATATATATATGCGTGTCTGTATAATATGTTCTTATTAATCTTTCATCCATTATATATATATATGTGTGTGTGTGTGTGTACATAAAATGTTCTGCAATTTTACGATATGGAATATTCTTAACTTTATCATTCTATTCAGTTGTTTACATTTCTCTTTTGTTCTTGTTTGAACAGATGTCTGATTATTAAGTTTCACTGGAGAAATATTTAGGAAAATGTTATGCGTAACAATAAAATAGCATCTTGAATCTAGTTTGCGTACAAAATATCGGCCACGTGTTCGGCGATTTTACCTACTGTGACGTCACAGGAATATTGTCCATTGTTACGGCAGTCACCAATGAATCTTTATCGCTCCCACTAAGAACGACTCTTTTGTGAATCAATCTCGTAGCACACTTGTTGACATTCACGACGCCATTTTTATATTTATTATTTTAAATGATCGCTTTACTATCCTTGCTTTTTGTTGAATGCGGCATTTTAATTTATTTTTTGAGCTAGTGTGTTCGGGAAAAAATGTTGAAATCAATGTGGGAGATTTATTTCCCTCATATAATGATTTCGGAACGGGATTTCAATCAGAAAATAATTGAACCATCGATCTGTGATAATTTAAAATACAATCGATTTTTTTTTTTTTTTTTTTTTTTTTTTTTTTGTATATTCTGCGTTATACTTCTCTGCGATGAAAATCGTTTGCATAATTTTTTATAGATTATTTGTATTGTGTGAATTCTTATAGGAAAATGAACATAGTTTTGTCATGGCCGCAACATACTAGTTTTTCTCATATCTTTTATTTGTTTTGTACCATAGTAGAATTTGTACTTATTCAAATATTAATTGTTATAATAAATGTAATTAATCTTTTTTAATATTGCTGTAGAAGATTTAAAATATTTGCTTTTTTTTACATGATGGGTGTAAAACCGCTTAGAAAGCAAAAAACTCTAACCTTCTACTTGCATGCAGAATGAATAGTGAAGGAAGACTTAATAATAGTATGTTATCTGCAGGATTCGCTTCAATTGTGTCTCTGAATTTCATGTTATTTTGTTTTTATTTTGAATATTTCATTTGCATTGTAATTTTCTTAGAACTTTGCAAATATCATATCATTTATGATTAGTGTAAATAAATATTTTTAATAATAGCCATTTTATATATCATTAACAAGTCTTGCCATTCATTCTGCATGCAAGTACCAGTTTTCAGGGGTTTTTGCATGTTGCGAGCATATAATGCCTAAATTCACTGACAGTTATTGTATGGGAAAATTTGTTTCCATAATTATTCATTACTTAATGTATTTTTTAAAATACTATTTTCACATTCAAAAAATTTGCAGTCATTAAATTAAAACTTATTCTTCAAAAATTAATTTTTTAAATTTTTAGTACTATTTCATTTTATGGCTAATAATTGAGAAAAATGCACTTAATGAAAACTTGCATTTTTGAACTCAAATTTGTAAAATGAGTACTAATAGTTTTCTGAATGTGAAAATGGAATTAAAAAAAAACTATCATGTTGTGGCCACTATATGACTTTCTTCTGTATTTGGAACAACTTCAGTATACACCCACAACAATATTTGGTGATTATGGCTAAATCATAAATGATAAAAAGACAAATCTAAAATAAACAACATATAAGCTGCCATATTATATCGTAAACAGTCCAGAACGACATTGTTATCGTTCAAAACAGCACCAAAGAAAAATCGCCAAATTCAGCTGTGGGTGTATACTGAAGTTGTACCCTATATTTTCATAAACAAATTCTCTCAGTAAAAATAATTTATTAAAATTATTTTCCATAATAAATGCAGATGATTTACATTTCTAGAGAAGTCGTAACGTCAAATATCCAAAGAAAATAAATTTTATTCTCCAAATAACATTTTATAAAAATACATTTTTTTCTTTCTTTTAATGAAAAAAATCAATAACTTTTATCACAGATCTATAGTTCAATCATTCGTTTTAAAGGACATAGTTAAAGCTCTTTGGGTACATAATGAAAATTTACAGGAGACATGCAATGCTCCTACATATACAAAAAATTTTCCTCAGTTGACTATCACTGTTATAAACAATTCTTTTTAATTTCATAATTATTAAAAAATAATTATCTTTATGCACATTTACACGAAATTTTGAGATATATCACCATGTTAAAGCTTTAGAAAAAGCAGGTTGGCAAAGCCACCTTTAAGACTATTTTCACCAAAAGTTGGCAGGCACTAATTTATGTCAAGATGCAACTACATACCAATTTGCATGAAATTCTATGCAGTAGTTCCTGAGATACAATTGCCACAAAAATTTGTCACACACAGACACATTTTTTAAAACTGGTCAAATCGTGTTCTACTCCTCTCAGAATGCGTAAATCAAAATCTATTGAAAACCCAAGGTCAAAATTTTTTACGAATACAATACTTTCTTCTACTAAAATGTAGAAGAAAGTAATAAATGAAGTTTTATAAATTTGGCTAATTGAATAGCTTACCAAATAATTGGATATTTGGCCAAACTGAATATTCATCTAGCCAAATAGTTTCAGATTCGGCCAAATGGAATAATCAGTAATATGGCCAAATATTTGGTATATCTCTAGTATGAATATTATATAGAATATTTCAGTAATCTCAATCTCCAGCAAGATTATAAATAAAAAATACAGATCAATTGTTACAAAATTCCAATTTATGAACAGTTTGTGCAGCTGCAGATTCAGCCGTAATTAACTAAAACTTAAGTAAAATTAACTAAAAATTAAGTAATTAACTAAAAATTAAGTATGACTGCATATTTAAATAAATTTTAATTTAATACAGTATATATTTTTAATTGGAATAATTCTGAAGAACTATATAACTTACTAGCAGGCTTTGCCTGCTTCACTGGACACTATATTTAAACGAATTCTCAAAATTCCATATCATTATTATAAAATCTCAAAAAAAAAAAAAAAAAAAAAAAAAAAAAATACTAAAATTAGTTGAAACCTAAGTTAAAGTTTATGTCGCATTCAGTAGAGATTTTCTCGCTTGCAGCATGAAGAGTTCAGGTTCCCACTGCCTTCGGCACTGATTTACTCCCCTGTCCACAGCGGGAAACAGTGGCGGATCTAAGGGGGGAAGCCCCCCCCCCAAAAAAAAAAAATAAAAATAAAAATACTGGCATTAATTTCACATTTGAATATTACAATTGTAAAATTTTCATTGATCTGGTATAACATCTTGACAAATCTTAGCCCCCCTCCCCAAAAAGTTAAGTTCTCGATCCGCCACTGGCGGGAAAATCAGAATTTTCAATAAATCGAATCAGAGAGAATATTGCATATTCTTAATCAATACTCACAGTGATGCCGCTAGTCTTTCAAAATCTTGGGACCCATGAGTTTAAAAAAACTGGGTCAATTTTTCAAAAAATGGGTCCCCACATGAATGAATTTATACATTACAGATATAATTTTTTTTTTTTTTATTGTAAATGAAAAACAGATATTTAGGAATTTTTTACCAGCTCTTTTTGAAATTGTCATAAACTAATATTATGTAGGAGGAAAAGATCTTTTTTCCTTCTTCAGAGCAGAATGCTTTAAAAATATAAAGAAAATATTAGTTTTAAACAAGAAATATACTTTAAAATTTATTTTTTTCTTTCTTCGTTTATTTATTTATTATTTCTTTCAAGAATAAAAATTACATGTCTGCTGGTACCCGCCACAATAAATTTTTCACGTTTCTGCCTCTGATTTTTCACGTAATTTACGCACTATAGCACATAAACAGCATCTCTGACTCATATGCCAAAATTCGCCATTCCATGGAAATTTGAAGCATATTCAAACTTGAAACTGTGTTTTTTGCTGAGCCCACCCCAACGGACGGTGGTAGTATGTGTGTGTGTTGGGGGGGGGGGGGTAATTTCGCAAAACCCAACCCCTTTAGAGTGTGTGTTCCATACACATACCAATTGATGCATCAAAAAATCTCTTTCCTCGGATAACTTGGAGCAGAGTTATGCTAAAAACGTGTCTTTGCACACACCCTGATCCTAAAGTGTGGAAAAAGGGGGAAATTTTGGAAAATCTTTTTATACTACACATTGGATACATATAACTGACCCACACATAAACAATTACTGTTCTACAATAATTTGAAGCAGATTTAACCTTGAAAACTTTCTTTTTACCCCCCCCCCCCTCTTCTTATGGGAGGAGGTAGAAAGTAGTTTCACAAAATCTCTTTGTGGTGTGTGTATTGGGACCAATCGACATCAAAAAATCACTTTCCTAAGATAATTTGGAACAGAGTTAGTCTTGAAAATGTATTTCCTTCCAACCTTTAAAAGGGGGAAGGGGGAAAATTTCACAAAATCCTATTATAGTGCATGTTGGATATGCATAACCAACCCACACATTAAAATTAATCTGACTGAGATAATTTGGAGCAAAGTTACACCTGGAAACTTTTTTTTCTCCCCCCCCCCCCTTGAACCCAAGGAGGGAAATCTCATTACAATAGGTATTGGATACATATAAACTATTTATGCATTAAAATACATGACTGCAACTTACCTAGATTTTCCAAGACAAATGTAGCGCTGAAAGGGGAGGGGGGTCACGAATTTGCCCCCTTGCAACACAACTCTCAAAATCGAAAGTCACAAAAACATGAATGGGTTTTTGGAGATATGTACTGAAAACAGCCATGCGTTTTCTTTAGAATATGTACCACTTTCTTGTAAAACTCTACTCAAAAATTCCCCCTTACCCCTCTTAAAAATTGAAAATTTCAAAATCACAGAAAATGCTTTCTTGTACTCAATTAGAGTCCTGCGTATCCGACCCGAACCCGACAGATGAATTTTATATCAACCCGAACCCGACAAAAAAAAATTTATCAACCCGAAAACCGACCTGAACCACACTAAAAAATTTTTCATCAACCCGCACCTGACCCGAAACCTGAGAACTAAATGAAAATTACTTTTTCATCTAAAAATCATGCAAAACTTTTTTAAATTATAAAATAAGGTAAGTTTTCCTTGTCATACAGTTGGTAAATTATTTTAAAAAGAATTTGAAATGTAATTACTAATTGTTTAATTTAAAACTGAAAAAAGGATCAATAATAATTTTTAACGAGAGATTATTTTTTGTGAGTTGTGAAATTCAAGAGTAAACTAGTATGTTTTGGCCACCACAAGACTTTCTTCTATACTTTCCTATATTTTACTAAGTGCAAATAATTTATTAAAAATATTATTTTTTAAGATTATCTAACAGGATGAAAGTAAACGATTTTCATCTTAGAGACAACTAACACTAAATATCCAAAGTGACAGTTTTATTGCCTATAAATAGCATCTTAAAAAGTACGTTTTTATAATGGTTATCTCACATATCAGGTTTCGTAGAGTTATATGCCATAGAAGTTGAGATATAGCCTTCCCATTATCGAGGGATATTGCAGCATAGCAGCTCCACCTATTGGCCGATTAGCATACAGATTGATTCAACATAATGTCTCCTTATGGCTTTCTCACATATCAAGTTTTGTTTGATTATACACAATAGAACCTGAGATATAGCCTCCCATTAAATTGCAAATATTGCTGTATAGCAGCACCACCTGTTGAGCGGTTGACACCAACAGTTGAGATACTAATTTAGGTCAAGGTGCATCTACATATAAATTTATATGCAATTTTATGCAGTAGTTCCTGAGCTATAGCCTTCCCCTAAACTGCTGAAGTCGCTGTACAGCAGCGCCACCTGTTGGCCAATAAGAATTCAAATTGAATCATCATAATGTCTCATAATAGCCTTTTTACATATCAAGCTTTGTTTGATTATACTCAATAGAACCTGAGATATAGCCTTCTCTTAAATCTCAGAAATTGCTGTATAGCAGCGCCACCTGTTGATCAGTTGACAAAAATTGATATTCAATAATTTAGGTCAAGGTACCTCTACATATAAATTCATATATAATTCTGAACAGTAATTCCGGAGATACAGTCGTCACAAACTTTTTGTCACACACACACACAGACAGATATTTTCTATAAATGGTAAAATCATGTTCTAGACCTCTCAAAACATGTAAATCCGTCGAAAATTTTTATGAATCTAACACTTTCTTCTATTGAATATAGAAGAAAGTAAAAAATGCACTTCAATTTAAATGTTCATAATTTATTATTTATTACTTATAGTCTGGAAAAAAAATAAACATGTATTATTCTTTATTGCTTTTGTCCGATGTAGATGTTTACTTTACTATAATAATTTGTGTAGCATGTATGTTTTTCGCAGTTAAACATCTGCTTTTTAAGGATCAATGATCATTTTAAATACGTATAATCAGCAACTTAGCTTCTTGTTTCAGTTTTCTGATGCATTATTTATTCATTCTAGAGAAGACAATAAAGAATATAATCTGCCTTGATGGTATTTGTTTCCTTTATGTGTTTATTTTACATTACTTTTTTTAATTAAATCACGACAAGTATTCCCTTTATATTTGCTGTATATACAAATGTAAATGGAAGAAAATTCAAAATTTCGTTAACATACAAGCGAGGATTAAAATTCATTGAAAATAAAGATATCTTTAAAAAAAAAAAAAAAAATGTAAATTGAGAAATAACTTAAATTTCCAAAACGTAAAAGTGAGGTTATGTTGTATTTCTTATATATATATATATTAACAATAGTCAATAAAAATTTATACAGTACTTTAAAATTTTCATACAATTTCTACATATGATCAGTTTTAGATTTGTTTAAGAAAAGAAAACATATACGAATATTCTTTTCTCATGCTTATACGGATTTTTTTTTTTCGGGTGGATATCCGTGTATAGGAATTTGGAGCTCTGACACATGTCTAAAATCAGTTAAAGAAACTATAATTATGTCTACAAATTTATGCTTTCAACTGTAAAAATTTTTTTGAAAGGTGTTCTCAAGTCGACCTTACTCATAGAAAGCTGAACCCGACCCGCAAGAGAAAAAAATTTGTCAACTCGACCCATGGGTCGGGTCAAGTTCAGGTAAAATTGGGTTACCCAACCCGATGCAGGACTCTATACTCAATACTCTCCACATGTGCAATTACTTCACCGTGAAGTAATGTGAAATTGACTTATGCTTACAATTACAGACGTGTTTTTGCCTCCTGCTCTCCAGGGAGAAAGGGGGGGGGGGTCATAAAATTCCATTACTATAGATGTCAGATACATATAAATAATCCACCCACTGAAATTCTTGACTTCAGCTCTTACAGTTTTTCCAAGACAAATTCAGCACTAAAGCACTAGCATTGTGCACAAATCGAATCCCTAAAAAACTACAAAAAACAAAAATGGGTATTTGGAAATTACATGGCTCTTTTCAACATCTTTGTTAACCATTTTTGGTAGAGTTCTACTCAAAAATCGAGAATGTGTGAAATTTTCCACCAAAAATTTATTTTCTCCTGCCCCCCCCCCCCCTAAAAATCAAAAATTTCAAAATCATAGAAAGTTTTTTTCCTTTTTGTCCTCAAATCTAATCTCTCCATGTGCAATTTCCTCATCGTGAAGTAATTTGGAGCTGAGATATGCTTACAAACATGTTTTTGCCTCCTGCCCCCTTGGAAGGGGAGAAAATGTTGTAAAAGTTGATATATATAATTTTAAGTTGCTTTAAGACCTAAATTCCTGCAAAGTCTCCTGCATTTCTCAGTTTAGCCGTTCTCACGTGATACTTGGACTAAAATAAAGTTACGGACACAACAATTGCAAATTATATTGCAAATTGATATTGCAAATTTTTTTATTCTGAAATTTACAAACAAAAGTCTGATTTTAATAATATAAATTTGTAGAAAGACAATATTAAAGTTTGCATGTTAAAATAAAATAAGCTTCATTTAACCACTTGACCAACTAGTCAGAGGCACACTATAGCTGTCGTCTACACATTACTGCAGCCTGCGAAGTGGTTAATACTTAAGAGTACTACCTAACCTTTGAAATTTGTTTCCAGAATTATTGATTATCCAATTTATTATAATTTTGTTTTGACATTTAGAAATTTTTCAACTGTTAAATTGGTTCTTTTAATATTTTGAGTTTAAATATAAAAAAGTAACCAAGTATATCATTTGCATTTTTTAACTGCAAAATAAAATGTTAAAAGTTTAAAAAATAAATTTTTGCAAAACAAGTACTAATTTATTGTTTGTGATTTTTTCTTAATGTGAAAACGGAATTTAAAAAAATACATTAAGTAATGCATAATTATGGAAACAAATTTTCCCGTGCTTTATAAATCATTTTTTATTTTTCATTAAATATTAGTTACTTAACTTATTGATGTTTAAATTCATAAATAAATTTTCTTTGTTAGTATAAATATCAATTACTAGTATGAACATCAGAAAATTAGTTTTTTCATATACAATTTGAATACTTTATGCATCCGTGATTAGTTTTAATGTACATTGTACCTGTACATTTTAATGTACGCAATGTTTGATACACATAAATGTACATTTTGACGTCCGAATTATAAACTATGTTTACATATTATCATTTTCACATTTTTTTTAGAGTCCTAAGATTTAAAAAAAAAAAAGAAAAAAAATTAAGTTACACCTTTAGTTTTTATTTTTTCAAAACTTTCTGCTGACAGGTTAAACGGGGGGGGGGGGGGCGTTAAAATGGACATTTGTAGGGGTGAAACTACCTAATATGCAAAAACCCTGAAATCTGCTATTTGCATGCAGATGGGGGGGGGGGGTTTAATAATGGTATATTATATATCTACCTGTAATAAATAATATTTAAAGGGTTCTTAATGCATTTTAAGGCAAACAATCAAAATGGCAAATTTCTATAAAAACAAAATAATTTAACATAACATTCTGAAGCAGCAAAAATTTTAAAAACCCTGAATTCAGTGGCAGCCCCTGAAAAGTTCACCTCTGCATTTGTTGATATTTATACTAACAATAGCAGCTTATTTACAATATGATTGCAGCAATAAATAACAATACAATCAGAGGCGGCGGATTTGAGTTAGATTGTACCCTACACCCATTTCGATATGGCACCCTCCCCCTCCCATGTTTTGAAGTATATTATGCATTTGTAATAGTAATAATAGCAATAAATATGATACAACTAAAGGAGAAATATTTTTCTTAGATATATCAATCTCTAAGCAATCTTTATATAATAATCATTACATAAGTAAAAAATAAATAATCATATCTGATCATGAAAAAAAAATCAATTACTTTATTTGGTTTCTCCTACAAAAAATGTTATTATTAACATTTTTTATTTAATCACTTAAGAACTGACTAACTTTCTTTTTATATTTTTATTAATCAAAATAGAAATTATTTTGATTCATAAGTAGATACACTGTAAAAAAATAACTATTACCAGCTGCAAGAAACTCTCTGTGATTGGAGAAAATAATTATTTTCTCCAATCAGAGAGAGTTTCTTGCAGCTGGTAATAGTTATTTTTTTACAGTGTTGGTTAATTTGTTTAAAAATAGTTTCTTGTTCGATATTTTATATTTAAATCATTGCATACTTAATTATTTTCAGAAAATAATTTCTCTCATCAAATCATAACATGTTTGACTCCTGACAGAGAGAGCAGATCATGCTTTGAAATTTGTATTATCGACTGAAAATCTATTCAATTGCTCTTAATGTTTGGATTTGTGTTCAAAATTAAATCATTTTTAAGAATTAAATAAGCTTAAAAAAAATTGCCACACCCTACCTGGATCTAAGCATAATCCATTGCTGGACGTTTAATCGCCATAAGAAAACAGCACCATCCCTAGCTACATATTGCCGCTGCTTAGTCCAGAGGATCAACCGTTCAAATGTAACACTATCATTTTTTATTAATATCACACAATCAACATATTGGGAAGAAAATCATATATATATAGAAAATTCATTTTTCCAGCTCAGTGAAAATAATGGGGTTCAACTCCCGGTCCGGGCATTATTTTCACTCAGTTGGAAAAATCAATTTTCAATAACACTATCTATTCGTATATTTCAAACCACTATCTAAAAATCTTTAACGTGTTAAACAGGGATTGATAAAGTGTTTTATAATTGGCAAAAAATAAAAACAATTAATTAAAAATGTTTCTCATTCCTATTAAATACTGGTTGTCCTTCAAATTTAACTGCCACTACTGTTCAAAACTGCTAAAAGAACATAAAAATGACATTAAATTTAACCGTAACACAACCGCGCTCGCCAGAAATTATTTTGAAAACAATATGGAACTTGACTTTGAAAACGTCGCGAAAATAGCTAATTACAATAACCCAATCTATGCATATATCCGTGAGAGCATCGAGATCGCGCATCAAAATGACGCAATCAATGACCACGAGTCGGCTGAGATTGGAGAGATATGACGTCACCTACTTAAAGGAGAAGAACATCAAACACAAGACCGCCAGCCGCGAAGTGCAGACGGCACCAATGAAGGAGCCCCCCCCCCCCCCCCCCCTTCCAAAAAGAGCTCTTCTGCCACATGTGAAGTTAAATTTTAAGGTATTTAAATTTGTTATACATTTAATAACCGTTTATGAGTTTTAAATGTTCTTGTTACTGAGCAAATAAAATGAAAATGAAAAGCTTAAGTACTTTTTTGTTTGAATAAAATATCTTAAAACTGTATTTCATTGAAAATATCCCCTCTTCCTACAAAGAAAAAAGAATATGGGGAATAAAGCTAAATATACGCTTTTTGAGAACAATGAATGAGTTATATTTCACATGCAAGGTTTAAATGTGTTTTTCATTTTATCTAAAAGAGAAAAGGATATTCTCACTTATTTTCTAAATGTTAGTTTCATAAGGATATTCCTGTTATCCAAGAATATTTTCACCTCACGTATTTAATATTTTAAATATATATACATAATAATTATTTTGGCAGAAATAAATGATTTTACGTGGTAAAAAAAATTATATAATTTAGGCTTACTAAATAAAAAAAAGGGGGGGGGGGACTTTTTTCATAACGATACTATAGGGCTGTTATAAAAAAATGTACTGTCAAGGTCAAGGTACTAGTACTAATATGATAAAGCTATTATGAAAATTTTTAGTAATCCCATGGGGATGATGAAAAAGAGAAGTATACAAAAACTATTTTTCTTTTATTAAGGATATGACATAACAGATTTAAGTTATTAATGTTACTGAAGACTAAACATTAGCTCATTAAAAATATATTTTTAATAGTGTGCATAACATTAAAATCATCTAAATTATTAATAAATATCAATTTTGTAATGATTTAAAACTTTTCAATAATAATGCTTGCACACATAAGCATATATGATTGTGTTTGCAAACTTGAAAAAGAAAAGAATGTGAAAAGCTTACTAATTTATAGTTATTAATGAAGTACACATTTGACAGCAGAATAATTTATTATATTTTTGTAGATTTAATGGTGATAAAGATTTACGATTCGTTACGGTAGTTTTGGTTTTCAATACGGGTAAAATATAAAGTTTTAATACCTAGTAAACAAGACATGATAAATTATGTAACGAGACAGAACGACAAAGTGAGTATAAACTTAAAACTAATTTTAATTGAACAGAAAGTAATTACGGAAATTGTACATGAGGGGAAAAAAAACTGACAGTAAATTCTAATTTTAATTACATGTATAAAAAAAGATAATTTAAAATACACATCAGTACATAAGTAAAATATGTACAGCTTTGTAAAGACAATTTATTTAAAAAGGAATAATAATCTTAAGTGCAATTTTTTTCATCGTCTTTAACTGACACTCGATAAATTTCATAAAAATGTATTTGATAAAGATTTAAATATTAACAATAACCGTTCATTGCTTTTTTATTTGTACAAGGATCAATATAGTCCAAGATTATTAATGCGACAAACACAGGTGGCACTATTCTGGGCTATCGAAGAAAAAACATGGCTGAAAAAAGTAAACAAATAGACTGCCGGATACAAGAATCATTCAAATAAAGAATCATTCTTAAAAATTCTCCGGCAGTCTCACTGCGCAAGCGCAGTCAGACTGCCGTAACAATAATATTGTTACGGATGCCGTAGCAATAGCCACAGCCTAAAATGAAATAGTACTAAAAATTTAAAAAATTAATTTTTGAAGAATAAGTTTTAATTTAATGACTGCAAATTTTTTGAATGTGAAAATAGTATTTTAAAAAATACATTAAGTAATGAATAATTATGGAAACAAATTTTCCCATACAATAACTGTCAGTGAAATTAGGCATTATATGCTCGCAACATGCAAAAACCCCTGAAAACTGGTACTTGCATGCAGAATGAATGGCAAGACTTGTTAATGATATATAAAATGGCTATTATTAAAAATATTTATTTACACTAATCATAAATGATATGATATTTGCAAAGTTCTAAGAAAATTACAATGCAAATGAAATATTCAAAATAAAAACAAAATAACATGAAATTCAGAGACACAATTGAAGCGAATCCTGCAAATAACATACTATTATTAAGTCTTCCTTCACTATTCATTCTGCATGCAAGTAGAAGGTTAGAGTTTTTTGCTTTCTAAGCGGTTTTACACCCATCATGTAAAAAAAAGCAAATATTTTAAATCTTCTACAGCAATATTAAAAAAGATTAATTACATTTATTATAACAATTAATATTTGAATAAGTACAAATTCTACTATGGTACAAAACAAATAAAAGATATGAGAAAAACTAGTATGTTGCGGCCATGACAAAACTATGTTCATTTTCCTATAAGAATTCACACAATACAAATAATCTATAAAAAATTATGCAAACGATTTTCATCGCAGAGAAGTATAACGCAGAATATACAAAAAAAAAAAAAAAAAAAAAAAAAAAAATCGATTGTATTTTAAATTATCACAGATCGATGGTTCAATTATTTTCTGATTGAAATCCCGTTCCGAAATCATTATATGAGGGAAATAAATCTCCCACATTGATTTCAACATTTTTTCCCGAACACACTAGCTCAAAAAATAAATTAAAATGCCGCATTCAACAAAAAGCAAGGATAGTAAAGCGATCATTTAAAATAATAAATATAAAAATGGCGTCGTGAATGTCAACAAGTGTGCTACGAGATTGATTCACAAAAGAGTCGTTCTTAGTGGGAGCGATAAAGATTCATTGGTGACTGCCGTAACAATGGACAATATTCCTGTGACGTCACAGTAGGTAAAATCGCCGAACACGTGGCCGATATTTTGTACACAATCTAGATTCAAGATGCTATTTTATTGTTACGCATAACATTTTCCTAAATATTTCTCCAGTGAAACTTAATAATCAGACATCTGTTCAAACAAGAACAAAAGAGAAATGTAAACAACTGAATAGAATGATAAAGTTAAGAATATTCCATATCGTAAAATTGCAGAACATTTTATGTACACACACACACATATATATATATAATGGATGAAAGATTAATAAGAACATATTATACAGACACGCATATATATATAGACATCAAAGCTTAAATAATTAGAATTTCAATCACTTTAATAAAGTAATTTATTAAATGGAACATCCACTTAAATTTGTTAACATCGCCACAGTTCACATGGCAACTTTTAATATTACATATGTTGATTAATATTAAAGTATATTACTAAAACTGGATTAAAAACAAAACAAAGGTATCACTATATCACTCTTACTTCAATTTCTCTTACTTCAATTTCATATAATCTGTAACTCTTATAAATAATATTGCAAGATAAAAATTTTCAAGCCACAATGCTTTTCTATGGTAGAGTTGAGGATTGTTTGCCTAAACAGCTGATATTCTTGTAGCCTCGAACCCAAAGTGGGAATATGGTCCATAATATTGTTCCGGCTGCCGTAGCAATAGACACTTCGTTCATTTTATGGCTAATAATTGAGAAAAATGCACTTAATGAAAACTTGCATTTTTGAACTCAAATTTGTAAAATGAGTACTAATAGTTTTCTGAATGTGAAAATGGAATTAAAAAAAAAACTATCATGTTGTGGCCACTATATGACTTTCTTCTGTATTTGGAACAACTTCAGTATACACCCACAACAATATTTGGTGATTATGGCTAAATCATAAATGATAAAAAGACAAATCTAAAATAAACAACATATAAGCTGCCATATTATATCGTAAACAGTCCAGAACGACATTGTTATCGTTCAAAACAGCACCAAAGAAAAATCGCCAAATTCAGCTGTGGGTGTATACTGAAGTTGTACCCTATATTTTCATAAACAAATTCTCTCAGTAAAAATAATTTATTAAAATTATTTTCCATAATAAATGCAGATGATTTACATTTCTAGAGAAGTCGTAACGTCAAATATCCAAAGAAAATAAATTTTATTCTCCAAATAACATTTTATAAAAATACATTTTTTTCTTTCTTTTAATGAAAAAAATCAATAACTTTTATCACAGATCTATAGTTCAATCATTCGTTTTAAAGGACATAGTTAAAGCTCTTTGGGTACATAATGAAAATTTACAGGAGACATGCAATGCTTCTACATATACAAAAAATTTTCCTCAGTTGACTATCACTGTTATAAACAATTCTTTTTAATTTCATAATTATTAAAAAATAATTATCTTTATGCACATTTACACGAAATTTTAAGATATATCACCATGTTAAAGCTTTAGAAAAAGCAGGTTGGCAAAGCCACCTTTAAGACTATTTTCACCAAAAGTTGGCAGGCACTAATTTATGTCAAGATGCAACTACATACCAATTTGCATGAAATTCTATGCAGTAGTTCCTGAGATACAATTGCCACAAAAATTTGTCACACACAGACACATTTTTTAAAACTGGTCAAATCGTGTTCTACTCCTCTCAGAATGCGTAAATCAAAATCTATTGAAAACCCAAGGTCAAAAATTTTTACGAATACAATACTTTCTTCTACTAAAAGGTAGAAGAAAGTAATAAATGAAGTTTTATAAATTTGGCTAATTGAATAGCTTACCAAATAATTGGATATTTGGACAAACTGAATATTCATCTAGCCAAATAGTTTCAGATTCGGCCAAATGGAATATTAAGTAATATGGCCAAATATTTGGTATACCTCTAGTATGAATATTATATAGAATATTTCAGTAATCTCAATCTCCAGCAAGATTATAAATAAAAAATACAGATCAATTGTTACAAAATTCCAATTTATGAACAGTTTGTGCAGCTGCAGATTCAGCCGTAATTAACTAAAACTTAAGTAAAATTAACTAAAACTTAAGTAATTAACTAAAAATTAAGTATGACTGCATATTTAAATAAATTTTAATTTAATACAGTATATATTTTTAATTGGAATAATTCTGAAGAACTATATAACTTACTAGCAGGCTTTGCCTGCTTCACTGGACACTATATTTAAAAGAATTCTCAAAATTCCATATCATTATTATAAAATCTCAAACAAACAAAAAAAAAAAATACTAAAATTAGTTGAAACCTAAGTTAAAGTTTATGTCGCATTCAGTAGAGATTTTCTCGCTTGCAGCATGAAGAGTTCAGGTTCCCACTGCCTTCGGCACTGATTTACTCCCCTGTCCACAGCGGGAAACAGTGGCGGATCTAAGGGGGAAGCCCCCCCCCCCCCCCAAAAAAAAAAAATAAATAAATAAAAATACTGGCATTAATTTCACATTTGAATATTACAATTGTAAAATTTTCATTGATCTGGTATAACATCTTGACAAATCTTAGCCCCCCTCCCCAAAAAGTTAAGTTCTCGATCCGCCACTGGCGGGAAAATCAGAATTTTCAATAAATCGAATCAGAGAGAATATTGCATATTCTTAATCAATACTCACAGTGATGCCGCTAGTCTTTCAAAATCTAGGGACCCATGAGTTTAAAAAAACTGGGTCCCCACATGAATGAATTTATACATTACAGATATAATTTTTTTTTTTTTTTATTGTAAATGAAAAACAGATATTTAGGAATTTTTTACCAGCTCTTTTTGAAATTGTCATAAACTAATATTATGTAGGAGGAAAAGATCTTTTTTCCTTCTTCAGAGCAGAATGCTTTAAAAATATAAAGAAAATATTAGTTTTAAACAAGAAATATACTTTAAAATTTATTTTTTTCTTTCTTCGTTTATTTATTTATTATTTCTTTCAAGAATAAAAATTACATGTCTGCTGGTACCCGCCACAATAAATTTTTCACGTTTCTGCCTCTGATTTTTCACGTAATTTACGCACTATAGCACATAAACAGCATCTCTGACTCATATGCCAAAATTCGCCATTCCATGGAAATTTGAAGCATATTCAAACTTGAAACTGTGTTTTTTGCTGAGCCCACCCCAACGGACGGTGGTAGTATGTGTGTGTGTTGGGGGGGGGGGGGTAATTTCGCAAAACCCGACCCCTTTAGAGTGTGTGTTCCATACACATACCAATTGATGCATCAAAAAATCTCTTTCCTCGGATAACTTGGAGCAGAGTTATGCTAAAAACGTGTCTTTGCACACACCCTGATCCTAAAGTGTGGAAAAAGGGGGAAATTTTGGAAAATCTTTTTATACTACATATTGGATACATATAACTGACCCACACATAAACAATTACTGTTCTACAATAATTTGAAGCAGATTTAACCTTGAAAACTTTCTTTTTACTCCCCCCCCCCTCTTCTTATGGGAGGAGGTAGAAAGTAGTTTCACAAAATCTCTTTGTGGTGTGTGTATTGGGACCAATCGACATCAAAAAATCACTTTCCTAAGATAATTTGGAACAGAGTTAGTCTTGAAAATGTATTTCCTTCCAACCTTTAAAAGGGGGAAGGGGGGAAATTTCACAAAATCCTATTATAGTGCATGTTGGATATGCATAACCAACCCACACATTAAAATTAATCTGACTGAGATAATTTGGAGCAAAGTTACACCTGGAAACTTTTTTTTCTCCCCCCCCCCCCCTTGAACCCAAGGAGGGAAATCTCATTACAATAGGTATTGGATACATATAAACTATTTATGCATTAAAATACATGACTGCAACTTACCTAGATTTTCCAAGACAAATGTAGCGCTGAAAGGGGAGGGGGGTCACGAATTTGCCCCCTTGCAACACAACTCTCAAAATCGAAAGTCACAAAAACATGAATGGGTTTTTGGAGATATGTACTGAAAACAGCCATGCGTTTTCTTTAGAATATGTACCACTTTCTTGTAAAACTCTACTCAAAAATTCCCCCTTACCCCTCTTAAAAATTGAAAATTTCAAAATCACAGAAAATGCTTTCTTGTACTCAATTAGAGTCCTGCGTATCCGACCCGAACCCGACAGATGAATTTTATATCAACCCGAACCCGACAAAAAAAAATTTATCAACCCGAAAACCGACCTGAACCACACTAAAAAATTTTTCATCAACCCGCACCTGACCCGAAACCTGAGAACTAAATGAAAATTACTTTTTCATCTAAAAATCATGCAAAACTTTTTTAAATTATAAAATAAGGTAAGTTTTCCTTGTCATACAGTTGGTAAATTATTTTAAAAAGAATTTGAAATGTAATTACTAATTGTTTAATTTAAAACTGAAAAAAGGATCAATAATAATTTTTAACGAGAGATTATTTTTTGTGAGTTGTGAAATTCAAGAGTAAACTAGTATGTTTTGGCCACCACAAGACTTTCTTCTATACTTTCCTATATTTTACTAAGTGCAAATAATTTATTAAAAATATTATTTTTTAAGATTATCTAACAGGATGAAAGTAAACGATTTTCATCTTAGAGACAACTAACACTAAATATCCAAAGTGACAGTTTTATTGCCTATAAATAGCATCTTAAAAAGTACGTTTTTATAATGGTTATCTCACATATCAGGTTTCGTAGAGTTATATGCCATAGAAGTTGAGATATAGCCTTCCCATTATCGAGGGATATTGCAGCATAGCAGCTCCACCTATTGGCCGATTAGCATACAGATTGATTCAACATAATGTCTCCTTATGGCTTTCTCACATATCTAGTTTTGTTTGATTATACACAATAGAACCTGAGATATAGCCTCCCATTAAATTGCAAATATTGCTGTATAGCAGCACCACTTGTTGAGCGGTTGACACCAACAGTTGAGATACTAATTTAGGTCAAGGTGCATCTACATATAAATTTATGCAATTTTATGCAGTAGTTCCTGAGCTATAGCCTTCCCCTAAACTGCTGAAGTCGCTGTACAGCAGCGCCACCTGTTGGCCAATAAGAATTCAAATTGAATCATCATAATGTCTCATAATAGCCTTTTTACATATCAAGCTTTGTTTGATTATACTCAATAGAACCTGAGATATAGCCTTCTCTTAAATCTCAGAAATTGCTGTATAGCAGCGCCACCTGTTGATCAGTTGACAAAAATTGATATTCAATAATTTAGGTCAAGGTACCTCTACATATAAATTCATATATAATTCTGAACAGTAATTCCGGAGATACAGTCGTCACAAACTTTTTGTCACACACACACACAGACAGATATTTTCTATAAATGGTAAAATCATGTTCTAGACCTCTCAAAACATGTAAATCCGTCGAAAATTTTTATGAATCTAACACTTTCTTCTATTGAATATAGAAGAAAGTAAAAAATGCACTTCAATTTAAATGTTCATAATTTATTATTTATTACTTATAGTCTGGAAAAAAAAATAAACATGTATTATTCTTTATTGCTTTTGTCCGATGTAGATGTTTACTTTACTATAATAATTTGTGTAGCATGTATGTGATTCGCAGTTAAACATCTGCTTTTTAAGGATCACTGATCATTTTAAATACGTATAATCAGCAACTTAGCTTCTTGTTTCAGTTTTCTGATGCATTATTTATTCATTCTAGAGAAGACAATAAAGAATATAATCTGCCTTGATGGTATTTGTTTCCTTTATGTGTTTATTTTACATTACTTTTTTTAATTAAATCACGACAAGTATTCCCTTTATATTTGCTGTATATACAAATGTAAATGGAAGAAAATTCAAAATTTCGTTAACATACAAGCGAGGATTAAAATTCATTGAAAATAAAGATATCTTTAAAAAAAAAAAAAAAATGTAAATTGAGAAATAACTTAAATTTCCAAAACGTAAAAGTGAGGTTATGTTGTATTTCTTATATATATATATTAACAATAGTCAATAAAAATTTATACAGTACTTTAAAATTTTCATACAATTTCTACATATGATCAGTTTTAGATTTGTTTAAGAAAAGAAAACATATACGAATATTCTTTTCTCATGCTTATACGGATTTTTTTTTTTTCGGGTGGATATCCGTGTATAGGAATTTGGAGCTCTGACACATGTCTAAAATCAGTTAAAGAAACTATAATTATGTCTACAAATTTATGCTTTCAACTGTAAAAATTTTTTTGAAAGGTGTTCTCAAGTCGACCTTACTCATAGAACGCTGAACCCGACCCGCAAGAGAAAAAAATTTGTCAACTCGACCCATGGGTCGGGTCAAGTTCAGGTAAAATTGGGTTACCCAACCCGATGCAGGACTCTATACTCAATACTCTCCACATGTGCAATTACTTCACCGTGAAGTAATGTGAAATTGACTTATGCTTACAATTACAGACGTGTTTTTGCCTCCTGCTCTCCAGGGAGAAAGGGGGGGTGGGGGTCATAAAATTCCATTACTATAGATGTCAGATACATATAAATAATCCACCCACTGAAATTCTTGACTTCAGCTCCTACAGTTTTTCCAAGACAAATTCAGCACTAAAGCACTAGCATTGTGCACAAATCGAATACCTAAAAAACTACAAAAAACAAAAATGGGTATTTGGAAATTACATGGCTCTTTTCAACATCTTTGTTAACCATTTTTGGTAGAGTTCTACTCAAAAATCGGGAATTTGTGAAATTTTCCACCAAAAATTTATTTTCTCCTGCCCCCCCCCTCCCTAAAAATCAAAAATTTCAAAATCATAGAAAGTTTTTTTCCTTTTTGTCCTCAAATCTAATCTCTCCATGTGCAATTTCCTCATCGTGAAGTAATTTGGAGCTGAGATATGCTTACAAACATGTTTTTGCCTCCTGCCCCCTTGGAAGGGGAGAAAATGTTGTAAAAGTTGATATATATAATTTTAAGTTGCTTTAAGACCTAAATTCCTGCAAAGTCTCCTGCATTTCTCAGTTTAGCCGTTCTCACGTGATACTTGGACTAAAATAAAGTTACGGACACAACAATTGCAAATTATATTGCAAATTGATATTGCAAATTTTTTTATTCTGAAATTTACAAACAAAAGTCTGATTTTATTAATATAAATTAGTAGAAAGACAATATTAAAGTTTGCATGTTAAAATAAAATAAGCTTCATTTAACCACTTGACCAAATAGTCAGAGGCACACTATAGCTGTCGTCTACACATTACTGCAGCCTGCGAAGTGGTTAATACTTAAGAGTACTACCTAACCTTTGAAATTTGTTTCCAGAATTATTGATTATCCAATTTATTATAATTTTGTTTTGACATTTAGAAATTTTTCAACTGTTAAATTGGTTCTTTTAATATTTTGAGTTTAAATATAAAAAAGTAACCAAGTATATCATTTGCATTTTTTAACTGCAAAATAAAATGTTAAAAGTTTAAAAAATAAATTTTTGCAAAACAAGTACTAATTTATTGTTTGTGATTTTTTCTTAATGTGAAAACGGAATTTAAAAAAATACATTAAGTAATGCATAATTATGGAAACAAATTTTCCCGTGCTTTATAAATCATTTTTTATTTTTCATTAAATATTAGTTACTTAACTTATTGATGTTTAAATTCATAAATAAATTTTCTTTGTTAGTATAAATATCAATTACTAGTATGAACATCAGAAAATTAGTTTTTTCATATACAATTTGAATACTTTATGCATCCGTGATTAGTTTTAATGTACATTGTACCTGTACATTTTAATGTACGCAATGTTTGATACACATAAATGTACATTTTGACGTCCGAATTATAAACTATGTTTACATATTATCATTTTCACATTTTCTTTTAGAGTCCTAAGATTTAAAAAAAAAAAAGAAAAAAATTAAGTTACACCTTTAGTTTTTATTTTTTCAAAACTTTCTGCTGACAGGTTAAACGGGGGGGGGGGGGGGGCGTCAAAATGGACATTTGTAGGGGTGAAACTACCTAATATGCAAAAACCCTGAAATCTGCTATTTGCATGCAGATGGGGGGGGGGATTTAATAATGGTATATTATATATCTACCTGTAATAAATAATATTTAAAGGGTTCTTAATGCATTTTAAGGCAAACAATCAAAATGGCAAATTTCTATAAAAACAAAATAATTTAACATAACATTCTGAAGCAGCAAAAATTTTAAAAACCCTGAATTCAGTGGCAGCCCCTGAAAAGTTTCACCTCTGCATTTGTTGATATTTATACTAACAATAGCAGCTTATTTACAATATGATTGCAGCAATAAATAACAATACAATCAGAGGCGGCGGATTTGAGTTAGATTGTACCCTACACCCATTTCGATATGGCACCCTCCCCCTCCCATGTTTTGAAGTATATTATGCATTTGTAATAGTAATAATAGCAATAAATATGATACAGCTAAAGGAGAAATATTTTTCTTAGATATATCAATCTCTAAGCAATCTTTATATAATAATCATTACATAAGTAAAAAATAAATAATCATATCTGATCATGAAAAAAAAATCAATTACTTTATTTGGTTTCTCCTACAAAAAATGTTATTATTAACATTTTTTATTTAATCACTTAAGAACTGACTAACTTTCTTTTTATATTTTTATTAATCAAAATAGAAATTATTTTGATTCATAAGTAGATACACTGTAAAAAAATAACTATTACCAGCTGCAAGAAACTCTCTGTGATTGGAGAAAATAATTATTTTCTCCAATCAGAGAGAGTTTCTTGCAGCTGGTAATAGTTATTTTTTTACAGTGTAGGTTAATTTGTTTAAAAATAGTTTCTTGTTCGATATTTTATATTTAAATCATTGCATACTTAATTATTTTCAGAAAATAATTTCTCTCATCAAATCATAACATGTTTGACTCCTGACAGAGAGAGCAGATCATGCTTTGAAATTTGTATTATCGACTGAAAATCTATTCAATTGCTCTTAATGTTTGGATTTGTGTTCAAAATTAAATCATTTTTAAGAATTAAATAAGCGTAAAAAAAATTACCACACCCTACCTGGATCTAAGCATAATCCATTGCTGGACGTTTAATCGCCATAAGAAAACAGCAGCATCCCTAGCTACATATTGCCGCTGCTTAGTCCAGAGAATCAACCGTTCAAATATAACACTATCATTTTTTATTAATATCACACAATCAACAGATTGGGAAGAAAATCATATATATAGAAAATTCATTTTTCCAGCTCAGTGAAAATAATGGCAGGACCAGTAGTCGAACCCCAGATCTTTGACTTACATGGTCAAAGATCTTAGACCGTGTAAGTCAAAGATCCGGGGTTCAACTCCCGGTCCGGGCATTATTTTCACTCAGTTGGAAAAATCAATTTTCAATAACACTATCTATTCGTATATTTCAAACCACTATCTAAAAATCTTTAACGTGTTAAACAGGGATTGATAAAGTGTTTTATAATTGGCAAAAAATAAAAACAATTAATTAAAAATGTTTCTCATTCCTATTAAATACTGGTTGTCCTTCAAATTTAACTGCCACTACTGTTCAAAACTGCTAAAAGAACATAAAAATGACATTAAATTTAACCGTAACACAACCGCGCTCGCCAGAAATTATTTTGAAAACAATATGGAACTTGACTTTGAAAACGTCGCGAAAATAGCTAATTACAATAACCCAATCTATGCATATATCCGTGAGAGCATCGAGATCGCGCATCAAAATGACGCAATCAATGACCACGAGTCGGCTGAGATTGGAGAGATATGGCGTCACCTACTTAAAGGAGAAGAACATCAAACACAAGACCGCCAGCCGCGAAGTGCAGACGGCACCAATGAAGGAGGCCCCCCCCCTTCCAAAAAGAGCTCTTCTGCCACATGTGAAGTTAAATTTTAAGGTATTTAAATTTGTTATACATTTAATAACCGTTTATGAGTTTTAAATGTTCTTGTTACTGAGCAAATAAAATGAAAATGAAAAGCTTAAGTACTTTTTTGTTTGAATAAAATATCTTAAAACTGTATTTCATTGAAAATATCACCTCTTCCTACAAAGAAAAAAGAATATGGGGAATAAAGCTAAATATACGCTTTTTGAGAACAATGAGTGAGTTATATTTCACATGCAAGGTTTAAATGTGTTTTTCATTTTATCTAAAAGAGAAAAGGATATTCTCACTTATTTTCTAAATGTTAGTTTCATAAGGATATTCCTGTTATCCAAGAATATTTTCACCTCACGTATTTAATATTTTAAATATATATACATAATAATTATTTTGGCAGAAATAAATGATTTTACGTGGTAAAAAAAATTATATAATTTAGGCTTACTAAATAAAAAAAAGGGGGGGGGGACTTTTTTCATAACGATACTATAGGGCTGTTATAAAAAAATGTACTGTCAAGGTCAAGGTACTAGTACTAATATGATAAAGCTATTATGAAAATTTTTAGTAATCCCATGGGGATGATGAAAAAGAGAAAAATACAAAAACTATTTTTCTTTTACACTGAGACTTTCATAGGATTCATGCATGCACTTCACTTTAATCCTCCTGAATTTTAATTATGATAGGAAAAAAAAAAAAAAATTGTATGGCCCCCCTTTTTTTTTTTTTTAATTAATTGCGGGACTCCGAGCGATTTCCTGTGTCCCTTGGGGCGCCCTGCTCAACTCTTAATTCCTTTTCGCCGTCCAGATCGTCTCGTCAACGCACGTAACAGTTTCACTGTTACACTTAGGTTTTTTCAAGGAGTTATTTATTTATTATTTATTTTATTATTTATTTTATTTTTATTTTTTTTTTTTTTAAACTCCTGGTGCTTCACTCTGATTGGTCTCTGCTCACGCGGAGATTTATTCAGAGTTCAAAATTCCAAATTCCCCATTTGGCTTTTAATTATTTTATGGAAAATTATTTTTATGTTTTTCGCATTTTTCGTTGGAGGTAAGCATTGGTTGCGACCAAATGCAGGTACTCCAAAGCACATCGTTGACTTGACCTCCGAGGCAGTCACAAATTTCCCCCTCATCGCTCACAACTTTGCGATCAGTTTTGTAAACAAATGTTGCGTTTGGATTGAAACACAGCCAGATTTGTGATTGTTTACCTATTTGTGATCACAATGTTTCAGCCTGGATGTAACTGCCAGACTCTTTTAATCCGTGGGTACAATCACCAGGTACGATAACGGCATAGTGTAAAATCCGGTCCCAAATCCCAAGACGAACTTTTCATTACGCATGTATCATGACTAGCGCCATCTGTTGTCACAACTTGAAAGTGTATTTATTAATTTGATATATGCACGCACTACGCATGCAAGAATTTGTACAATGAAATATATATATTCAGGCACCAGTTCTTTTGGTTTTTTATATACTTTTTACAGATTTGAAATCTATAAAATGCGTTTTCTCAGTTTCCATTTTTCTTAAATTCGGGATCTTCAAATTGCTTAAAATTCTACAGATATTTAAGAATAGATTTAATAGTTTTTTTTTTTTTTTTTTTTTTTTTTGGGGGGGGGGGGGATGTTTAATGGACCTTACTGAAAGGAATTAGGAATAGGTTTTTGGAAATTTATGAATTAGTTTTCAAGATAAAATTAAAAAATGCATGTCCAAATAAGAATTTGAAAAAAAGAAAAAAAAAAAAAACATACTCATGGATCGTACGGCCACGCCTTTTTTCAAGGACTCTCCCACCATTATTTTTATACAATATTTTAAGTTAAAAGCTTTCTTTATATAAAAATTTGCTAACTCGTGCAGAAAATTAAGAAATTTCAAGGACTGTACAAGCTATGATACTTTTTGTAGTATTTTTAATTTTAATATTTTTTTATTTTAAAGATATTGCAAAATTCAACCCTAATTCTTTTAAGTAACTTTTATTACACATTTAAAATAAGAAAAAAAAATTAGTAAGCCTTTTCTTAAATATCTGTAGAAGTTTTAGCATTTTGAAGATCATGAATTAATAAAAAAAATGCAAACTATGAAAACGCAATTTAAAGATTTAAAATCTATGTATATATATATATATATATATATATATATATAATCATACTTGCCAACATACTAATTAATATTCCGTAGTTTTGTAGGCCCCTCCTTATTTTTTCACACCAGTATCTTTTTAGAGTACTTTCTCCTTATTTAATCGTAATTGCATTTGGAGAATATTACTCTAAATATTTACTGGCGTGAAAAAAAGGGCGGAATTAACAACACTACGGAATATTAATTAGGATGTTGACAAGTGTGCATATAACCATAATAATAGTTGCCTGAAGATATATTTTATTGAACAAACTAAATATAGTTCAATTGATAAATATTAAATGGAAATATAAGCTTTTATATGAACCTACTTCAATGGTCCTGTCAAAGGTACAAAGTCTCCTTAACACTATCGCGACCGCTGACGTAGATTAACGTTATTTGGAAATCTGTAACTACGCTAGTAGGCTTTTTTTTTTTTTCTTTTCAATTTGCATGTTACTATATTTCTTAAGAATATCCACAATATTTATATTTGTATAATCAAAATACTATAGATTCAATTACTTTAATTAGAAAGAGTATAATTTTAATGTATATTCATTTCTGACATAAATATCAGACTTCGCAGCAGCGTTCCCAACTAATTTATTCACAATTATTTTTAGCCCGCCTTCTTTACGCACGAGAAATTTAGTAGATTATTTCTCTTTAATATGTGACAACAATTAAATAAGAAGAAAATCATTTTTCAAACTTTCCGGTATGAAAAAGAGACTGGTTAAAAATGATTGTGAATAAATTATAAAAGTTGGAAACGCTGCCTCGCAGTGCTCCTAAAATTTTGTTCGCATTTTATTATATCGTCACCACTATCGTCAATAAGACATTTTTCTTAAATGTTTTAATGCTAAAACATGTATGCAGGCATTATGTAAAAATGTATTGTTTTATAATAGTGGTGACAATATAATAAAATGAACGTAAAATTTTAGTAACGCTGCGAGACCGGAAATATGGACACAGAAAACCTTGTTCTGAAATAAAGTAACTTAAAAGAATAATGCCCACAAGCGAAACTTGCTATCAGACAGAAGAAGAAAACATGCGGTCGTGAAAGTGTTAAGAAATATGCTCAGCCAGAATTGCCAACTTTTATAATTTATTCCGTAGTATTTTTAGACCCGTTTTCTTTTCACACCAGAATTTTTGTAGAGTATTTCTCTTCAATATGTGACGGCAATTAAAAAAGAAGAAAATCATTCCATAAAATTACTAGAGTAAAAAAGGGTGGGGCTAACAATGCTCCGGAATTAATTATAAAAGTGATCGTTAAAAAAAAAAAAAAAGCCAGTCATCCTGATTAGGTAAGTCAGTTTTAAATCTCGGAAACTGGTGTTTAAAAAAAATGTCTGTACTTATTTTTCCCCCTTACTTTTCAATTTGCTATGAAAACTTTGTTTTATATGTATTAACAAGTGTATGAGGTGGTTTCCTCCGAAACTCGCGTAAATACGGGCTAGGACCCCTTAGAAAGACCCCCACAGAGGGCATTCCCCCCCTAGGCCTAGGACACATCAGGAGTCAATCGGCCTTAAATCCTACAACCAACCAACCAACAAGTGTATGAGATTTCTCTTACCATAAAACTTCTAGATATATACTTATCTACTTTGTTATGTCAATTTTATGCAGTGTTCTCATTTAGGGGGAAATTTCCCCCATTTTAGGGACATTCCAGGTCTTAGAGGGGGAAAAAAGGGGAAACGAAGTCATGAGGAAAAAAATTCCCTTCACATAAAGGAGAAATGAGACTATGTTTTTAAACTGAAAATATGATACATCTATTCTAACTGCTTTAAGAATAAGATCTGAACATGTTTTCTGAATACATAATGGTATATCTTTCTGTTGAATAACATAGAAATGCAGCAGTATTCACGGAAGAATGCAACGTCAGCCACACAAAAATGTAATTTTCTCTCCTTTTTTTTTTTTTGCCATGACTATCTTTACACAGGAATTTTAAGGGCATATTTTCTGTGATGTTTATGATTCAACAGGATAGTATCTGTTAGAAAATATTGGTGGAAGAAGAATATGCAAGCGAAGTGTGACGTCACTAACCATCCGTGGATGCAAGAAAAATATTTCCTATGTTAATCGCCCATTGGATTTTTTGTAAAAAATTATTAAAATTAACGGAAATTATCTCCCGATTTTAATCCCCATATTTGGGTATAGATATGTATTAGTTATCGTCTGCATGTGTTAGATTGAGTTATTTTGCTGTCAGAACGGTGAATAAAATCTCATCAGGGATGACCTTTTTCACCATTGAGCTCCAATGTACGATTTTATTCGTTAGCAGCTACAATAGCTAACGGACACCCTATCGTACAAGAAATTGAAGTTAAAAATGAAAAATAAAGTGGAATAAACTATTTAGTTAAAATAAATCAGAGAATCAAGCAGAAAACAAACATAAAAAAACAAACATTACTCACAGAATGATGCATTTGGAGTCATAAGGATTAAATTAAGCAAAATAATTCAAGGGTTGTACATGGCAGATGAAAGATAATGATACTATATGGTTATTGATTTATTGATTATCATGTTTCAGTGTTTGATTACTAATTTAAAGAATAGTTGACAACTCAATAATGAAGCAATTGAACATTTTAAGAAAAAATAAGGAATATATTTTAATACAAAATAAATGCAATAGGCCTCTTGTTCTTTTCTTTTTTTTTAAATATATATATAATTTCACAATCCCACCCAACAATCTAGCCGAGCAACACCCACCACCCATCCTCCGTAATCAAACATCTGCAAACCTAACTTCCACCTTTCTCTTTTTGTCTTTTATTATATATATATATATTAAAATTAGAATACACATATATATACAGATTTATGTTTAATAGAACCTAAAAGAATTAGGATATTTTTTTCAATTTCTTAATTACTTTTTAAGAAAGATTTAGAAATGCGTGTCTATGTATTTTTTTTTAAACATGATTTTTGTTATAATTTTTACTTTCTCTCTCTCTCTCTCTCTCTCTTTAAAGATATTGCAAAATCCATCCCCAATTCTTTTAAGTAAGTTCTATAAATCATTAAAAAAAAAAAAAAAAAAAAAAACTCTTCTTTTTCTATATCTGTAGAATTTTTAGTATTTTGAAGATCGTAAATTCATGAAAAAATGCAAACCTTGGAAACCCAATTTAATGAAACTTACTTTAGAGGTGCCAAGACAAAGGTGCCAGGTCCTCTTAAAGGGTTAAGACTGCTCATTAATTTTTGTTTAATTTTAATGAAGGCTTCTTGTAACCTCTTAAGGCAATGTGATACCCATTCTCGAGAATGGGTCATTCGACAAGGATTTATTTAACAAAACAGTATTAAGTGTACTTTTTTTTATTTTACATAGGAATTATTGCTAGCGCTCGAATAATTTTGCTGCTTACTGTATGTATAATATTATTATCGTGACTTTTGTGGTTGGAGTAACAGTTTTCTTTGCTTGTTTTCAGGAATGTTCATAGAGTGGAACCTGCCTATTTACTGATGAACCAGTTACTACACACAAAAATGTCAATATTTTCAAAACAATAATTATACTTCAATAGGTGTATAAGAAAGTCATACAGTGTCCACATCAAATTTTATTTTTTTACTTTTACGATACTAAATATTAAAAAAAAAGCTTACTTTTAAACTAAAATGACAAACACATTTTCTCAAATTTCAGGACAAAATGCTAAATTTAAGGACATCTAAGAACATTTTTTTTTTTTTTCTTTTTTTCAGGAATTTCTGGAGAAATTTGAGCTGTGGTGACACTAACCCAAAATTAAATATTAAAAAATAAATAAAATTTAGCAAAACAAGAAGAAATATTAGTTGGTTGTAAATACTCTGTATATTTGAACGTAGTTTAAAAAGTATTAGATAAGGGATATTAAAATACTCTCATAATACAATTTACCCACAGAATAACATGGGGTTTGGCTGCCAGCAACAATAGGAATTGCATTCTCTTAAAGCTTTCATTCTTAGAAATGGAGCATCTGCTACTATAATCTGTTACTTATACACTGATGGAAAAAAAAATCCCAACACCAAGAAAAAATTATTGTACAGTAATGAAATTTCAGCAATACATTTGTCTAGGTAACATATTTAATTAATTAAAGTTTCAAGATCACAGGTAGAGCCATTGGCGAGAAGAGCCATTTCAAATGTGAAATGTTGGTACATTAGTAACCGGTGTAACCACCAGAATTTTCAATGCAAGCATGCAAACGTGCATGCATTGTGTCGTACAGGTGTCGGATATCAGTTTGTGGGATGGAGTTCCATGCCTGTTGCACTTGGGCGGTCAATGCAGGGACGGTTAATGCTGGTTGTGGATGACGCTGGAGTTGTCGTCCAATGATGTCCCATACGTGCTCGATTGGATAAAGATCTGGTGATCTAGCAGGCCAAGGCAACATGTCGACACTCTTGTAGAGCATGTTGGGTTACAACAGCGGTATGAGGGCGAGCGTTATCCTGTTGGAAAACACCCCCTTGAATGCTGTTCATGAATGGCAGCACAACAGGTTGTATCACTAGACTGACGTACAAATTTGCAGTCAGGGTGCGTGGGATAACCACGAGAGTGCTCCTGCTGTCATACGAAATTGCTCCCCAAACCATAACTCCAGGAGTAGGCCCTGTGTGTCTAGGCCGCAGACAGGTCGCCAGCAGGCGTTCACCTGGCCTCCTTCTAACCAACACACGGCTATCACTGCGACCAAGGCAGAACCGGCTTTCATCAGAAAACACAACAGATCTCCACTCCGTCCTCCAATGAGCTCTAGCTTGACACCACTCACGTCGCAAACGGCAGTGGTTTGGAGTCAGTGGAATACACGCTACAGGGCGTCTGGCTCGGAGCTGTCCTTGTAGTAACCGATTTGTAACAGTTCGTTGTGTCACTGTGGTGTCAACTGCAGCTCGAATTTCAGCTGCAGATGCAGTACGATTAGCCACAGCCATACGCCGAACACGGCGGTCTTTCCTCTCAGTAGTGCCACGTGGCCGCCCGGAACCCGGTCTTCTTGAGGCAGTACCTTCCCTTGACCACTGCTGCCAACACTCATGCACAGTGGATACATTCCTGCCAAATCTTTCTGCAATATCGCGGAAAGAAAACCCACCTTCTCGTAGCCCTACCACACGACCTCGTTCAAACTCAGTGAGCTGTTGATAATGGCTTCTTCGTCTTCTTAGAGGCATTCTTGACTAACATTAACCCACTACGTCAAATCTCAACTGTAAATAACGATCACGAACCTTACAGCGCTTATTTAAAGCAAACCTCATTTGCATGTTCATAGTGTCGCTACTAGCGCCACACTTATGCGCGTAGCTCGAAATTTGAATCGACGTCATATTTCAGATGTATAAACACGCCTACCAAATTTCGTTTATCTAGCACAGATCCTTCCTGGTGTTGGGATTTTTTTTTCCATCAGTGTAGTATGCAAATACTCCAATAGTAGTTTTTTATTTTTATTATTATTATTCTCTTCCTCCGTTGTTGTGTATCCTAAAATGTAAATAGAATAGTCAAAACATCCTGACATATCACCAACATGGGTCGGCAATAATAATCAGTCAAAGTGACAAGATACAATTTGGCCAACTACGTTTTATAACTAACAAATATTTCAGTTAGTTATAAAACTTAATCGGCTTAATTTTAAAACTAAAGATTTCTATTACACTACTCAATTAAACAAGCTGCCTGGGGTGGGTAATAGTGCAATACATTTTATAATTTGAAGAATGATAAGTAGTTTACGTATACAATATGTATATACATATATTTTATAATACAAAACGAGAGGGATATTTCCAATTTCAAAGGTTTAGATGGAATACACACCCTTATTATCAGACACATAAATTGACAAAATCCTTTTCTGGCTTAGTTCCAGATATCTATGATTACATACAAAAGCAACTGTTTAATAGGCCTCAGATAAAAAATAAATATTAACAAATATTTTACGTGATTAAGTTATAGATACTCAAAAGTTAAATTTATTCAATTATTAAATCCTCAGCCATTAAAAGTTAGCATACATGAAAAAAAAAAGTTTTGGAATAAATAATGAAACTTTATAGGCATCATAAATTATAAGAACTCACATCAACTGTTTCGTTTTTTAATAACAGCACAATCCTTCATCATGCATGAAGTGCAGCGTACTTATGTCTATTTTTTCTTCTTTTTTTGTGCTGAAGAGTTGCGCTACTATTTTTATCCACAGCAACTGTTGCGAGTTTCTTTAATTTATGGCCTTTGCTAGCAAAATTTATTTATTAATTGCAATACAACATAAATTTTTCAGCACACTTTACTGTTAAAAAGAGTTTTGGTTACTGTCAGAATTCACACTAGAAAAAAAAAAATTGCGCAAGATTTCTCCCATCTAATAAAAAAAAAAAAAAGGGGGGGGGGGGGGGAGAGGGGCAGTATTTTTTAAATTTAAGTAAGTGGTTGCATTTTTTATATTTTGCAGATTTTTTCTTTTTCCAAAAATTACTCATACATCACTTTTTTCTTTACCAAAAATCTCTTACAATTTTGTTGACTTTTTCTTTTTCCAAAAATAACTTAACAATCAAACAATTGTAAAAATCAAGTAACTGTTAAAATGAAAGATTAATATTTATTTATTAAATTTTGTGGGGCTAAATGTTTTGTTGCTTCTTTAAAGTTAAAATATCCAAATTCTAAATTTTTAAACAAACATTGCAAATGAAATTGCTCAAGTTCTTATCATTTAAATTTGTTTTTCAGTTCATTTTTTTATTTGACTCAGAGTATTCAATGACTGCTCGCCAGAAGCATAATTGTTGACTGAAATAACCAAAATTATTTCATAAATCTTGCAATACATCTATACATGTATTAGCATGTGTATATATATATATATATATCATATTCTTTGGAATTAAGATAATGTTTTGAAATCTTTACCAAGTTTTCTATTTTTTTGGATTGGAAAAAATCTGAAGATGCTAAACACAGGGAATTAAAGCAGTTATTTTATCCAAAGCAACCAAAAAGTAAATGAAATGTTAGATAAACAACTGGAAAAAATTGTAGGAAAATCTCTAATGTGACATATTTTTAAGTGAAATTTTTAAAAATAAAGTAAGATTCTCGCAATCTCACCCTCTAGCATAGAAGAATATATAACAAACAATCTAATATAAAATATATATTTTATTGAAATAACAAATTAAAAATATATATTATATAGAATAACAAAATTTCTTTAGGCAAATATGAATTTATAGCATTTGATAATTGCCATTCAAAATATTTCTTTAGAAATTTTAATCAGCATTTTCTAATGTAGTCAAATCATAGTAAAACTGCAATAGATCAACACAACCTAGTCCTTTCATTTTTCCAGCTTTTGGAACTCGTCCAATTTCCTTAAACCCTAACTTTCTAAAAATTTTTACCGAAGCTTCATTAGTAGCACAAACAAAATTAAAGCTGCCTTCATACCCTAGATCCTTTGCAATCTTTAAATACTTCTTAAATAAAATCTCTCCTATACCTTTTCTCCTATGATTAGGATGAACTAAAAAGCCAGCCTTGCATATATGAGATGATCTTCCAGGAAAATTAGGTTTGACATAGAAAGAACCTAAAACTTCTTCATTTTTCTCATCTCTCATAACAAAACAATCATGTGAAAGAAAATAATTTTCAAAATGCTTGTCGTCCATAGTTTCTAGTGGGTAAGTCAAACCTTCATCCACAACACCCTTCATCATTTCATATACTGTTTTATAATCTGAGTCACGGTAGATATCCAGAATAATTTTTTCTTTCGTTTTTGGTAAAATTATTTCTTTAGGAAGATATGAAATTTTATCTTTAGCTGACGTTTTCCTTTCGATAATGTATGCCATTATGATTCCTAGAAGAAAAAAATAAAATATTTGGTTAAAATATTAATATATATAATGATCCTCATCTGTCATTCACGATTCCGGTTTACACCGCTTCAAAACAGAGAGTTTTGGCAGCCATTTTTTTTTTCCCCGTTTGTTCAATTTAACTTACGAAAACATACATATCATTTTGATACATGTTTTGTATCGCACATATTGTTACTTATTCCCTCTATAACCTTGAAAAACTATTCAATTGTAATGTTTAAATGTTTAATTAAATATAACGGATCACTGGCTATTATAAACATGAACCTATAAATAGAATTATGTAACTTCATGATTACCTACATTGACCTACATTTGACATTTATTGAGATCTATAGTTACAAAGACTTTCATCTCGATTGCTCCATATTTTTTTTTACAGAAATTCACATACGTGCACACAATATTGTTGAAGACATAGGACAGCACAAACATCCATGCCCGCACCGAGATTCGAACTCAGAACCTGGAGACTGAGAAGGCAGTGCCCTGCCGACCAAGCCACCAGGCCGGCAACTTCATGATTATAAACAACGCAATGCCAAATAAAAACAAACATAAACTGTTGCCATTCAGAAAATACAAATTCCAAATGGACAACTCTTTAATTGCGAATGAACGACTCTTTGACTGTTTCATTAAAAAAAACGCTTAAAATATTTCTAAAACATATGGACAATATTCCTGTGACGTCACAGTAGGTAAAATCGCCGAACACGTGGCCGATATTTTGTAAACAAACTAGATTCAAGATGCTATTTTATTGTTACGCATAACATTTTCCTAAACATTTCTCCAGTGAAACTTAATAATCAGATATCTGTTTAAACAAGAACAAAAGAGAAATGTAAACAACTGAATCGAATGATAAAGTTACGATTATTCCATATCGTAAAATTGCAGAACATTTTATGTATACACACACGCACGCATATATATATAATAAATAAAATATTAATAAGAACATTTTATTACCAGCTGATATTCTTGTAGCCTCGAACCCAAAGTGGGAATATGGTCCATTAAAGCATTAAAAATCTTAAAATATTTGTAAAAACATATTAAAGTCTTTAAATATTTTTATCAAGCTTCATTATTTGTTTACATTGTAAGGTGTGATTGGCGTCGAGTTCAGTACGTAAATGTCGCCAGTTGATTTTAGTTTTGAAATTAGTGTAAAGTTATAGTTGGGATAGAATGTTTGGTTGGGCAAGTAAAGGTCACCAGTTGAAATGAGTATTGAAAGTAGGGTAGTCTAAGGTGATAATGTCGAGTCAAGGTAAAATGTTCGGTTGAGAATGAGAAAGTCCCTAGCTAGATCCTGGATATTTTGGCGATGTTGTGGGTGAGATAGCTGGTTGGGAGTATAGAGTAGAGGTGAATTTGGGTTAGCATGGAGTGTCTGTAATTATTAGATAGTTAGTTAGAAAATACGCAACAAAGTGATGACGTCACTGGCCGTCAGTGGATGCAAGAAAAAGATTTCCTATGTTAATCGCCCATTGGATTTTTTGTAAAAAATTATTAAAAATTGAGGCAAATTATTTCCCGATTTTAATCCCCATATTTCGGTATAGATATGTATTAGTTATCGTCTGCATGTGTTAGATTAAGTTGTTTTTGCTGTAAAATTGATAAAATTTAAATTTTAAATTTCAAAACTCTAGAAAAGAAAATGGCAAACTTCCATAATCGATTCAAAACATAAACATTTCATTTCAAAGGATGATATTTACATAATAAATATCCAACTAATATACTAATTAAAAGGAAAATTATAAATGTTCTATCATAATTTGAAGTCAAATTTGTTTTCAAATGTCTAAATAAAGTGTCTGATATAAGATACTCATATGTTGCAGCGGAATAGATTTAATATATCTGTCATCCTTGGCGGAAAAAAAAAATATCGCCAAATTATTTTGGCGAACATATTTAATTCCTTTCAAAAATCATGGTTATTTTAACAACTTATATTAAGAGAGCGATGAATTATATAAAACAATATTTCGTACAATACATATTACGAAAATAAACATCTGTCATGTATATTTTCGTATTATGTTTTTAATCGCCAAATACAAAAAACGACAAAGATGACACAGTTTTGAAATTTAAAATTTTGTCAATTAGACAGCAAAATAACTCAATCTAACACATGGATACGATAGCATATCTATACACAAATACAGATATTAAAATCGGGAAATAATTTTCCTCGATTTTTAATAATTTTTTACAAAAAATCCAATGGACGATTAACATAGGGAATCTTTTTCTTGCATCCACGGAAGGTCAGTGACGTCACACTTCGCTTACGTATTTGAAAACACGATCTTCGATAGTCTTAAAAAAAAGTATTTTGGTAAAATGAAGTGAATAGTTTTTTACTTTCTCTTACCCATAGGGTCGAGAAAGTATTGTTTTAGGGTCAAATTTTCGAACGTGGGTTTTTGTTATACTTACATGTTCTGAGGTCCCCTGAATACGAAAACCATATTTTTAGCGAATGGTCTCTCTGTGTGTGTGTGTGTGTCTGTCTGGATGTCTGTGATCAGCATATCTCAAGAACAAATAGTAGCAGAAATTCCAAACTCGGTATTCTAAATGTGTATCATATAGGGATGCTACAGTAAGCTTTTCGTTAAGATGAAGCCAGAGGTTCGTGTACAGGGACATTCAAAAGTATTTAAATACATTACGTCTACGGCGGAAATCGCAGGTAAGTAGAATTTAACATCTATAGACTGCACTAAACCAAATAAAACGAATATATATTTTTTGTAATAGAGATAGTCAACTGGGAAATTTTTTTTGTGTATGTAGGAGCCTCGCCGCCCCCCCCTCGAGGGGAGAAAATTTTCATGATGGGTATCTTTCAAAAGAGCTCGACAATACGTTTAAAACGAATGGTTGAACCATCGATCTGCGATAATTTAAAATAAAGTTATCGATTTTTTTTCATTTTTAACAAAAAAAAAAAAAAAAAAAAAAAAAAAAAAAAAATTTTTTTTTTTTTTTTTTTTTTACTTTAATATTGAGAATAAATTCAACTTTTTTTTTTTTTGGATATTTAGTGTTATACTACTTCTCTAATATGGAAATCGTCTGTATTATCATACAAGATAACTTTTTTAAATAATAATTTTAATAAATAATTTTTTAAAAACAGAATTATTTTTAATAACGGAATTAAATTCTGTATAAATGTAGGTGCATTAATGAAACGGGCGGTTGAGGGGGGTCAGAACTAATTATCATATAAAACTCTTCCGAAGCCTAATTTGAATTGTTCAACATAGGTTTACATAACAGTACTCGGTATCTTACCTCTTAATCTCCAACCTGTACTTATAGTATTAAATTTCAGGGTAAGAGAAAGTCGTGTGAGTGACACACCAGATTATTCTTATTATGAGGACTTTAAATAGAGCACTTAACGGAACACTGGGATGTATTGTTGCTGTTGTGTTGTCGGGCCTATATTTTTTGTCAGCGAGCAGTTTTTTTTTAGTGCTAGAGGCCTATTTCAGTCGGTACAGCGTTGTCGAATTTTTATACGTCACTTTTAATAGTGCTAAGGGCCTATTTCAGTCGGTTTATTGAATGTTGATTTATTGAATGAAGTCCCCCCAAGGCCCAACTTTGACATGAGTCCCCCTCCAGGCTCAACTTTGACATGAGTCCCCCCAAGGCCCAACTTTGACATGAGTCCCCCCCAGGCCCAACTTTGACATGAGTCCCCCCAAGGCCCAACTTTGACATGAGTCCCCCCCAGTCCCAACTTTGACATGAGTCCCCCCAAGGTACAACTTTGACATGAGTCCCCCCCCAGGCCCAACTTTGACATGAGTCCCCCCAAGGCCCAACTTTGACATGAGTCCCCTCCAATTTAGAACTTTGACATGAGTCCCCCCCCAAGTCACACCTTTGACATGAGTCCCCCCCAGGCCCAACTTTGACATGAGTCCCCCCAAGGCCCAACTTTGACATGAGTCCCCTCCAAGGTAGAACTTTGACATGAGTCCCCCCCCCAAGTCACACCTTTGACATGAGTCCCCCCCAAGGCACACCTCCCCCTCATTGGGAAAAAGAGAAAAAACGGTGTTTTGCGGCTATAAGACAGTTTGGACTTCCAACGTTATTTTTTACAGTATCTGCAGCTGAAACACATTGGTTTGATTTAATGAAAACTTTATCATGGAATTTAGATCGTCACGACACGAATTAACTAAAGAAGAATTTGTCGATATTAACAAGTTTAGCAGTAGGCCTCTGGCACTAAATTAAAATCTGTCAATGTCAGATTTTCATGTTTTTAATAATGAAATAATGTCGTGTCTGTATATTTTATATTGTCATTCATATTTATTGATCGGGTAGAATTTTTTTAATTTCAGAACGAAAATTATAAAATATCGAAACACATTTGATTTATAAACAAAAATTGAAAATACATTTAAATGATCACGTGGTAATCTTCATGATCTAAACATTGTTTTCAAGATTTATCGTTCACATTCCGTCATTTTTGACGGGGTTATATACTAGTTGTATAAGAAAAGATTAAAAATGAGCTGAAATAAAAGTTTCAACAAATTATTATTATTTTTTTAAAAACATAGATATAATATAGGGGTGCAAAAGATTAGAGGTCTGCACGGGCCGGAATTTTGATGCCCAGGCCCGGCCCAGTATGAAAATGAAAAATTCGGGCCGGGCCGTTTTTTCTGCCACCCAGCCCGGACAAAAAACGATAAAATCAGGCCCGACCCCGCCCAGCCCGATTCAAAAATATGAAAAATTAAAAAAAAAAAAAAAAATGCATGCCTTTCTATGAAAAATATTTTTAGTATGTGTTTTGCAGAGGTTTTATATAGCGAAGCAATAGAATTTTCTTTAACAAAACTGCTGAACTTTTACAAGATAATTATATATAAACAAAAGTTCATTATTACAGACGTACAGAAGGCACAAAGACAGACAGAAAGTCAAATCGAAAATATTAGCACTCATGAAACAATATAGGAAGGTATTTAAAATGGTTATTACTACTAAAAATTCGCGTTCAACCATTTCCTCTTATGTACCGTAATGTATACGAATCTTTCATGTGATCCGTTAAACAAAATTTTAATGGTAATCTAACCATATCCTATAGAAAAGAGGCTTTTGTACATGCTTAAAATGATGCTACTCTCATTCAGTGCACTGGAGAAAAGGAAAGGGAGTTTAGAGAAAAAGTTACAGCGGCAGGATTTTTATAGCTTTCATACCACGTAAACTCTACAGACCATAGGGCACAAAGTCTTATACACAGTAACGTATCTAATTTCTTTTGTTGAACATGTGCGCAACTAGTAGTGACATGCATACTATTTTGAATAGGAAACCATTTAATATCACTTGAAATTAAATATATTAATTTTGAGACATGCTAAAAATATTTGCGGAAAATGAGATCGCGAACAGACAGCCTGATAAGCAATTAAATTGAAGTTACAGACATTTTTTAACAAAATAAAATTTTATGTGATATACGAGCCTGTAAAATTATGTGAAATAAATGACTAAGGAAATATTTTATCATTTTCCTTTTTTGTTGATTAACGATGAAACCAGAAAAAGGTTCGGGCCAACACGGCCCGGAAAAAATTTCATTCAGGCCCGGCCCGAGTGTACACAAAAAAATTGAGCCCGAGAACACATTGCAAAATTCAGCCTGAGGGCAGGGCCAGGCCGGGCCAACATCTATCGAACATACTAGCTGGCTCGTCTGGCCAGTATAAGCTGCGACAAAAGTATCACCCCAGTAGGAGAAATAGTGCAGCATAGTAACAAGCGCTTCAGATTATAATTAAAGCTCTGCAGGTCAATTTAACAGCTAATGAAAGGAATGTTTAGGTTTAAAAATACTCATATAATTTGCATTACGTCTCTAGATAACTCTATTTGTTGTATAGTTTTATTTTCTTTGTAGATGAAAATTTTACATACTTTATAAATTGCTATTACTTCTAGTGATACCAGACTTGGTTCGATATTCATGGTTTGCAGATAAATTTCATTTTGCTGCAGATAGATTCAGAAAATTCTGCTACTGGGAGCTTTACTCAGAAAAACAGTGCCATATATTCCCCTACAGGCAAATTTTAGAACTTTTTTTTTTTTCGAAATCCTTCTTCCCCCATCTTGTTTAATATTCTATAAATTATTTTGGTGTCATTCTTGCAACTAGATCACACAGTGTGATCTAGTTGCAAGAATGACACCAAAATTCTGTAGTGTGATTCACACTACAGAATAGTGTAAGCCCCAGTAGCAGAATTTTCTGAATCTTATCTGCAGCAAAATAAAATTTATCTGCAAACTATGAATGCTGTTGAAAATGTATTATTATATCTATTATTTATTTTATGAATATTATTATTATTGGATGGCAACGTTAGTTAAAAAAAAATATGATACTTGGTCTCGTTTAATCGAGAGCTCGTGTGTATTAAAATTTTTAGAATAAGTAATTTACTGTTTTAGAGCAGTAGGTTTTTCCATTGGGAATAAAGTTTTTTTTGTATTTTTTAAATGATTTCTTTTTTGTATATAATATTCAACGTAGCTGTGTTCTTTTTTACTGATATTTGAATTTTAAGAAGAAACGCAGTACGTGTTATTCAATTGAGTAGCCGCTTTGAAGATAAAAGTGTGAATATTTCATTTACTGGCGTCCGTAGATAACACTAGTTTTTAGAAAGCAGAAGAAAACGGTGATTTTTTCTTAAGTAGCTTTAACATTTGTGGCGTCTGAGCGACAGGAAGTAGCAACATGTTTCAAGCAATAAAAGGATTTAAGAAAGATGATTTGATATATGTGGCGTCTGAAATTGGCGAAGAAGTACCAGCCAATGTTACTATTTCAGGTTTAAAAAATATTATATTGAACAGTGAAGAATACAAGAAAGATGCTGAATTTGTTCAAGTACTATTAGGAAACGCTGTTGCCGAGCGAAAATTACAAGAGCAAGAAGAAAAAATGAAACAAGATAATGAATTTGAAAAAATGAAACAAGATAAAGAATTTGAATTTGAAAAAATGAAATTTGAATCTGAAAAAATGAAAGTTGAAGCTGAAAAGGAAATCAAGCTCGCTAGAATTCAAGCTCAAAGTCGAGGTGAATCTGTTCCACTAAATTATGTACCTGATTTAAGCAATTCAAAAAGGAAATTTACGTTGCCAAGATTGGAATTTAGACAATTTGGCGATGACTTAAAAGATTGGCTTCCTTTTTGGAGTCAATTTGAGCAGGTGCATAAAGATGAAGATATCGCACCGGAAGATAAATTTCAGTATTTAGTGCAAGCCACGGTTGCTGGTTCCCGTGCAAGAGAAGTAGTTGAAAGTTTTCCGCCAACTGGCGCCAATTATGAAAAAGCGATCGAAAGCCTGAAATCTCGCTTTGGAAGAGAGGACCTCTTAGTCGAAGTATACGTTAGACAGTTACTAAAATTAATTATTTCTGTTCAAATTAAGGAAATGTTTTCATTAACTTCTCTGTATGACAAACTTGAATTGTATCTACGTGCATTGGAAACATTAGGTGTAACCATGGATAAATGTGCATCTATATTGTATCCCATGGTTGAATCTTGTTTCCCAGCTGATTTTTTAAAGGCTTGGAATCGTAGTAACATTTCTCATTCAAACACTGATGCTAAAGAGAAGTTGAATAATTTAATGGAATTTCTCAAAAAAGAAGTTGAAGGCGAAGAAAGGATATCTTTGGCAGTAGCTGGTTTCGGTTTAGGAAAGAGCCAAGAGAACAAACCTTTAAAAAGGAAGCAATGCAATTTTGAAAATTTGAAAAGTAAAGTACCTACTGCTGCGGGTTTATTAACGGCCACTTCGAATAGAGAGTTGAAGAAATCTTGCGTTTTTTGTGATGGCAAACATTCAAGTTCAGATTGTTTTTCAGCTCAGAAAATGAGTTTAGCAGAAAAACAAAAAATAATGAAAGATAAACGCTGTTGCTTTGCCTGTTTATCGCCAACTCACACTGTTAAGAAATGCCGAGCAGTTCTAAAGTGTGTGATCTGTTCTAAAAAGCATTTTCCTCTAATGTGTGATGTACTTGATTCACAAAAAAGGGCTGTGGAAAAGAAAGAAGAAAAATCTGCCGAAAATGATGTTAGTATGTCCAATTTCAACAAACGAAGTCCAAAGATATTTCTTCAAACCGTGAAAGCCAAATTGGTCTCTGGCAATAAACAGAAAACTGTGAGATTGCTCTTTGATTCTGCATCCCATAAGTCGTATATTCTGGAAAGTGTAGCCAAAGAAATGAATTATATACCTATTCGCCAAGAGAAAATGGTTCATTCCCTTTTTGGCGGCGTTATCACTAACGAGGTCAAGCATAACTGCTATAAAGTGACATTGAAACATTTGAAAGAAAATTTTGGCTGCAATTTCGAAGTTTTGGATCAGTCTACAATATGTGAAAATATCAGACTGGTTTTTCAAGGCCCTTGGATAAAGGAGTCAGAAGAAAATGAGATTAATTTAACGGACATTGGCGTCAAATGTGAAGCAATTGATATTCTCGTCGGAGCTGACGTTATGGGAAAAATGTTGACTGGAAAAAGAAAGGTCTTATCATCGGGTCTCGTGGCTTTAGAAACATACTTAGGTTGGACCTTAATGGGAAAATTACCGCCTGGAAAAGCCTCGGAAGAAAACTTGGCGATGTCAGTGTTATCGCTATATGCTAAATGAAGCTGAAATCTCAAATCTATGGAAGCTGGATTTAATTGGAATCTATGATCCTATTGAGAAGAAGTCCAAATACTAGACTGATATTCAGACTAAAGAGCATTTTTTAGAAACAGTGGCAATTAATAGAGAGCGCTGCTATGAAGTTTGTTTGCCATGGGCTGATGATAAGTCGCCTTTACCCGACAACTTGAGTTTGGCGAAGAAACGGCTCGAATACACAACAGCAAAGCTTATAGCGATGAACATGTATGAAAAATATGAAGATGTTCTTCTGAACTGGATTAATGAAGGCATAATTGAGGAAGTTCCCAAGAATGAAGTAAACTCTTATGGCAATTACTTACCTCATCGTGCTGTAATAAAACCTAGTAGCAGCACTACTCCAATTCGCCCAGTGTTTGATGCTTCAGCTAGATTAGCAAATTATCCTTCTTTAAACCAATGCTTGGAATGTGGTCCTAATCAAATGGAACTTATCCCAGATATTTTACTTCGATTCAGAGAAAAAGAATTTGGCGTTATCGCCGACATTAGGAAAGCTTTTCTGCAAATAAGCATTCGTAAAGACGACAGAGATTTCCTGCGTTTTTTATGGTAGGAAAACTTAGAAGGTAAGAAACTAAAAGTATTTCGCCATACAAGAGTTGTTTTTGGTGTTAAATGCAGTCCTTTCCTTTTGGCTGCGGTAATTGAATATCATATTCGGCGTTGTAACGGATTTGAAGAATCTTTAAAGAAAAGGCTTTTAGAGAGTTTCTACGTAGATAATGTTGTTACCAGTGTTAATAACAAAGAAGAATTAGATAAGTTTATCGTTAATTCTAAAGCTTTAATGGCCAAAGGTTGTTTTGATCTTAGAGAATGGGAATGGTCTGGCGACTGTAATGAGACTAGTCCTAAGAAAGAGACTCAAGTATTAGGTCTTATTTGGAATAAAGAGCTTGATACATTGAAGATTAACATGAAATGGTTAGACAACATTAACATGGAAAAATTAACAAAAAGAACTATGTTGTCTGTCGTCCACAAAGTTTTTGATCCTTTTAGCTTCACCTCACCAGTCATGCTTTGTCCAAAAATAATGTTACAAAAAGCATGGAAACTAGGAACGAGTTGGGATGAAGAGATAACTGGTGAGCTTCATAAAGAGTTTATGCAGTGGTTTCAAGAACTGAAGTATTTGTCTGATATACAGATACCTAGGTTTATTCGAGTATCTTCCGAAGATTTAAGCAACTGCACTATTCACACATTTGTTGACGGAAGCAAAGATGCCTATGGTGCAGTTACATTCCTTAGAGTAGAGGATGCTAATCAAGTTAATTTATTTTTGCTTGCAGCAAAGTCTCGAGTGGCTCCGTTAAGAGGTGTAACTATACCTAGAATGGAACTTCTAGCTGCTGTAATTGGAGCGAGACTGACGAATTCGGTTATTGAAGCTCTTGGTTGGAGAAATGTTATGACTCATTACTGGAGTGATTCTACAACGGTTCTTGCCTGGATACAGCAAGAAGAAAATTGGTCCGTTTTTGTAAGAAATAGAGTGCAGGAGATCAGAAAACTGAGTGATCCTTCATCATGGAGACATATAACGGGGGAGAAGAATGCTGCAGACTTGCCCTCCAGAGGATGCAAAGCAAAGCATCTAGTCTCATCAAAATGGTGGGAGGGTCCAAAATGGATGAAAGACGTTTCTGAATTTCGAGCAATGATGGATTTCTCTAATCGCGATTGGAATGAGGAAGAAATTGAAAAGGAAAAACCTAGGAAAACTTGTATACTGACGAATACTGAAGCTATTGTTGATGAAGATTGGTACTATAGATACTTTTCTAGTTATGATAGAATTATTCGTCTTGTTGCATGGATCCTTCGTTTCAAGCACAACTGCAAGAATTTAAATTGGAGGAAGCATGGTGAATTGACAGCCCTAAAATTCATGAAGCAGAAATGAAGGTTTTACTTCTAATTCAGAATGAGTCTTTTCCTCAAGAAGACGAAAAGAGATTGAAAACTTTGCAAACGTTTAAAGACGAGCTTGGTGTCATTCGTTTGAAGACCAAAATTATTTATCGAAAGGATAGTGAAGATTTTCTTAAACCTATTGTTCTTCCATCAAAACATGAAGTGGTAAAACGGCTAATTTATAAAGCACATGTTCAGAACTGCCATGCTGGTGTCCAGATACTATTAAATATACTTCGAGAAAAGTATTGGATTCTAAACGGCAGAAAGGCAGTGAAAAATGTTGTAGCCAGCTGCACTGCATGCAAAAGATTTCGGTCAAAGAACTTGGAAGCAATCAGTCCTCCACTTCCTGAAAACAGAGTTAAAGATGCTGCAGTTTTTCAGATAACTGGTGTTGATATGGCTGGGCCATTATTTTTCAAGGATAACAAGAAAAACTGGGTTTTAATTTTTACTTGCGCAGTATACAGAGCAGTCCATTTGGAGCTTGTTACTTCTGCTTCAACAGATGCGTTCTTAATGGCTTTTAGAAGATTTACAGCTCGCAGAGGAAGATGCTCTACTGTATACTGTGACAATGGTTCAAATTTTGTAGGAGCAGCCAACTATTTCAAGAAACTAGACTGGGAACGCATACGAAAACATGGAGCTGTCAACTCTATTGATTGGAAGTTCAATCCCCCAACTGCTGCTTGGTGGGGCGGTTGGTGGGAGAGATTAATTCGAATTCTAAAAGATCTCTTGAAAAGAGTATTAGGGCTGGCACGTCTCGATTACGAAGAAATAATGACGGTTTTAGCTGAGTGTGAGAAGGTAGTCAACTCAAGACCTCTTACTTACATCTGTGAAGAGGAAGCTGTAAAACCAATTTCGCCATCGATGTTCATCCAAGATATGCATGAATGCAGTCTTCCTGATTTGGATGCTGTTGAGCAAAATTTTTTGTGTAAAAGGCTCAAATACAGACAAACCATTCTCAAAGATTTACGAAGCCGTTTTAGATCTGAATATCTTGGTGCTCTTATTCTACGTAAAAGTAAAAGCAAAAAGTCAGACAAACATACCGTTACTGTTGGCGAAATTGTTATGGTGGGCGCCGATAATAAAAAGAGAATCTACTGGCCTTTAGGTCGTATCACTGAGATTATACCAGGTAAAGACGGACAAGTACGACTTGTTAAAGTGCAAACTTCCCAAAAGGAGCTCTTACGCCCGATTCAAAGAGTTTATCCCCTAGACATAACATCGTCTGAAGATCTTCCCACACCGATGACTCTCAGTAAAGTTAAAGAATCAGCTAACATCTCCAAAGTTTCAGACAGTACTACTAATGAGCAAATGAAGTTTAGTAGAGTTGGCCGAAGAATTAAGGTGCCGGAAAGACTGAACTTGTAGATTATATTAGATATTGTTGGTCATTCTTCTATTTATTTTACTTTTTCATTTTTATATTTTTTAAATGTAATGTTGCCATCTTTGTACCAAAGTTGTTTGACTAATAGTTTTTATGTTTTGATTATTATTTATAATCAAAAGGTGGGAGGATGTTGAAAATGTATTATTATATCTATTATTTATTTTATGAATATTATTATTATTGGATGGCAACGTTAGTTAAAAAAAATATGATACTTGGTCTCGTTTAATCGAGAGCTCGTGTGTATTAAAATTTTTAGAATAAGTAATTTACTGTTTTAGAGCAGTAGGTTTTTCCATTGGGAATAAAGTTTTTTTTTTTTTCTTTTTGTATTTTTTAAATGATTTCTTTTTTGTAAATAATATTCAACGTAGCTGTGTTCTTTTTTACTGATATTTGAATTTTAAGAAGAAACGCAGTACGTGTTATTCAATTGAGTAGCCGCTTTGAAGATAAAAGTGTGAATATTTCATTTACTGGCGTCCGTAGATAACACTAGTTTTTAGAAAGCAGAAGAAAACGGTGATTTTTTCTTAAGTAGCTTTATCAAATGCCAAACCAAGTCTGGTATCACTAAAAGTAATATAGCAATCAATAAAATATATTAAATTTGCATCTACAAAAAATAAATAAATAAATAAATAAATAAATAAATAATAAATAAAAATAAATAATAATAATAATTAAGACTGTACAACAAATACAGTTATCTACAGACATAATGCAAATTATAAGTATATTTTAAAGCCTGATCATTCCTTTCTTTCGCTGTTAAATTGATCTGCAGAACTTCAGCCACTCTATATTATGAGTCATCAAATAAAATGGCAGTTCTTAAATGAATATATATATATATATATGTATGTGTGTATATATATATATGTATATATATATATGTATATATATATATATATATTTACTATCACTACCACTGCTGTTCCTTAAAATTTTGCATCTTTTTCTCTTTTTAAGCAATACTTCATAGTGCAAAACAAGAATTTTGGCATTTTTGTGTAGAAATGTACAATAAACATATTAAAACAAACTTTTTATTATGTAGCTAAATTATTTAAGACAGTACTTAATATTGAATTCAGCTAAAACACTTCTGCTGTTGCAAAAGGTTGGGGTGAAATTAAGATTGTATGCTTCTTTCATTTGGCGTATTTCGTGTTTATGAAAGTGCACTATACTCCGTTTCACCTTAAGTTGGCAGTAGAGGGAAAGCTACAGCGACCTAATCACACCTGTTGTCATAGTAACAGGGTTACTATAAAGCAGGTGGGGTTGTTAGCAAACAATGAAAGCTGTAATTTTGGCGAAAAAAAAAAAAAAAACTGCTTAGTAATAATTATTACTAAGCAGTTTTTTTTTTTTTTTTTTAATGAAATAATTATAATTATTTTATATTATGAGTTTTAGTGAAACCCAGAAAGGGAAAGAAATTTTTGGGGAAATTTTGCAATAATTGATATTTTTAATGATAAAAAAAATCTTTTATATAAGTATTTATATATTATTAATTTTTAACTATGTAAAGTTACATGAAAAAAAGTATATATGTAATTTTTTGTTTCGTTCATGAATAAATAAATAAAAATAAAAAAATATTTAAATAAAAGGTTGAAATTTCAAAATCCGGGAAGAGTCATTTCCTCTATCCTATTTTACATTTCCTGTTGGTGTTCATAAGTACTTTTTATTTCATAATACTATAAAATTGTTTATTGAAAAAAGTGTGTTTCCTTCTAAGTTTAAATATTATTATGAATTCATTAGTTTGATGTTTTATTTCAAATACTATTTAATTTGGTTACAATGAGGACGAATAAAACGCAGCGGTGTTTTTTATTACAAAAATAAAATAAAAATCATAAATATTACACTTTACATTTCATAAAAGTGTTTCAGATATAATATTTTAAAGCATAAGATAATTTATGAAATTGCAGTTGAACTATTAAACCCTTTAATATTCGTTTTTTTCCCTCACAGGAACGAAACGTTTGATTTTTTTTCTTTCTTTTTTTTTATGCAACATTTTTTCAATTTTTTTTCCTCTTGTTTTAATGCATTTTTAAACTTTTGTTCCTTTTCTGTTCTTTAGCTAACTGGGTTATTCTGAAATTTAACAAATGGTATTTCAAAGGAAGAAATATGCAGAAGTCGTTTTAAATTTCTTAATAGGCGTGAGTGTGCCTTGCTGCTTTGAGAATGCACTCGTGCCTGCTGTTCACCTGGTGAGGAGCCGTACTTTTATTTTGACCTGAAACAAATTCTGCGAGTTTTTGAAATTTATAGTGTTCATATACAAACTTACTTATGTTTTTTAAATTTATTACTATTTGAATTTAACATACATATGTTTCAAACCAAAAATTTCTCAAAACCTAAAAAGCGCTATTTTCTTCTTTTTACACATTTACATTCAGCTATATGTTTAACAGCTATTTTAATTTTTAGCCACTTAGCAGTTTTGCTGGTATGGTGCACAGATATTTTATATTTTATAGCACCAATATTTCACAAAATAATTTTTTTTAAACAATTGGCGACAATTAAATAACCTAAACATTGCTATATTCAGGGGAAAAAAAAAAAAAAAGATTTTTATGAAAATAAAAACATAGGAAATAACAAAAAATGCACCGTAGGACTAGTACAAAAAAAGTATTAAGTTAATTATTATTATTATTATTATTATTATTTTAATTACAATTGCTAAAAACTTGCAAAATTTGTTTCGGTTGGAAATAAAACACGATCTTTCGTCAGGCGAACAAAGTAGATACAAACAAAGCGCGTTTTATTTCGATCCGAAATAATTGTTACGAGTATTTTTCATTTTACGTTATTTATTTATTTATTTTTTTTTTTTTTTAATTATTTATTATAAAGGTTTTAACGAATAAATGAATAATAAAATATGATTAAATCATTAATTAGCGGCATAGAATTAAGTTACCAGTGATATTTTGAAACTTTCTTTAAATATAATTTTTCAATTTTAAACTTCAAACTAGAAAATATTTACTATATTTATTTGCTAACTTAAATAGGTTTTTAAACAAGGTTATCTTTTATTACAAGCATAGAATATGCATAAATTCCCATATGCAGATATAAATCTTCTAATGGAAGTATGACAGGAATCACAAATTTTCTTATAAAATTGATAAATTCTTTTTTATTGTAACTGAGAGAAAGAAAACTAATAAAAGCAGGGAGGGGTTCAAAGAGAACTGGCGAAGAAATTTTAAAGAGCGCGCCAGATGTTTAACCTTGGATGCCAAAGAAAGCCAAAATGAAACTCAGAAATGCTGCTTTTTCGACACTACGCGTTCGCTTTGCTAAAAAGATGTTTATTATTTAAATACTTTTAAAATATGAAAAACATTAAATATTTGTTGCATAAGCTAAATTTCCTTACTTTATAACATTTATTTATCAATTTTATCAACTTAAACACGCAAAATAACTACAGAACTACATTTTAGCGCGCAATATTACATTCCCTGCCTTCCCCAATGCTGCCAACTTAAGGTGAAACGGAGTATAGTTTGCCAAAGCTAGAAAACTGTGTTTCATTTCCGTTTCACCACCTGCTATGTTTGTATTTTACAGGGATTTGGGAGGGAGGTGCTATCAAGTCACTTCATATTGCATATGTGTTTAGTGCAGAGTTTCCCCAGACAGTTTCAAGAGGGTGTTGCATAGAGATGGGCATTATTTCACGTAACATAATAAGTAATATTATTATTGCATTGTAGCCTATTAGCACGGTAATATAGTACTAAAAATATCATATTAAAAAAATAATATTTTCAACTTTATCTCTGCACGTGAAACAGGCAAGGAATTTCTGGCGACAAAACTGATATGATACACTATCATGCAAGTAAAAAGCTTGAATTATTTCTTTTATACAATGGATTTACAAAATACAAAAACAATATTATGAACGTCGACTTTTAACGAAATCCAAATCATACGAAAACTAATAGTCCAAATCGCGTCATACGGTAACAAAAAAGTACCGAGTAATGAATAAAACAACCATCTTTTCGCGTCTAACTATTCCCGCACCCCTCAACGAAGTAACGAGTAAAAGACTCGCATGACTTTCCGCACGCAGATGTTCGAATCGATTCGTTACTTCACGTCTGAAAAAATACGATTTCATGCAACTTTGTTACACAGTGATATTCTCAATGAGTAATATCTTTCCATGTTCATAAATTTGTCGTTAAAAAAATAATACAGCTGCAGCTATATTATTTTTTTAACGATAATTTTGTAATGATAATATTTTCTAGAATGTATTACGGAATATTCCTTGTGAAATATATTAATCAAAATAATTTTAATAAGTAAGATAATTTTAACATGACATTATGACATCATGCTAATATTATTATGCCTATTAACTTAGAAGTTAATTTTTTGGTGTTGATTACTTTCCATGGGATAGTAAAATTGTTTGGGCATAGAGTTAGTTACAAGATTCTCTTGTTTGACAGAACTCAGAAATGCTTACAAGAGGGGAAGAATTTGATTGATGTTTCTGTTTATGTTTACGGATTGGGGTGTTTTTTAATTAGATTTCGCTGGTAGGTAGAGCTAGGAGGATGTTTATTTGAAATGATGATGGCAGATGGAACTCAAATTACGTAATAGCATGTGACGCATGCAAATGTGCTTAAGAAGATTTTACTTTTTCATATGTTTTTATGTGGCGATAAATTCGATAAGAGGATGTATATTTGTATTTCGCTTTTCATTTTCTTATTTATTTAAATCAGTTAATCTTTTTTATTTTATTTTATTTATTTATTTTTAAGACACTTTATTTTATGATGAGTAAAATAATTAATTATTTATGGATTATCTCTAAAAAAAGAGTTGACTGTGAAAAGAAAAAATATTTAAAAACTGCTCATTGGAAACAAATAATAAAAATCCCTGATGGTGGTTTACTATTAAAGCGAAAAGCTTCGGATAAATTTTTTTAACATCTTTTAAATAAAATTTAATTTTACGTGTGTTTAAAGTGTTTTTAATATAATTAATTATTTATGGTCGTATATCCGTACAAGATCCGATTGGGAAAATCGCATTATGCGATTTTTCGAACAAAATTTAAATTTTATAATTGTTCCGAATTTAAAAAAGCATTTTAAAAGACGTCATCCCACTGTAATTAAGAAGAATAATTCGGTTGTTAATTTGGAATTTTTTTTTTTTTTTTTTTTTTTTTTTTTTAGGACTGAGGGCCTATTAGTCTCAGACAGGGATTTTTGCGTTGTCGTTTTCAATAGTTGGACATTTGTCGAAATCATTTTTCGATAGTTGGACATTTATCGAAATCTAAAATGTATCGAAAATATAATTGAATAATTTGAAAGCGATGTTATAATTGGGAAGAAAAAAAAAACTAATAGTCCTCCGTCCTAAACTAAATTCTGCTTTTGCCAGAATTTCATCAAAATCTTTTTTTTTTTTTTTTTTTTTTTTTTTGAAAGAAAAAAAAAAGAAAATTAATAATAATCAGTATCGTAACAAGAGATATCGAAAAAGTTTTTTTTTTTTTTTAATAATTTTGAATTAGGAAATAAATAGTGCGCGTGCAATAATATGAAATAAAATATGAATTTAATGATTTGATTTTTATATAAAACACGATCGCGTGCTATCTTAAAAAGTTGATGTAAAATATAAAGTTTAATTTTCTTGGCAACAATTATAAATTAAAATAAATAATTTAATGAAAGTTTAGAAGTTAGAATTACTAATTTTTGTCTACTATCATCAGTTTGTGTTATTTAAATACTTAAAATAGTGATGAATATAAATTTTACGAGCAAACATCATAAATTTCAGAAACACGTAACAATTATATCTGATCTAAATAATTAATCATCATCTTTCATCATGTAAGAAAAGTATAGATACATATACGGAGTTAAAACAGAAACTTTTTTTTAATTTGTCTCTCCTCGGCTTGAAGAATATTTTAATTTCAAATATGTTTCCCCTTTTTGTTCTTAATATTTAATTATTTTTTGCCCAACATATGATGATAATATGTATAAGAATTTTAAATATGCATAGATATTTCTTTTATTTTTTTTTCTTTACAAACATTTTAAATAATTACAAGATAAAAAGATCTTTTTATATACCATGTTTTTAAATTTTCTGTTCAATCATATAAACGCCACCGAAGGCAGAGGGAAGCCGGAGCAATTGGATAAATTTTTAAAAAAATTCATTGCTCTCGTGTTTTGAGCTATTATAAAAGTTTCAAATGTCTAGCTAGTCGGGAAGTTAGTGAAAAATCGATTGCAAACTTTGTACTGGTAACGCTGCCGAAGGCAGCAGGAACCCGAAACATTTGGTTAAAAATATTTTAAAAATTCATTTTCACCGTATTCTGAACCTTTCTGAAAGTTTCAAATGTCTAGCTAGTCAGGAAGTTAGTTAAATAAATTTTCTGTTGAATCATATAAAAGCTGCTGAAGGCAGTAGGGACCTGAAACAGTTGACTAAAAGTATAAAAAAAAATGTATTGTCACTGTATTCTGAGCTATCCTGAAAGTTTCAAATGTCTAGCTAGTCGAGAAGTTAGGGAAAAATCGATTGCAATCTTTGTACTGGTAACGCTGCCGAAGGCAGCAGGAACCCGAAACATTTGGCTAAAGGTATTTAAAAAATGCATTTTCACCGTGTTCTTAACTATTCTGAAAGTTTCAAATGTCTAGCTAGTCGGGAAGTTTGTTAAATAAATTTTCGTTCGAATCATATAAACGCTGCCGAAGGCAGTAGGGACCTGAAACAGTTGACTAAAAGTATAAAAAAAATGTATTGTCACTGTATTCTGAGCTATCCTGAAAGTTTCAAATGTCTAGCTAGTCGAGAAGTTAATGAAAAATCGATTACAAGCTTTGTACTAGTAACGCTGCCGAAGGCAGCAGGAACCCGGAGTAGTTGGTTAAAAATATTTAAAAAATGCATTTTCACCGTGTTCTGAATTATTCTGAAAGTTTCCAATGTCTAGCTAGTAAGGAAGTTAATTAAATAAATTTTCTGTTGAATCATATAAACGCTGCCGAAGGCAGTGGGGACCTGAAACAGTTGACTAAAAGTATTAAAAAAATGTATTGTCACCGTGTTTTGAGCTATCCTGAAAGTTTCAAATGTCTAGCTAGTCGGAAAGTTAGGAAAAAATCGATTGCAATCTTTGTACTGATAACGCTGCCGAAGGCAGCGGGAACCCGAAACAGTTGGCTAAAGGTATTAAAAATATGCATTTTAACCTTATTCTGAAAGTTTCAAATGTCTAGCTAGTCGGGAAGTTAGTTAAATAAATTTTCTGCCGAATCATATAAACGCTGCCGAAGGCAGCGGAACCTCAAGCAGTTGACTAAAATTATTAGAAAAATGTATTGTCACCGTGTTGTGAGCTGTCCTGAAAATTTCAAATATCTAGCTAGTCGGGAAGTTAGTTAAAAATCGATTGCAAGATTTGTCCCTGACAAACACACAAACAAACAAACAAACAAACACACAAACAAGAATCGAAGTTAATAAAAACATGGTAAAATTAGTTGTTTTTCAACTTTTTAGCTTTGAAATGTTTCTCTTTCTATGTCAAGTAAAATTTTCTTTAAAATTTATATTATTTAAATATAATGCGCTTTGTTCATTTCAACACACTTTTTAGGAAACTGAAATCGCTTTTCAAATACGGAAAATAACAGTAACACGAATCTAAAATAAAATATCAGGAGCCATTGAAGAACCAGTCGGGTACACAAATCATTCAAGAATACGATGAAAAACACAGTGTATATATTTTTAGAAAAGTGGGAAATTTTCATTCGCCTACATCGCCACTTCTTTTTCTTGATATATTGCTACATGATGTTTTATTATTCATAGGCAGCAGTCGATTTTTTTTTGTTTGTTTGTTTGTTTGTTTCAGCGATTTTTATCCTCAGTACATGTAAATAATTATATATGCGATTAATTTTATGATTACTTACAAAACGATTATTTAAAATAGAGTTGCTTACATGTGCGCAGTTAATTAAAAGTACAATATTTTATAGTATAGTATAGTAGTTTGTGTATAGTTTTTATGTTCTTAATAATGCAAAAAAAAAAAAAAAAAAAAAAAAAAAAAAATGATTTGCTGATATATTTTATCTATATTTTTAATTTTTATTTATTTATTTATTTTTTGTATTTTTCCACACTTTAATTTATTTACGACTACTACTATGTAAAACGACTATGATTATAATAACTTTCCTTCAAGATTATTCGTATAATTAGACAGAATTCTTAGTTTATTTCATGTGACATCCATATTAAAACACGATATTTAATAAAATTAGTTGTAACTTTGATGTATGCTCTATACTTTACGCGAATCAGGGACATCGGGCATGCCCGAAGGGAAAGCCATTTCGGGTGTTGAACGTGGTCCATTGAATATTGAGAGGCTAGTATTGGGGATTTCATAGGAAGCACAAAGTAAAAATTTGTTTCTTTTTAATATAATATATTATTTATAGGAATGTTTTCTTCTATAGTATAACATACATCTTTTCATAGTTAGATTTCACTGGGTTTAACAACTGCCCTTAATATAATACTGCATTTTTAATTATTTTATTTGAAGTTTAATTGGTGGATAATTGCATGATATAAAAGTGCTTTTTTTATGCGAGTTTAAACTTTCAAGATATCAAAATTTTGAGACAAAAATAAATTTAGAAAGCAATGTATACCCCCTTCCTCTATAACGAATAAGTAGTCATTTTCTGAATCGCTCAAATAGAAATATAGACTTACGATGTATGTTTATAAAGTAAACAAATAACATGGATAGGCGAAATGATCGAAAATTTCTAGTCCATAATTTTCTAGGTGGTGAAGCAATTTTATGAATAATTTGGATAATACGTATCCTTTTTATTGTGAGATATTCTCCTTGTTGTCAGAAAATTGGGTCATAAACGAAGATTATTGGTAGTAAAACTCTCATCTTGAATTCGCATTTATTTGCAGAGATTTTTAATAAGATTTATCTCCATGATTACATTAGAAAACATTTTAGAATTCTAATAGCGGTTTTTAGAACATGCTAACAAAAATAACTAGAATTTAGAAAGATGACGTGTAAATTTTTTTTTTTTTTTCTAGAGACACAATTTAGTTTCTCGGTGTCAGTCACATATATTTTTTTTTTTTCAGTGTACGAATGAATTTAATTAATAAACGTGTGAAAATAATGATCGTTATGAGGCCTTGAAAAGAACTTTTGTTATGGAATGTGTAAATCAATTCAAAAATACAACTATTATACAAGCCTGAAGGAAACCTTGACAGCTCTATAACTTTGAAAATGCGGATTTATGTGAAACAAAAATTGGGCAGTGGACACATCTTACAAGGAAGATATCCATAAACGCTTACGCATTTTTTTTTTTTTTTTTAATAAAAAAAATATTGAAAATGTCCAATTCTTGGCTATCCGCATTTGTAATGATCAATAGATGACGCTTTCTCGACTGCAGTTGTTAGTAAATATAATAACCACGTGTATTAATTATTGTTCTTTCTTGTTATTCTATCATTGTTTCAGCGTGAAAGCTATCAGTGGTAAGATAATTTCACCTTAGCCCACCAGAGGGCGAGCATTTCATTACAATCGCGGATTTATCGATCGTTGGCGTCAAAATGAAAACTGATGCAACACGTTTTCTTGATAACCACGCATTATAGAAAAAACGTTTTCCATACTCTTCGTACTAAAAACTAGTTAAAAAGTTTACTTTAAATAAATGAAATTTTATAAGTACAATTTTGTCATATATATTTATAAGTAAACTTAACGATCAAATTATATAATCTTTAGTTTAATTTGAAATACTTAAATTAAGCTTAAGTTTTACTTGAGCTTTAAATATTATTGCTTAAAGTAAAACAGATGCACATTTATTTCTTTTGCATAATAATTAAAAGAAAAGTACTACATAACATTTTGGAAATGACACAATATCAATACGCTATTTTGTGTTATTGAAGAATACCGATTTCAGGACCAGAAATTTAGATTAAAATTTAAATTGGTAAAATTAATTTCAGACTTAAAATTTAAGTCTCAAAACTCACATATTAATATTGAAAATTTGCTCTTTTTAATTAGACTTTACTTTTTATTACACTGGTTAGATATTTTTTTAATTCTACGTATCAAATTAATTTTAATTAATTTTAACTTTAAAAAATACATTTGTATACCTGCAATTTTGAAAAGTATATCTTTTGTTAATTTGTTCAAACTTTAAACCAAAATTTAAAGAACTTTAAATTTTAAGCTCTTAATGATTTAAAAAATAATCATATATTAGAAGGAGGAGTAAAATAGGTCTTTGGATTATCCAAAACTCATAAAATCAATTTTTTTTTTTAAACCTAAAAACCATATATCAGCATCTTGTGAAGGACTCTTTAAAAAAAGAAATAGAAAAAAAGCCAGAAATTTAATTTCAAATCGCGTTTTACGCTTTAAACTAAAAGTTTTTAAAAATTGTTATTTTTGAATAGTAGTTGCTTTTTAATCAAATAAAATTATTTTACTTTTCACATATTAAATATTTAATTCTATATAAAATGTATACATATGTTTTTATCATTAAATTATGTTTTAAATACACTAGTTAAGTTTTTTAGTTCCGCATCATACTATAGGTATGGGAAACTTAGGTAATCGTGAAAATTTTCGACCTCGGTTTTTTTACTTTTCTACACGTTTTCAGGTGTGAGGAATCCGAAAATGACAAAATTTCTATGGTGTCTGTCTGTAGGGTGTCTGTTAGTCTGTTAGTGGGTCAGTCCGTTAGTTTGTTAGTCTGTGTACACGATATCTCAAGAACAAATTGTCGCAGAGAGGTCAGATCAGTTTTAAAATATTACTTTCGACACTGGCAAGAACCCTATTCATTTGCAACATTCGATTTTAAAAACTTCGTAAGTTATTAGAAATTTACGATTTTCTTAACATGGGAGAATAGGACAAAAATTCACTTAAATGTGCATTAAATGAAAACTTTTTACTGTAAAAATGTCAGACCAGTTTTAAAATATCAGTTTTGATGCCGGAATGAACATCAGTAACTATAAATATGCTACTTTGAAAATTTCGCAAGTTACTGGAAATTTACGAATTTCTTAACATGGCAGTATAGGGCAAAATTTCACATAAACGTCAATTTTGAGAGATATTTTCATCGTAAAGATGTCAGACTACTTTTGAAATATTATTTAGGACAGTGGCATGAATATTAATGAATATGAATTTTCCAATATAAAGATTTCGTAAGTTATTGGAAATTTACGAATTTCTTAACATGTCAGAATAGAGCAAAATTTCACATAAACGTCAATCTTGAAGGATATTTTCAGCGTAAAGATGTCAAACCACTTTCGAAATATTATTTAGGATACTGGCATGAATATCATAGACTATGATTTTTCCAATTAAAAAAAATTCGTAAGTTATTTGGAATTTACGATTTACTTAACATGTCAGAATAAGGCAAAATTGATCATAAACTTCCATTTTGAGAATCCTAAATACATTAGACAACTTCAAATTAAGTTTATGATATTTGTTTGAACATGATTGAATACAAATATTCTACTAGGAAATTTTCGTAAATTATTCGTAATTTACGATTTTATCAACATAGCGAAATTGTAAATTTTTCATATAAATATGAATTTTGAGGTTTATTGCATTTGAAATAGCAGCATGAGAACTAAACAACGGAATCGACCCTGATAAAATAAATTAATAAATTAAAATAAGATAATTATATCGAAGTGAACGGTGGATAGCCTATTAGGCGGGGATTTCATTCTGTCACTGTATCAAGCTTTGGTGAAACTCATTTCTTTTAACATGATTATAATATGTCTCGCACTAGAAATTTCTGAGAACATAAATATGATGGGGAACTGAGCAGAATCCACCTATGCCAACTAGTTTTTTTTTTCTAAACAATGCACTTAATAATAAGATAAATTAATCTTATCCTTCGTTGAATAATATTTCTAAAAGTCAATTATAACGTAATTGTTATGAAATAATTATGGCAGCATAGTTCTAATGCTATTTTTATTTATTTTATTTTATTTTTCTGTAATACATTATTTGGCAGTTTAGGATTTGGAATGTTGTAATCTTTTTTAATAAAACATTTTTTTTTTAAACAACTAACTAACATTTTTTGAATAATATAGTTTATATATTGGTATTCTTTGTCAAAGGAAACGGTTGGTTGGTTGGGTTTTTAAGTCGCACTAGTGCTCCGTAGATGGGCAATTGGCGACTGTCTGGGACTCACCCCTAGAGGTGTCCCGGAGACATGTCATCGCAATTTTGATCCTCCACGGAAGGGATCACAGGAAACGGATGTATGCATTTCAATATTATTTACAATATTCCGTTTTCGCATGTGCGTACTTCTTCAGAAAGAACGTTTCATGGACTATATCTTTTACTATTATTATATTATGATAGAAATTTTATTTTTAAAAGAAAAGAAAATACGATTACGGTGAAAATTACTATACGAGTGAAAATTACTATTCGAAAGTGTTGTTATTCAAAAACATAAATCGTACGCAGTATTTACGACACGCCTACATAATGCATTTCTTGAAGTCCCATTTTAATTAAGTAGAAATTAGAAATAGATTACAAAAATAATAGGATATTGGAATATATTACCATAGACTGTACGAAATGAAGTAACCTATTACTGAAATGTAACTGTTTATCCCATCCCTATTGCATTCTGCCTGCCCTTCGGTTGAAAAAATAGCATCCTTCTTGCCCCTATTCAAAAAAAAAAAAAAAAAAAAAAAAAAAAAAAAAACCTTCATTCCCCTTAACTAAAAAAAATTGTACCCTTATTGGCTCCTTGTATCAGAGCATAAATTTAGGAGAAAACAACCTAGAAAGTGAAGAATAATGATATACTGAAGATACAGATACAGTGAAACCCCGATCTATCATTCCCGCATCTATCGTTTTCCCGCATTGATCGTTTTATTTCTATGGTTCCTGCACAAAAATTATTTAAGTAATGCTAACGAAACCCTCATCTATCGTTCTTCAAAAAGTCATTTTCTTGCATTCATCGTTGTAAAATTTTTCTTCTGACCGAAATGAAGTTGAAAATCAAACGATTCCATACGTCATTCAAACTGGAATTACTTCTTTTATACTAAAATTACTTTTTTCCTCCTCCACGGAGAATGAAAATTGTGATGGCATGTCTCCGGACCACCCTCAAAGGTGAGTTCTAGACAGTCGCCATTTGTCCATATTGTAACACAAGTGCGATGTACAACCCAACCAACCTCAACTATTTAACCATATGCTGTTGTAGGTGAAAAACAGGGATTGTGCAGATATTCTAATATATGTCTATGAATTACTGAACACGGTTCGTGTGCTATTGCTTGGAGAATAAGTTATTCTACTTTGTGTAAAGAGGAGAACGGATGCATGCAGTATGGCCAGCTACTACATTTTTTCACATTCCTGAGGCTGAGCCTACCTACGCCAGTGCCAAGTGTGTCTGACATAATTATGGCATTTAAAAATGCACAAATTTTGTTATATGAACATGAAATTACAGAAAAGGACCAGAAAATGTAGTAAATCTGGAAAATCCCCGTTTAATTTATAAAATGAATAGAGATGGGAATGGTCCGAAAAAAACGGAAATTTTAGGAAAAAAAAACAGTTTTTTTCGTTTTTTTTTCCGAAGGGGTTTATTTCCGCCCGGAAAAATTGAAAATTTTGAAATTTCTAGAATAAAATAACGTGTTTAAAAATTTATAATATTTACATTCCGATGATTTTTTTGTGAAATATTTTTTCATGTTCAGTATCTTACATGAAAACACTGACTCTGATAATGTTCATATTTCAAAAATAAAGTTTTGACCATGTAATCAAATAGTAATCCTGAAATATTTAAGCAATACAATGTCCTCCCTCCCATCACATTCATTTGAAATTACTTATTCTTTTCAAGTTCCTTTATACTTTCATCTTTTTTCTTTTTTTTTAAATATATATCCTTAGACTTGTCTATTATTTTAATGTGTGTGGATATATATTACACACACACATACATATAAATGCATGTAACAATAAAAAAAAAAAAAAAAAAAAAAAAAAAAACCTAAGCAACTATTTTCTATCAAAAAATTTATTTCACAATTTATAAAAATTACATGTGCAAAAACCTACTTGATTTATGTCCTTTACATCTTAGTTAATAAGTTTTATATTATATAAAATAATAATAAAATGTTGTTTTAAATTTCTGAAGTTCAATTAACTTTAAATTTTATCTTGTGATTAATTTCATTTTAAGTGAAAATCTGTATTAACAGTCCAGCATCAGGTCCAGTGTCCAGTAAATTGGTAAGCCTGACAGTGACAGGTAATCAGGTTTAGGTCTAGTTGACTAAATTTTTTCTCTTGCATATTAAGTTCGGTTCAGGTTAACTGATTTATTTTTCTTATGGATCAGATTGACTGAATTTTATTCCTGGGGGCTGGGTTGTCCGATTTATTTTTCTTGTGGGTAAGGTTCAGATTAGGCTGACTGAAATTTTTTCCTGCAGGTTAGATTTAAGTTTCCTTTTTTTAAAAAAAAATAAACGTTCTGGAGGAGGGGCCAAGCATAGCTAGAATCGCTCGACACCACTCCTGGAGTGGTGAGAGGCTCCTCCTCCCTGTTAATGAGTCGGGTCAACTTAAGGACATATTTCAAAAAAAATTATCATAATAAACAGAAATTTGTTTGATAGAATTATAAACATGCTACATATTCCTATGATTAAATATACATGCACACAAATTATTGCATACATAATACATATCGCAGAAAGGCAATAAACAAAGAAAAATCATATATATACATATACATATATATACTAAACTTAAAGCATATTTTTGTACTCTTGAAGTACATAACACACATAAATGGGTAAAAATTATTAATCTATTTTTTAGCTTTTTAAATTTATAACTTAGTGTATCAGTTCCATTAAAAAAAAAAATGATTTACTAACTCTGTAACAATGAAAATTAATTTTATTTTATAACTTTAAAAAGTTTTGCATGATTTTCAGACAAATCATTAAATTTAATTTAGTTTTCGGGTTTCGGATATGAAAAATTCAGGTTCGGGTCAGATAAAATTTTGTTGTTGTTGTTGTTAGTTTGATTCTAATCTAAATTCATTTTATCAATGCTGCTGGGAGATGAACATTCCATAGGAATGCACACCCTATGCGAAATTAATGGTTGAAAGATGATTTGACTAGTTTTTGGTGTTTTGTACAAGGAAAGGTACTGGCAGTTATGAAACAGAAAGGCTCATTTTTTAATAGTAAAAGCTTTCTGTATGTTTCTGTTAATAAAAAATAATATGGATTGCATGCATTTTTAAATATTTAACACTTTATATTTTCTAAAATATTATAACTATTAAGAAAACCTATTTTAAACTTTAAAAATTCAATTTTCCCCATTTTTTCCAGAAAAAAACCGGAAAAAAACTGGTTTTTTCCCACTGCCTCAAAATTTCCGGAAATTTTACATCTCTAAAAATGAACAAAAAATTCAACATAAACTTACTGATTTTTGAAAATAAGTATCCCTTAACGCTCTACAACTTTGATTTATTTCTTTGACAGTTTGGAAAGTAATAAATTAGTTTTTATTAGTAGTATACTACATATATTGTGTGTATTATTTCATAAACTTTGCTTTCTTCGTATTTTGACTTTAACTCGCATTCATCGTTTTCCCGCTTACATCGTTTTTTTTTTTCACATACCCCATGAAAAACGATGGATCGGGGTTCTACTGTATAAGCAAAAATAAAGAAAGTTAAAATTAATAATAATAAATAAAAAAAAAAGTACTATGCATACTTATAATAGAATTTTGAAATGAGTGTGGAGAGATTTTAAATGTTAAATAGATCTTTAAAAATACCAAACTGCCCTTAAAAAATTTAAAAATGCCCTTTTCTTACTAGCAGCGCCCTACTTTATTTTAAACCCAGGGGAAACTCTGGTTTAGTGTTTTTAATCAATTTATAACAGATGCTTTTAAAAAGTTTTAAACCACTGCTTTTACATATTTAACCCCTTAACGCGCGGTGTCCTCGCCACGAGGACGCAAAATTTAAGATCCAGCTGCAAAAATTCATCCCAGAAATATTTTAGCAAAAATTCACGTTTATAACATATCAGAAAAGGCCGGTTTTTTAAACCTTAAAATTTAAAATTTCTTTTAGTTTAATTTAGTTCATAAATTCCGGTGGCAGTATAATTTAAATGTTTCAAATTGTCTTGCGCCGCAAAGGGTTATACTGGTATTTAAAAAAAAATAGTTGATGATTAATGATATCTTTAAGTGTGTGTATTTTAATTAAGACTATTTTCTCTTTGATTCTATGAAATAAATAAATTTTCTTAAAGTAAATCCTAGTTGAAATAATTGACAATTTAATCCTAGTTAAATTGGATTGAAAAATAATTGTAATTTAAATATTATTTTTAGGTTTAAAACTTATGTGTTTACAGTTGCTTGTAGTAGTTGTAAGGACAGTATAAGCATTTTGTTTGAAAGTTTGGATGCTTAAAAATTAAATATTGGTTTATTAAGTTAGTTCAGGTATAAAGATAATTTCATAAGGCAGCTGTTTGCACTTTATTAAAAATTTTAGTTATGATCTCTATTATTGAATCGACTCTGCTCTAATATAAAATTTCTGATTGCTCTTAGTAAATGGATAAATAGAGATTTAAGTTTAAAGGGATTAGAGCAGGGCTGATCCATGGAAGAATTTAGTGTTTGGAGCAAAATCTGAAATACTGGAGTGGCTTCATTAGGAGTCCACGACTCCACTTAAGTTAAATTTGAACTAGTTGGGTTATTGCGGGATATATTGGGGAAAGAAATTTCAATCAATATTAAGTAAATAAAAGGCACAACAAATGTATTACGTTTTAGGACAGAATTTTTTAAAAGTTATGTTTAAAAAACTTACTGCTATAAAAATCATAAAAACATTGACATGCATTATTAATATTCTAAAATATTGTTTTGTATAGAATATGATGTGATTAACTTTCAGATTTACAGGGCTACAGTAAAATATTCAGAGAGATTAAAAGCTGTAATTATCATCTAACGGCTGCATTATCTTTTGCGTTAAGCCTTTTTAACACTTTCCAAAATGCCTAAGAGTAATTTTAAAATCAATTAGTCTATCTATATGTTTTTCAGTCCTTCTGTCTGTTGTGCGGTAACGTAGGCAAAGAATATTAAAAGTTATTCGACACAACAATTGCGTATAGTTGGAAAGTGTTACTAATCAATGCGTACTGCATGATTTTTCTTTCTTGTTTTCTCTCTCTGATTAGAATTTAAAGCAATACAAATTTCTCCTGCTTTTTACACTTCATTTTTCATTAACTGATGGATTTAGTTACTCATTTCTCTGGATTATTTTAAAAGAGATTCGAAATTATCAGCCATCTTTTCCTACAGAATTATTTTCTCTAATAACAAAACTTTCACTTCTTTAAAAATCCATACTCTTAATGATATGGATAAACTAGTTGGCATAGGTGGACTCTGCTCAGTTCCCCATGATATTTATGTTCTCAGAAATTTCTAGTGCGAGACATATTATAATCATGTTAAAAGAAATGAATTTGACCAAAGCTTGACACAGGGACAGAGGCTATCCACCGTTCACTTCGATATATTTATCTTATTCTAATCTATTAATTTATTTTATCGGCTTCAATTCCGTTGTTTAGTTTTCATGCTACTATTTCCAATGCAATAAACCGCAAAATTCATATTTATATGAAATATTTACAATTTCGCTATGTTGATAAAATCGTAAATTACGAATAATTTACGAAATTTTCCTAGTAGAATATTTGTAGTCAATCATGCTCAAACAAATATCATAAACGTAATTTTGAAGTTGTCTAACGTATTTAGGATCCTCAAAATGGAAGTTTATGCTCAATTTTGCCTTATTCTGACATGTTAAGTAAATCGTAAATTCCAAATAACTTACGAATTTTTTAAATTGGAAAAATCATAGTCTATGGTATTCATGCCAGTATCCTAAATAATATTTCGAAAGTGGTCTGACATCTTTACGATGAAAATATCCCTCAAGATTGACGTTTATGTGAAATTTTCTCTATTCTGCCATGTTAAGAAATTCGTAAATTTCCAATAACTTACGAAACCTTTATATTGGAAAATTCATAGTCATTAATATTCATGCCAGTGTCCTAAATAATATTTCAAAAGAAGTCTGATATCTTTACGATGAAAATATCTCTCAAAATTGACGTTTATGTGAAATTTTGCCCTATACTGCCATGTTAAGAAATTCGTAAATTTCCAGTACTTGCGAAATTTTCAAAGTAGCATATTTATAGTTACTGATGTTCATTCCGGCATCAAAACGGATATTTTAAAACTGGTCTGACATTTTTACAGTAAAAAGTTTCCGTTTAATGCACGTTCAAGTGAATTTTTGTCCTATTCTCCCATGTTAAGAAAATCGTAAATTTCTAATAACTTACAAAGTTTTTAAATGCGAATGTTGCAAATGAATAGGGTTCTTGCCAGTGTCGAAAGTAATATTTTAAAACTGATCTGACCTCTCTGCGACAATTTGTTCTTGAGATATCGTGTACACAGACTAACAAACTAACGAACTACAGACTAACAGACACCCTACAGACAGACACCATAGAAATTTTGTCATTTTCGGATTCCTCACACCTAAAAACGTGTAGAAAAGTCAAAAAACCGAGGTCGAAAATTTTCACGATTACCTAAGTTCCCCATACCTATAGTATGATGGGGAACTAAAAGTAACAGTTAATTGTTTAAATAACTTTATTGCTGATAACACTCAGTAATCCTAGATTCTTATTATTATTTTTTTAAAATCAATGTTATTATAATTTTTTTTAATGAAAACATTTAATGATTAAATTAAAACTATGAGAAAAGAAATATCATAAATATATCAGAAAGGAGGTCTAAATGACATAATAGTACTAAATTAAATTAGTATTTAAAATGTTACCATCCAATGTTAAGATCATTTTATGAAAACATTTACATGATGAAATTAGAGCTATAAGAAAAAATACATTATGAATATATCAAAAAGGAGGTGTAAATGGCACAGTAATTAGTATCAGTTTCTAAGATATTACATCAGGTAAGCAAAAACAGATACTTTACAATTCCAGTACATAACATCAATAAAATAAATAACTTACGTTTTGAAATCAAATTAATACAAAAAATTTCAAAAAACAATTTTCCGAAAAAATAAAAATCTAATCTACTAAACACACTGGACTTTAGGTAGGTTGGAACTGAGCTTTATGCCATGCCAACACACCGGTCTTTCCGCAGCGAAAGAAAACGGCAGGACTCGCTGCCACGCATATTTCTTTACCCAACCGAGTTTTGCCATATGCAGTGATGCCAGTTGGTCGAAAATTATTTCCCCAACCAGGTCTTCAAATTTCCCCGAATCAGGGTTTTTTTTTTCGAAAAAATCCCCAACTTAATTTTTACTGAAAAGGGAAAATAAATTTTTTTTCAAAAAAAATATCAAGCAGATTTTTCTATGATTTAAGCTCAAATTTTTCCCCAAATGAAGGCAATTTTTGAAAAAAATCCCCAAATAACAATAAACCTATCGAAAGTCTCTAGTCGTAGGGATAAATCATTACGTTGCCAACATTGACAGAAAGTTGAAGAACTCCCCAGATTTGTCCCCAAAAATTTTAGAATTCCCCAAAAAAGTCCCCACAAACATTTGGTCCCCAAAATTGTCCCCAGAAGCCTCAAAAATCCCCCAAAATGGGGACAAAATCCCCAATCTGGCATCACTGCCATATAGGCATATATATATTTTTTTTTCCAAACCCAGTTTTGCCGTACAGACCGTATGCTCCAGTTTGATCGTCATAGTGACGTTCCTGGCGAGAGTTGTGCTTGGCTAAGACTTGGCGAATGAGAGCGTCGTGATATCCAGATTCAAAGAGAAAGTGTTTATTTTTATTAGTACACGTTCACGTTCGAGATTCTGTTCTGCTTCATGGATTACATTTATTATGAAATAAAAATTTGAACTAGAAGCATATTTTATAATATGATATTTAGAATAAACAATTTAAACTAATATTTATTATGAAATAAAAATTTTAACTAGAAGCATCTTTTATAATATGATATTTAGAATAAACAATTTAAACTACCTTTAAACGTACGCAGTAACATATAGCTTTAAAGTTATTTATTGCTTATTAAAATAAATGACATGTGCAATATTGCTTTTCTTAAACAGTAAACAAACTAATACAAAAGTACAGGTATTTTTTTTTTTTTTTAATCAGACCTCCAATATTTTTATTTTTTAAAAACTTTATAAAGATATTTCATCAAATTAAATTTTATTTAAATATACTACATTTTCTTCTTGATTGATTTCATCAATTTATTTATTTATTTTTAGTTCCCCATCATACTATAGGTATGGGGAACTTAGGTAATCGTGAAAATTTTCGACCTCGGTTTTTTTACTTTTTTTACACGTTTTCAGGTGTGAGGAATCCGAAAATGACAAAATTTGCATGGTGTCTGTCTGTAGGGTGTCTGTTAGTGGGTTAGTTCGTTAGTTTGTTAGTCTGTGTACACGATATCTCAAGAACAAATTGTCGCAGAGAGGTCAGATCCGTTTTAAAATATTACTTTCGACACTGGCAAGAACCCTATTCATTTGCAAAATTCGAATTTAAAAACTTCGTAAGTTATTAGAAATTTATGATTTTCTTAGCATGGGAGAATAGGACAAAAATTCACTTAAACGTGCATTAAATGGAAACTTTTTACTGTAAAAATGTCTGACCAGTTTTAAAATATCACTTTTGATGCCGGAATGAACATCAGTAACTATAAATATGCTACTTTGAAAATTTCGCAAGTTATTGGAAATTTACGAATTTCTTAACATGGCAGTATAGGGCAAAATTTCACATAAACGTCAATTTTGAGAGATATTTTCATCGTAAAGATGCCAGACTACTTTTGAAATATTATTTAGGACACTGGCATGAATATTAATGACTATGAATTTTCCAATATAAAAATTTCATAAGTTATTGGAAATTTACGATTTACTTAACATGTCAGAATAAGGCAAAATTGAGCATAAATTTCCATTTTGAGGATCATAAAAACATTAGACAACTTCGAAATTACATTTATGATATTTGTTTGATCATGATTCAATACAAATATTCTAATAGGAAAATTTCGTAAATTATTCGTAATTTACGATTTTATCAACATGGCGAAATTGTAAATTTTTCATATAAATATGAATTTTGAGGATTATTGCATTGGAAATAGTAGCATGAAAACTAAACAACGGAACTGACCCTGATAAAATAAATTAATATATTAGAATAAGATAAATATATCGAAGTGAACGGTGGATAGCCTATTAGGCGGGGATTTCGTTCTGTCACTGTATCAAGCTTTGGTCAAATTCATTTTTTTAAACATGATTATAATATGTCTCGCACTAGAAATTTATGAGAACATAAATATGGTGGGGAACTGAGCAGAGTCCACCTATGCCAACTAGTTAAACATGCTAAATGATAGTGTCACAATTGTTTTAATGTTATTATTTGTAAGTTAATCGTTTGGTAAGATGTTCAACACTAAGATAATAATTATGTTTGCATAATTACAAATAAGCTATGTTTGGCGATGTAATTTAGTAAAAAAATATTATCACTATAGAAAAAAAATATTTTTGGTATACAATTAATGTATAACACTCAAATTAGATAAATAATTTGAGATGACTTTCATTGAAATAAAACAACTGTAAAATTTATTTTGATTAAATTTAAAAGCTATTGCTCACATAAAGTAATCCCAGTTTTATAAACAGCAAACATTAAGCAAGAAGATTTTATTATTATTGTAATTATAATCAATAATAATAATAATACAGGGTTCATACTCAGCAGGGAAAACCTGGAAAACAAGGAATACTCAGAGAATTTGAAATTTGTTAAAAAAAGTCAGGGAAAACTCAGGGAAAATAAAAATTTTCATTAAAAATCAGGGAAAATCGGTTCTAAAACCTGGAAAAAAAAAATATTTTCTTTCTCTCAAGTTATATTTTTCTTGTTTAGCTTCATATCAAAATTCAATTGATTAAGTATTTTGAAAATATGCGTGTAAACAATGATTTCTGCCTGAATTTCTATCATGGTCGACAGTAATATGACACCATACAGTGGTAGCAGCTGTGTATTTTGTCCTGTCTAGAGGAGCGTTTCTTGTAATATGTCGCTAATATTATCTTGAAAATTGTCTGGGAACTCAGGGAAAACTCATGGAATTTTTTCCCCCATATATGAGTATGAACCCTGTAATAATAAACTAAATAAGCTGTCTATTTGTATGTTTTCTTGAATCAGAGTTTTTAAATAGTTTATAACCAATAGCTGGTTTGTTATTATTATTATTTATTTGTTTGTTTTTTCATTTAAAAATAAGTTACAATAATTCATGTAATTCATAATAATGTATTTAATATCAATTCTTTTTTTTTTTTTTTTTTTTTTTTATGAAACAGCCAGTTTTCTTAACATCTTGGAATTTCAGTTCATGTTTGTTAGTTATCCAATTTCCTAATTGATTTTATTTTGAACTACTTGTAGGCATACCCTGTATATTTTTCTTGGGGAGGAAAGACACCACACATGTATCCTATAATTGTCAATTAAACAGCATTTCCATATTGAAAAAAAAAAAAAAAAATCAATAACTTTGTTTCAAATCATTTCAGACCTATTGTTCAACCATTCGTTTTAAAGGTATTAACGAGTTCTTTTGAAAGATACACATATTGAAATTTTACACCCGGGGAGGGGGGGCGTGCTTCCATATGCACATTTTCCCCCCTAGTTTACTACCACTATTTTCAATAATTTACATTAATTTTACACTTATACAATAAAAATAACTCTCGTTATATGCATTTATACGAAATATTGTCCTATATTGCCAAGTTAAAATTAAAAAAGAAAAAAAACGTGATCAGAGCACCACCTGTTGAGCGATGGATCCCCACTTCCAATCAGCACCAGTTTAAATGAGGATCCAAATAAATACGAAGTTTGGTTAAATTTCGTTCATTGGTTCGTGAGATACAGCATCCACAAAATTTGTAATACACACACAGAAACAGCCAGATATTTTCTAAAAACTGTCAAATTGTGATCAGGACATCTCAAAACATATAAATTCATCGAAAACTGGAGTTTGAAAATGTTCACGAGTTCAATAACTTTCTTCTTATATATGCAGAAGAGAGTAATAATTAAATAAAATTTAATTCTTTAATATACAGAGTTGTGTGTGTATGTGGGGGGGGGGGGGGCGATAGAGACATTTTCTGCAGGAGGCTATACTTTGTTACAATGGTTAAAAATTAAACAAAAACAAAAACAAAAAGATATATTATCAAGTGGTTTCAATCCTTGTAGTCATTCCTTGTATATAGTACATATTTATTATTTAAGTGTCTTATATGCAACTAGTTGGCTTTTTTATGGTAAGAGTACTAGAGATGTGGATGTATGGTTTATGATTTATCTACATGCATGACCTCGATCTGGGTGTACTGCCCTCTGTGTGGGGTCTTTTTAAAGAGTGTCTACTCATATTTACTGAAGTTTAAGAGAAAACCATAGAAAAGTCTGTCTACGCCAATGGCTACTATTTGGGTTCGAACCTGGCACCGATTGTCTGGAATAAAGGAACAGAATAAGAATAATAACAGAAGACTTGGCGTTGGAATATTAAAATCCGAATAAACGACTACGTCAGAAACGCCAAAAGAAAAATATTTGCGATGCATACAGCTGTTTCGGTAGCCTTAAGCGTACCGTCTTCAGTGCAAAAAGAATTCTGAATCTGGAGAAGTGCTCGTATATATAGGAGAGGGACCGAATTTAGTTCAACCAATAGGATTACGGGAAAGGTGGAGTGTGTAGCCAATAGGAATTTAGGAATGCTAGCTGTGCAAACAGTAGAAAAATTAAGAAAATGTGGACTGATTGTAAAATTTCCAACAGTCAGACAAATAGGGAACAGCGAAATCACAATTTACAAGGTTTTTAAAATTTTTATAATAATGAAAAGCTTCAAAGAAATCGAGTTCATGAATGGATTTAGGTCTGCAAATTATTTTAGCTGAATTAAATTTAAAATTATGATTTTCCTCCCAGCAATGTTTAGAAATAGCCGATTTATTGGTTTCTTGTTTGCGGAGGTAATTCATATGTTCTTTTAGACGAAATTTAAGACTGCGTTTAGTTTGGCCAATATATGATAAACCACACTGACAGGAAATTCTATAAATACCCCAAGAATTATACATACCAATGGGATCTTTTAACTGAGAAAAGGTGAGTTTATTGGAAGGCGAAATAAGAATAAGAATATGTAAATTTCTTTTCGTAAGATATTTTAATTTCAACAACAATGTTAACTATATACTGCAAAATTTTATCTTTCATTAAAAAATTTTCATGTATACAGTATCACAGAAAGTTCGAAATACTCTGAAGGAAGATAAATTTTCCTTTCATTTTTCCTTTCTTCTTTATAGTTAAAAAGAAAATATTGGATTTATAAAAATTTTCAATGAATTTAGACATTATGAAATGTCCTGAACACATTCAATTATTTTTAGAAAGGTTTTGTCTGTCACATGCGTCGTACAAAAATTTTGTAGATGCTGTATCCCACAAACCAATGAACAAAATTTATAGACCTGACACAAATTGGTGCTGATTAGTTTTTTAGATATAGTGTCCAAAAGGTTATGCTACAATTTATCCCATTCATGGGAAAGCTATATCTCAGCTTCTATAGTGTATAAATCAACCAAACTTGATTTGTTAGATGAATATGATTTTTAATTATGCTGCTTTAATTTGCGTGGATATCAGCCAAAGGATAGTGCTTGTATTTTGCAATTAATAATCGTTTCTACAGGAAAGTAATATTTCAACATTATGGTACAAAATTCCCCAAACTTAATGTTATATAAATTTATACTGATTCAATTTGGGTGCATATTGGACAATAGGTGGTACTGCTATGCTACAGTATTTTTTGCTTACGGGGAGGTTTTATCTCAGTTTCTATAAATGATCCAAATATAAATGCAGTAAACTTGATGTGCAAGTTTTATATTATGAAAAATTATGCTGATTGAATTTGGGTGTGTATCAGCTGACAGATGGTATTACTATTACATTATACTATTTTCCAGATAGCTGTATCTCAGCTTATACTGGTGAAAACTGCATAAATTTAATATATAGAACGTTAACTATGAGAAGCTAAATTAATTAAATTTTTATGCATATCAACTAGTAGGTGACCCTGCTGTATATACGACATAAAAGAAACTTTATAATAGTCACAGCATACTTTATTTATTTTTGGTTACTGTAGTTTGGATTCGATTAATAAAATTACTATTTAATTTTCATGTTAAGGGCATAAAATATCTATAGCCTTTCCTACAGCCAAAAAAGAACCAGTTATCCTATGGAGAAATTTGTTTCTAGAACTACTTATTACCTATTGAATTTTTTGTTTTTTTCTTTAATTCTGCTTTCACATAAAAAAAAGTGAATTTTCACATTTTTCCTTTTTCTTTCTTTCTTTTTTTTTTCTTCTTTGGCTGTAAAATGAAATATTAAAATTTTCAAAAATAACTTTTTTGTAAGTGAGTACGAATTTCACAATTGTGAATTTTCTGTAATCAGTACTTAAGGAAACCAATTTTCTCCCCACAACATTGCTTCTACTGGTATGGTATACCCTTAAAGTAAATGTGAAAATTCTTTATAAAGCTTATGATTAATCATGCTTTTCTCAAATTAAATGAAATAATTTTTTACAAGCTAATAAATTTAGGTTTTTTCTTTCTTTTAAAGGGAGGGGTACAATTCATAATGTTTTCATTTGTATATTTCAAATAGTTTCAACAAAATAAAGAATATAAGACTTAAATTGGTTAAATTCATTATTAAGTGAATGAAAATCTTATAAGATGACCATAAACTTCAAAAACCACAATAATTGTCTACTACTGCTTTCATGCTGCACTTATGCCCACCTTTTTTTTTTTAACCTGATGAAGGGTTGTGCTTGGTTAAAGGAGTAGAAACAATTGCTGCATATTTTTAAATTTATGAAATTTATTTACAAAGTTTTTATTTCTATTCATTCAACACCACATTTAGGTGCAGTTAAATGAATGCTATTCCCTACAATAAATATAGCTCGCTATAATTTTCTTTCATAATATTAAATTTTTTGCTTCAAAAGTCAAGATGCTCTTTCATTCAAATATTCAATTTTTTAATGGTAACTTTAATAAATTTTTTCATGTAATGCAACATAAATTTCACTTGATTTACATTTCCACCGCTGTGTATTGTAAGGTTTGAGTGATTCGAAATTCTTATACAACTATATAACAGAAACCTTTCGAGAAATATTTTAGAGATAATTACAAAATATTATAAGCGAATATAATTATGTCCTTTTGTAGTAAAAGTTCCATTATTGATAAGAGAAATTTTTTATGCTAAATGTCTATTAATTTCTAATTATGAAAGTCAAAAACTAAACTTTTTTCATAAGCCTCTTTTCTTTTCTTGTCTACTTTTTCACTTCTTTTTTTTTTTTTTTTTTCGATTGGGGGGGGGAGGGGGGTGTAAATTATGCTGTATCTAAAATTAAAAAAAAATATATAAATAAAAATACTTATGATTGTATGCAATACTTATAATTCTCATAAATGAATTACTTATGATTTCCATTGATGTAAAGTTGAAATATATATTAAGTGTGTTAGCTTAATAAAATGCCGTGAACTTGAATTAAACATTTTTCAAATAATTAATTTCATGCAATTAGTTTTCCACATAATGTAGAATAAATCTGAACACAGGCAAATATATAAATATATATATAACTATTATATGTTGTGGCCACTACATGACTGTCTTCTATATTTTCCTATAGAAATTCACTCATTAAAAACAATTCATTAAAAATATTAGTTATAAAATTATCTATGAATGCCGATGATGAATGCAGACGATCTCCATCCTAGAGAAATAGTACAACACTAAATATTCGAAAAAAGTTAATTTTATTCTGTATTGTTATTGACAAAAAGAAATATAAAATAATATGTAAATAAAATTATAATTATGAAATAATAACTATGTAAATAAAATAATAATATATAAATAAAGTAATTTGCAGTTCGTTAGCTGACGATGTCGTGAAAAGAAGATCATTATCCAACAGTAATATTTAAATCAGAAAATTGTACATACAGTATAAGCAAGAAAACTAGAAGTTTTCCTTTTTAAATCTAGAAAATTCTTATTTTATTCTTTCTTCCTTTTAAACCTCACCCCCCCCCCTTTCCCTGTAACTGTGCTTTCGCCAGACGTTTGCTCCAAACCATAGATATAGTAACAAGACATAGATTGATCAGCGAGAGGGAAAAAGTGATGCTTTTTTTTTCGGGAAAAGTCACTCTAATGGCTGCCTTTCCCCGAGTAAATCACACACAGGAATACACACGGATAATTTAGTAAATAAAATTTATGAATGATTTATTTACTAAAGGTGAATGAAAAACTCCAGATACAGTTTTAAATTCATTTTTCTTTTTATTCTTTTTTTAATACTCTCTAATGGCTGATTTTAGAACTTTTTTTCGGCATCAAAATTTTTTGCTCGATAACATGGGGATGATAGATCTATATATATTACTATATCTATGCTCCAAACAGAATACTCGCTAAAAGTTCTAACCAATCAGATCACGCGGTACTGTGTTAATGGCAAAACTCGGTTGGGAAAAAGAAAAAAAAAAAAAAAATGCCGCTGGCCCACACCACTGATCTCTATAGGGTTACTGGATTGACTATTGCTCCGTTTCGCCAATAGACCAGGTGAAGTCCTGTCCACGCCCCTACTACACCCAAGGAAGAAATTATAAGCGCTTTCTCAATGGGAATTTCTATGATGATATGACTGTATTTTCATACTTTTTGCGGTTTAATTTTTTTATTTATCATAGAGCAACAAATTTTCACAGATAAGATGTAAATGTAGATTGTTTATTCTTGAAATTTTCAGAGCATTAATATAATTAGAAGGCAAAATATATTGTTAATATTTAATATATCATGACAAGAACACCGAGAAGGAGTTGCACCTCCTAACTTAAAAAAAATAAATAATAAAACGGAAAATTTATGTAAAAAGTTTGAAATACATAATGAAAAGTACTATTTTATTAATTTTATATTTATATAAAATTAGAAGACATTAAATAGTGCAATATATTGTCTATCTTATTTCAGGAATTACTTGTAAGCAGTTTCTAAATCAACTATAGTTAATTGTATTGCATTATGCTATTACAGGAGAATGCTTTACTTTCTATTGAAAGCAGGGGTAAAAAAAAAAAGACAAGTATTACGTTTATCGCTGTTTTCATTGCATTTCATTAACTTTAATAGTGCTAGTTTTTTTTTTTTTTTTTTTTTTTTTTTTCTCGCTTAAGGGTAAGTTAATTACAGCTTTCTTTATTTAAATTTCCAATTAATTTAGCTTTCTAGTTAAAAATAAATAAATGATTATTTTTAGGACTGAGGGCCTATTAGTCTCAATCTGGGATTTTTGCGTTGTCGATTTCGATAGTTGGACATTTGTCGAAATCTAAAATTTATCGAAGATATAATTGAATAATTTGAAAGCGATGTTATAATTTGAAAAAAGGAAAAAAAAAAAAAAACTAATAGTCCTCCGTCCTAAACTAAATTCTGCTTTTGCCAGAATTTCATCAAAATCTTTTATTATTATTATTATTATTATTATTATTATTATTATTGAAAGAAAAAGAAAAGAAAATTAATAATAATCAGTATCGTTACAAGCGATATCGAAAAAGTTTTTTTTAATAATTTTGAATTAGGAAATAAAAAGTGCTCGTGGAATAATATGAAATAAAAATAAGTAAAAAAATGAATTTAATGATTTAATGTTTTTGTTTTTCGGGGGCTGCTCATGCATATAAAAAATTGCGTATTAAAACGAGTCGAAGAAGGATGCGAAATAAGTATTGAGTTATATCACGATAAATACGATATATAATATGATACGATATATTAGACCTATCGTCCAGGGTTAGTAGGCATTTTTGTTGAAAGAAATAGTTTGTTCGTTCGGTGCAACTTGCACGTTAGTCCCGTGAGGTACAACTTTCACTTTAGTCCCGTCAGGTACAACTTGCACATTTGTCCCCTTTTTATCTCACTAACTACAGTGAGATTAATATCTTACTTTATGCTGTGCAATGGAAAACTGAGCCTTAAAAATATTCCAACAAGTTTAATAACGCTGTGATTGTAACCATAAGATGGCAAAATATTTTACTATAGTTTACATGGTTTACATAAGCCATGGAATGAAGTAATGATCAAATGTATCAATAAATAAAAGTAAAGAAATACTTGTAGCTACTATAAGCACAAAAATTTGGTTTCGTTCAGTAGAAATGTTTTTAACAATATTCAAAGGTATTAAAATGTTTAATGTGTGTTTTTAACTATACGTTGAATAAAATTACAATTTGTTGATATTTAAATTACTATGTACTGTTTGTACAAGTTCATAACACAGTGTAAATTAAATAAATATATAATAGAGTTCAATTATTCAAAAAATAATCGAAACTCAGAATAAGAAATAAACTGCGTATTATTTTTTTTTCTTTAAGGGTAATTTAATTAAAGCTTTCCTTATTTAAATTTCCAGTTAATTTAGCTTTCTAATTTAAAATACATAAACGATGCTTTTTTTTTTTTTTTTTTTTTTTTTGGATACAATACAGAAATGCTGAAGGAATATTTCATGCATTCATTAAAAAAAAGAGAGAGAGAGAGAGAGAGAGAGAGAGAGAATCTTAAAGTTATTACGTTTAAGCAAAAAATATCAAGTTCCTCCCCCCCCCCCTATTTGCTAGCTGTAGTCCGATAAAGCATGTTAGCTATTCAAAAACTTTATTCATTCACCACTAAATGTTTTAAGACTAGAATTATATCTATTTAAGACTAATAATACAATACTAGACCTGCTAACTATGCTAGTTTATCCGTAATGATATTAGGCCCCGCCTTTTTTTCACACCAGAATAGTTGTAGAGTAATATTCAGCAATATGTTCTCATGATTAAATAAGAAGACTATTGCTCTACAACTATTCTGGTGAGAAAAAAAGGCGGGGCTTAATTCCATTACGGATAAACTGGCATAGTTAGCAGGTCTACAATACATAAAATCATCAATAATTACGTATGAACTATATTTCTGGAATTTTTCGCATTTTCATGCTTGTATGTGCAGTTGAATGCGTTACAAATCGTTATAGTTCGTTTTTAACTTTCTAATCTTCTAATATGAAGTATTCAAGCATAAATAATATAAAAATCAACATTAGCCTAAGCGAAAACAACACAGAGTAAATCAAAATTCAAAATAATGAATGATGATATAATTTCGCCAACTGAGTTAAAACAGAGTTAAAACAACATAAAAAGAAGCGAAATAGTCGCCAATCTGGACCAAACTACACCCTAAAATTCCTCCATGTAGGCTTCGCTTCGGTAGCACGGGATCCGCCATCGAGATTAGTATAGAGATGAGTGGCCCACACAAGCAAAAAAGAAATGTGAATGTAAATAAAATTAATCGCTAATTCAAGTAATCAAAATTTAAAATTGATTAAAAAGATTCGATACTTTTCAAAACCATAGATATAGTAATTTATATAGATCTATCACCCCCATGTTATCGTGCAAAAATTTTTGATGCTGAAAAAAAAAAAAAAAAAGCATCAGCCATTAGAGAGTTAAAACTCGGGAATAATAAGAGAATGTTAATGAGTTTTAGAAATGTCAAAATATTGCGCAGATTTTAAGTGTTCTAATAAATATATGAAAGGAAATGGGATAAGTTTTCATAAGTGAATTATATTTAACTAATTTATGAAAAATATAATCTATAATAATAAAAGAAGATGTCTGTCTGTCTGTCTGTCTGTCTGTCTCTCTGTCTGTCTGAGCATCTATACGTTCAGCCCCTACTGAACGCAGAAGTATAAAATTTGACATACGGGTACTCAGAAGCCTTCCCGAGGGGATAGTGAAAACAAAATTTAAAAATTTTAATTAGTTGCGGAGATATTAATTAAAATGTCGAACCATGTCGATCGAAAAATGAGCCGCGAGATTCAACGGCTAATTGCTTAAAAAAAAAAAAAAAAAAAAACATTTTATCAGCAGACGATTTTTTCCGCTGTCTGGAAAGGAAGCAAAACATCTGGAAATCATTAATGTCACATGTTCTTGAAGTGGAATTAAAAATTACAAATTTCAAAATTCTTCAAATTTTCATTTACATTACATTTAAATTAATATTCGGATTACACAGCATATTATAAAGCTACTGTTCAATTTTCATGAAAATACATGAATAAGCAAAAAATTACATATTTATTGGGAAAAGATTAAGTTTTCTTTTATATTTTGCAGTAATTTGAATTGAGATATGCCGTTGAAATTTCGTAGTATTTGGTTTTAATGCCCGATAATTCGATTGTGAATATTTTTGAAAGAATAGAATTATTAGGGAGGGGGTAAAGGGGCAAAAAAAAAAAAAAAAAAAAAAAAAAAAAAAATGAGTTACAGCGTTTGAAATTGGTATATTTAGGTATTAAGACAGGATAAATCGATTGAGGATATTTTCGAGTGTAAAATGATTAGTAGGAACGGAAGGGGGGGGGAACGCTGTTGTAAGTTCTAAAACGGGGATAAGGCGCCGCAGGCGCCACCGAGCTGGACTTTGTTAAAATCAGAATTTTGAAAGTTCGTAACACGGTGAGCGAACACACTGTCTCAGATATTGAAACGAGAATAGGGCGCCGTAGGCGCTACCGAGCGATAATTTACCTCGATTAAATTTTTCAATAAAGTTATTTTCACTATATGTTAGTGAGCTGTTGTAGGACCTGAAACGGGAAAAAGGCGCCGCAGGCGCCACCAAGCGGGAGTTTTGTAAAGTCGGACTTTTCCAGGATCGCGAACCAGCTGGTCGCCGAAGGCGGCTAGTAATTTCATAAATAACAAATTATTTGAAAGCTTTGTTGATTTGGAATTGAACAGTAGATTGATTACAGAAATTTCTACCGCCAGGTATTTTAAAATTTCGATATTTCAAATTCCAATTAAATTATTTTTAATACATCATTCGAAAGATATTTTAAAGTTCTTTTAAATTATCGAAAGTTTTCACCAGATTTACACGTTTTGAGGTCTCCTGAATTAGTTTTCTTTTGTATCTCAGCTACTAATTAAAATAATTTCATAAGTAATACATCATTAGAAAGCTTTTTTGATTTGGAATCGAACAGTGGAATACAGAAACTTGTACCGCCAGATGGCGCTGTAATATTTAAAAATTTCAATTTCTAATTATGATTAAATTAATTTTAATACATCATTCAAAAGATATTTTAAAGTTCTTTTAAATTATCGAAAGTTTTCACCAGATTTACACGTTTTGAGGTGTCCTGATTACGTTTTCTTTTGCATCTCAGCCAAATGAGTTAGATCGTTCAAAATTGGTATACGTAGGTTAATTAAGAGGGCCTGAAAGGGTGAAGAAGAAATAGGCATGCACCGCGCGCGTATCCCTTAACTTGTGCGCGCGCAGAGCGCACGGGACTGTGATGCCGAAGGCAGTGGGGACCAGGTGCGAGTTTTTACCCGATCAGAAATGATTTTTTTTTAGGGGGCAGGAAGGGTCAGGGAAGGAATACGCGCGCGCAGCGCGTGTATCCCTGAAGTTGTGCGCGCGCAGCGCACACGGGACTCCGCTGCCGAAGGCAGTGGGGACCCGGTGCGCGTTTTTACCCGATTAGAAATGATTTTTTTTAGGGGCACGAAGGGCCAGGGAAGGAATACGCGCGCGCAGCGCGCAAGGGACTGCGCTGCCGAAGGCAGTGGGGACACGGGCCGACTTTTTACCCAATCAGAAATGATATATTTTTTAAATTTCTTTTCTTAACACTAAAAGTTACTGTTAGTGATTCATTAGTTTTAGTGATTCATTTGAAAATACTGACCCGCTAGCGGGCGAAGCTCGCTAGTATCTCAGTTATTAATTAAAAACATTTCATAAGTAATACATCATTTGAAAGCTTTGTTGACTTGATACACATTTTAAAGTACTTTTACATTATCGAAAATGGAATTCGAGATTTCACCCGATTTACACGTCTTGAGGTACCCTGATTAGGTTTTCTTTTGTATCTCAGCTACTAATTAAAATAATTTTATAAGTAATACATTAGAAAGCTTTTTTGATTTGGAATCGAACAGTGGATTACAGAAATTTCTACCGCCAGATGGCGCTGTAATATTTTCAAATTTCAATATTTCAATTTCTAATTATGATTAAATTATTTTTAATGCATCATTCGAAAGATATTTTAAAGTTCTTTTATATTATCGACAGTTTTCACCAGATTTTCACGTTTTGAGGTCTCCTGAATGAGTTTTCTTTTGTATCTCAGCTACTAATTAAAATAATTTCATAATAATTTCATACGTAATACATCATTAGAAAGCTTTTTTGATTTGGAATCGAACAGTGGAATACAGAAATTTGTACCTCCAGATGGCGCTGTAATGTTTTAAAATTTCAATATTTCAATTTCTAATTATGATTAAATTATTTGTAATACATCATTGGAAAGATATTTTAAAGTTCTTTTACATTATCGAATGTTTTCACCAGATTTACACGTTTTGAGGTGTCCTGAATCAGTTTTTTTTTTTTTTTTGTATCTCAGTTATTAAATAAAAAAAGTTCATAAGTAATACATCATTTGAAAGCTTATTTTAGTTGATACACATTTTAAAGTTCTTTTACATTATCGATAATGGAATTAGAGATTTCACCCGATTTGCACGTTTTGAGGTGTCCTGATTAGGTTTTCTTTTGTATCTCATCAACAAATAAAAATAATTCCATGAGTAATGCATCATTTGAAAGCTTTGTTGATCTGGAATGGAACAATAGATTATAGAAATTTCTACCGCCAGATGGCGCTGGAATATTTTTAAATTTCAATATTTCATATTCTAATTATGATTAAATTATTTCTAATACATCATTCGAAAGATATTTTAAAGTTCTTTTACATTATCAAAAGTGGAATTCGAGATTTCACCTGATTTACAATTTAAAGTGTCCTGATCAGGTTTTCTTTTGCATCTCAGCTAATTGAGTAAGACCGTTCAAAATTGGTATATGCAAGTTAATTAGGAGGGGAAGGAATAGGCGCGCATCGCGCATGGGTTTGGGACCCGGTGCGAGTTTTTACCCGATGATAAAAGATTTTTTTTAATTTTATTTTCTTAATAATAAAAGTTTGAGTTGAGAAGGAATATACGTGTACAGCGTACGTATATCCTCAAACGTGCACGCGCAGAGCGCATGGGTCTGCGCTGCCGAAGGCAGTGGCGTCCCGGTATGAGTTTTTACCCGATGCTAAATGATATATTTTTTAATTCCTTTTCTTGAGAATGAAAGTTTATGAGTAATAACATGGAATTTTGAGAAGTCATAAGGATGGTGAAGAAATACGTGCGCGCAGCGCACGGGTCTACGCTGCCGAAGGCAGTGGGGACCCGGTGCGACATTTTTCCCGATCAGAATTTTTTTTTATCTTTTTTTATCACATGATAAAAATTAATGCAATTTTGAGAATTCATTAATTTTTGTGATTCATTTAAAAATAGTGACCAGCGAAGCGGGCGTAGCCTGCTAGTTTTTATAATAAGTCGCTTTGTTATTATTATGAAATAATTACTGTCTTCATATTTAATAGAATACTTTTTTGAATTTTTAATATTTCTTAAGATTTTATCATAGAATAATAATAAAGGAAGAAGGAGCGTATATGTTTTGGTTTCGGTTTGTAAAATCCAGGAATGCAGGGTATAGGGTTGTAACTATGCTTCAATCTGATTGGTTGGCGAGATTTTTTAATCGTCTCGTCTCTCTGTCAATCAGTCAGCGAGGCAGCACCCACAACAAATAGCAATAAATGCGCCGAGGATGGGTGATCTACTTTAAGGTAATAAGCAGCAGGAGCAGCTTTCGCTGGCAATTCACTAGAAGGTATCTGTAAGCGTTAGAGTATTGACGTGCTTCTTCTCCCTCCATTATTATATTATGGATTTTATATTAGTAAGTATTATAGAATTTTTTTAATTCTTTTAAATGTAGTTAGCAGCGTCAGAGTTAAAGCCTGTTAGCTTTAATCTATAATTAGTATGTTGCGGCCACCTCAAGACCTTCTTCTGTGTATAATCCTATACAAATTTCCGCAATACAAATTATTTAATAAATTATTAAAATTATCTTCGATGATGAATGCTGGCGATTTTTATCTCAAAGTAGTAATAACAAATGGAAAGTTAGTTTTGTGCAGACATGAGTATACTGTAGTACAGTTAAAATAAATAAAGAAAAGGGAAAAGAAAGAAAAATAATTATCTGGCGAACTGTATCTGCAGTTTCTCATTCATCTTTAGTACATAAATTATTCATAAATTTTATTTGCTAAATTATCGTGTGTGTTTCCGTGTATATTCACTCGGGGAAAGACATAAAGAGTAAAATGGCTGCCTTTTCCTGAATAAAAAGGAATCACGTTTTCACCCTCGACTCGACGATCAATCTATGTCTTATTACTATATCTATGCTCAAAACGTTACGATGTTTGATGGTATTTTTTATTATTATATTTGCGTAATTTCGATCGATTGATTTAATCAGGACGAAATTTTAGTATAAAAGAAAGGTTTGAGTTTTAAGTAGATTACTTGGAATATACAATGCAGCATGCATGCAACCACGGCACATTCATAATAATGCAGCTGACTCGCACTTTTCAATGTCACTTTTCGATTTACAGTCGGCTCGGCAGCAAAATTATTCGAACCAAAGGCGGGACAAGGCGCAGGCGTCGTGGGTCACTGTCCACAGCCTCGTGCCCGAAAGGGGTCTCGCAATGCACCAGTCTCGAAGCTATATAATGTATATAAATTATACAGTTTTTTACATTTTTGCATTCAGAAAATAGGTAACTTCAGAAAAAAACTTTTGATTAAAAAACTATTGATGTATCATAAAATGTTTTCAATAAAAAGTTCACCATTATCTGAAACGAAACCTGTCTGAATTATAAATCTCTCTTTATTAACGTCTGTAAAACAAAAATTCCTACTACTGACTTATACAAGTGTATCTCCTTCCACTCCACTCATTCAGCTGAATCAAAATTTACATGTTTTCAAATGCTGAATTTCATGTTTTCAAATGGTTCAGTGGTGATACAGTTCGTGCAAAAAATGGAATAAATAAAATAAAATGCAATAAAAATATAAAAGGATATTTATAAGTATTAACTCTATCTAAAGTTTAGATAGAGTATTCTCCAGTATGGAGAATACCAGCGATTTTATTTTATTGAAATTATGAGGCTGCGAGTTCTGATATTCCTCAATTTGTTATTCCGAAATATACTTTTATAATAAATATTCTTTATTTAATAGTCAACATGTTGACATTTTAATTATTTGACTGCAGTCAAATAATTAAAAAGTTTGTCTTACCTGGGTCTGCACAGGTAATCAGCATTCTGTTTTATTGAAGAAAAATCTGGTGACTTTATCAGCAGAATGGATGCTTGAAATATTGGATGAATTATGCATATATTAAGTTTAAACAACTTCTGGTTTTGGGAAAACGAATCTGGTTATTTATCTGTAAAAGAAATGTAGATTAATTACGTTTCATAATAATTCAGATATTGACTGCGTAATAGATGAATGCCTAGATTTTTATTTTTTAAATTTATTTAATACCTTAGACATTAAAAATAATAATAAAGTAGGACTCAAATAAAAGAACGTCCTTCGAATACAGAAAATGTAACATGATTAAAAAAGGAAAAAACAGTAGTAGTAGAGTGACGCGACATATCGTCACGTGATGAGGCAGGTGCATGAAACAATCAGTTGGCGGGAAGAAATAGTTTCGTAACATAAAAAAAGGAGTTAATAAGTTTGTTCTGAGGTTAGATATTACAACAGATTTAACATTTGTATCAAGAATTGCAAATGTTGTCTTTGATTTTAAAAGACAACATTAAAAACGTAAAGCAGCTGGTCCAACATCTAATTTAAATTAATCTAAAAGAAATACAGTGAAACATTCTAGAGTCATCCATCGCACCGCACCACAGAGAACTGGCCATTTAGATAAGGCGACCAAATTTTTCAACCACATTTGAGGACAATTCATCGCAGCGTCCTCAAATTGCAAGGCTATTCGAGGACAGGCCATTCTTTTTTAAAGAAAATATTTCGCACCAATGCTTATCAGTTTAAGGCGACCAAGTTTTTCAAAACCAATTTGAGGACAAATCCTTGCAGCATCCTCAAATTGAAGGGTCATTTGAGGACAGAGCTAAATTATGCTTTATCAAGGCTATGCAAGATATATTTGCATTGTCCGTATAGTCTTATCTTAAATAAATTCAATTTTACATTTTAAACAGTTTTTATACAATCTGGAGGAAAAAATAGAGATGGGACGACACTGATTATTATTGATGTTTGCAGCTGCACATTATATATATATATATATATATATATAAAGGAGGTCCTGAAATTTCGTTTACAAAATGTACTAGTCTGTTAGACCATATCGTAAACAAGTTTTACATAGAAAGGTGTATTAAAAATGCGAACTGTCCCATTAAAGTGTTAAGTTCACAGATATATACCCAGACAACACAAATTCGTCCAAATTAAGTCAAAGTACGTAATCTGGATATATAGACATGTTCATATTACAGCCAGATTCAGTCTATATTTCATCAGATTTTGTAGCTATTATGTAGAAATGTCCTCACCTGTTACGTCTTATGTACGTCTTTTAGCTGAAAACAATGACGTAAAATAGACGTATAGTGAACATAATATATAGACATGTCCATATTACAGCCAGATTCAGTCTATATTTTATCAGATTTTGTAGATATTAAGTTGAAATGTCCCCACTTTTTATGTAATAAGTACGTCTTTTAGCTGTACAAAATAATGTAAAATGGACATATGTGAACATAATATAGACATGTCCATTTGTGTTCATATTACATCCAAAAATTACTCATGTTATTTTTAGATTTATGTAAATATAGTGCTGGCAGAATAAAATCCTTAATGAATACGGTCTTTTTTTTTTAAGTGTCACATGTCACTCTAGCAAAATCTACATAATGGGCTTTCTGTGAAATCCACAGAAAGAGACTAAAAGATTATTTTAAAGCTTAAATTATTATTATTTTTTTTTATAATTTAAACATACAATTAAAAAGCTTTAAACTATTATTTTCAAAGTCATATCGAGTAAGGCTAAAAGAGAGAGAAAAAATTTCTCATGATTTATTTTTCGCACAAAATATTTAATATTTTAAAATTTCTTTCATTGCCAGCACCCATGTATGTAAATAAATTTTTTATGGAATCTACACTGTTAAAAATTTCAACAGAAAACCCTGTGTAATCTATTATTTTAAGTCTTACGTAAAATTACAGAGAAAAATACACAGAGATATTAAAAAACTTATTTTATACAGTCATTTTAATAACTAATATTAATTTAATTAATTATTGTTGAGAATATATTTCGGACTTAGAATGCTTTTTCTGAAGTAGAAATAGTCATTTTTAATTTAAATTAAAAAATTAGATAATAAAATTAAGTAAAAATACAGAATAAAGAATGAGAATCTCGATTATTCACGTTTAACTAAGAATAACAGTAAATTTACAGATACTCTGGATAAATATTTACATTAAATTTACAGAATTTTTTAACAGTGTAGCTAGGATTCAAACTTAGGTTCTTTGTCCAATACACAATTATTCCACTAAGTGATGTTCTCCTTCAATATTTGACTTGCCTTAGCACTCCAATGAAATAGATTTCATCTTTTCTTTATGCGAATAAATGCAGAATTACAGGCATTTTTTTTCTTAATATATACAACTTGCGATTTCCCCGTCTCTAGTCACCAAATCACATCTAAGTCTATGGCAAAATTTGTTTATAGAATCACTTTTTACCTAATTGCAATTTTTAAATTTGTTTTCACATTCAGAAAATTTACAACCGTTAAATTAGTACTTGTTCCCTAAAATTGATTTTTTTTTTTATATTTTGTTTTACGACTAAAAAAAATGATAAATAATGCATTAAGTGAAAATTCTCATTTTTTAACTCAAAATTATAATATAAAAATGAAATTTTTGGAAAAAGAGTACTAATTTAATGGTTGTGTATTTTTAGAATGTGAAAAGGAAATTTAGAAATAATACTTAGGTAATGCGCAATTCTATAAACAATTTTACCCATAGTATTCTATAGGTACATGTATATTGTACAAAAATATGTAAATTTTGAACAGTAAGCAAATACGCAGTAGAACAGTATAACTCCTATTTGTAAAGTGGAAAGATTCTTTTCCTCCTAAAACTGTCAAAGAAATTCCAACAGAGAAAATACAATTCTTTGTGTTTGCTCTGTTGTTGGCTTGAATTAAAATTTGTTTTATTAAAGGTTGGTATTAATTAAAATTTTTTTAGCGGCTCTCGCACTCGTGGATAATCCTCACCGTGGCTCTCGCAAATAATCAGTGCTCTACTGTATTCAAATTCTTTACAGAGTCCCTACGTTAATGTTTCATTTTCCATGTACAAATATTTAAAATAAAAAAGTAAGTTGATAAAAATTAGCGATCAAACTAATATATATATATAAAGTGTGGATATGAGTGCTTAAATAGTTTTTGCTGCCGACTATTGCAGGGCTACTTGAAATCAGGCAAACACCTGAAAACTCACTATCTAGATAAATTTTGAACTTAGTCAGCAGCAAAATTATTCGAGTGCTAGCAATAATTCCTATATAAAAAAAAGTACACTTAATACTGCTTTGTTAAATAAATCTTTGTTGATTCATGTTCTTATATAAGAACATGACTCGACAAGGATAGCTGAAATTTTGTTATCACAGTAATTTCTGAAATATTGAATTTATTCGAATCAAAGCCGAACAGTAAATTTATCTTACAAACAACATGAATTAGTTAAGTGAGCAACTTGCTCCTGGCATTTTGTTTCCAAGTGGCAACTGCTTGAAAATTTTTTAATATAACAGTCAAACCTCATTAATAAACAGCACTGCAAAACTGATGTTTTGAAAAAATAGGTACAAAATTTTGGCTGGTTGGTTGGGTTTTACGTCGCACTAGTGCTGCTCAGATGGGCAATTGGCGACTACAAAATTTAGGATAAACACCATACAATGCAAGAAACTTGCGAATTTCACTTGCAATTTATGGCGTTTATTCAAAGTTTTGCACTTATTACAGTCGAACCTCTTTAACATGAATTACTTTTAAAATGAACTGTTTCCACAATCCCCGTAAAAAGGAAGATTAGTTTTTGAGTTACTGATACCATGAACAAAATTTTTATCCCCTTGAGATTCACATTAACAAAGTTCGACTGTACTGAATTAAATAAAAATAAACTTGCAGGGCAGACTCATCTTACTAACGCATTTGACATGTTTATTTGCAAACTTCATCTTCTTTCTTATTTTTAGTGCTGACCGCTTGAAAACTTCAAACTTGTATAGAAAAGGTATTTATGAACCAATTTGCTTAAAACTCAGCCTTCATCAATATTTAAATTCTGAGTCTGTTAATAAAATAAATCATAGCTGCCATTTTAAACCTGGGTCCTGTGGCCCAATTCACTCATGTTCCACCAAATGATCTTCTCATTTAATAATGTTTGACTTTGTCTTATATTTCTTTTTTTTTTTTTTTTTTTAATTTCACCACATTACTTGCAGATGGTTAAAAAATTGTAATTTATCGTTTTGAAACCTTTTAATTTTTTTCCCCTTGCTTTGTTTTTTCTTCCTTCCTGCAAAAATTTAAATAAAAATATATATGTAACAATTTTTTATTTCTTTCCCTATCAACGCACCCAGTGGCAGAAAGTTTTGTAGCTGTCTGCGACAGGCTTTTAAAATTCTGCAAAATTTGCATATAATCAGGGGAGAAAATGGCTTACATTCAAAAAGCCTGAAAGCTGATGAGGGGGGGGGGGGGGCTTGACATCAGCGGTGATCTCGTGCAACAATACACATATACAATTTTACTACAGAACAATATAGTATAAACAATTGTGTGTGTATTCATTCAATTCATCTCATTCAATTAAATATTTTATAGCAATGTTTGACGCAACACAATATAAATTATAAATAATAAAAGTTTTAGTTTTGATACAGAAATTTTTATAAGTGAATTGTTATCTGAAAGTTGCAGACAAATTTTTTTATCGGTGCAGACAAAAACTGTCCGCAAGCCGTTTTTCTGTGTCCGCGACTATGTCGCCGCGCTGCGATGTTTCTACCACATATCTTTAAATCAGTTATTTTATTGTTTGATTCTAGATGTGAATTACTGATTGATTCTAATCAGTTTCAGCAATTAAGTTAACAGTGGTAAACATGTAAAATATTAACTCCTCAGAATTACGGAATCTTCTGATCTGTTCTGTAAATACAGACACAGTATTCATTACTGTCTTGGCACTCATATATTTCTTTCTTTCTTTTTTTTTTTTTTTTAATGTAAATACATATCCATATTACTTTTTTTTTAATGCATATTTACATTTCCTACACTTATTACAATTACTCAGCCTAGGGGGGGGGGAGTAAAAAAAGAAATAAATATCAAACAAATCTATGTGTGAATACAGTTTATAATTTATTAATAAAGGAAACAAAAAAAATAATAGAACATTTATTTAATAATGATCAAGTAAGAAGCAAATATGCTTTTATTATTTGATGCATATGAAAATAATCTACTTTATATATTAATCTAAGAATAAAGGCTTAACAATAATAATATTAAATTTTTATCAAATTAATTTTTTCTTTTCCATTTTTCCCCCTCTCATATCAAGTTTAAAAAAAAAAAATTAAATTAAATTGAAAAAAAAAAAAAAAAAAAAACATGAAAGAAATGGAACAATTTTAGTATGGGATTTCCTTGGTGAAAACTGAAATTTTACACACAAGTAGCACATATATTTCTTTTCAGGGTCTTTACTGATGTAATTGTAATATAGATTTTAATTCATCACCAGAATGACAAAGACTTAGAAGTCGCCATGATGCCCCCCCCCCCTTACTAAAGCTGTATGAATGACATTTTAAGAAATAAACATAGTAACCGCTGCTGAGAAAGTCAATACTGTTACCATATGCCTTTATAATAACAGGAGACTTGGCGTTGGAATATTAAAACCCGAATAAACTACTACATCAGAAATGCCAAAAGAAAGATATTTGCGATGCATACAGCTGTTTCGGTAGCCTTAAGTGTACCGTCTTCAGTGCAAAAAGAATTCTGAATCTGGAGAAGTGCTCGTATATGAAACAGCTGAATGCATCGCAAATATTTTTCTTTTGGCGTTTCTGACGTAGTAGTTTATTCAGGTTTTCATATACCTTTATATAGATTAAAAATAAGTCCTGTTGTATTAAATTCTGTAGTTTTGTACAGCATTTTATAGCTATTACTCAGGAAACAAAAGGCTTTTATTTTATGTTTTATAAATATTTCAGTAATTATAACATTTAAATACATTTGTTAGAAATGGGGGGGGGATGCTTAAAAAACCTAATGATTTTCCAGTGTTTACTCATCGACAAAATAAGGCTTAAATAAAACAATTTCTATTTTTAAAAAATTCTTTTCTTTGCTATTATGTTGAATTTTTATACGTGAGGGGAAAATAATAAATATGTAGAATTCACCTGATAAATTTATACAGTGTGTTGCATGAATATAAACGCACCTTTTCCAATAACCAGAAACAGAATTTTTAAAATTTTAAAAGAGGGAATGTAACTTACAGTTATTGCATATGACTAACAACTGAATAAGGTGCTTTGAGCACGTATATTTAGGCTCATGCAAACTTATGTAAATGAGTTTTAAGCATTTTCTTATTTTTCACTGTTTTTCGTTTGTTGCGCGAAAATAAACGCACTCTGTATTTTGCGTTTAAAGTTTAACAGAGCCACCGGAATTAAATTAAAACACATATAGTCGTGTTGCTAAAGTTCTCTAAAATAAGTTTTAATGCTTAAGTGCAAAATTTAGGGAGTTTGTTCAGGATGGCAAGAGGGAAACTTCGATAGTAGACGAGAGGATAAAAATCGACTTTATGCGTGGTAAAGGCTTTAGCAATCGTGAAACTGGGCACCAAATAGGAAGAAGTGAGAGTGTTGTGCGAAATTATATAAAGAAAGCAGCAAATTATGGGGAAAAAAGCGTTAAGAAGCGAACAGGAAAGCTCGCCATGTACGACAAAGGTCGAATATGCAATGCTGCAAAGAATAAGAATATTTCTTGTGCTAAGTTAAAGGCTCAATACAAGCTGGGTGATCATCGGACAACCATATGGAGAGCCATCAAAGCAGCAACATTCATTAAATTTAAGAAAATGAAGGCGAAAGTACCCCCTCACTCAGAAGCACAAATATATGCGGTTAGAATTGGGAAGAAAATGGATTCTAAATCGACTAAATTGGGAAAAAGTCATCTTTTCAGATGAAAAAAAGTTTAATCTCGATGACCCGAACGGATTCCATAGCTACTGGCATGATTTGGGAACCGAAGAAATGTACTGTTCAAAACGTCAATCTGGAGGTGGGTCTGTCATAGTGTGGACAGTCATAGGTTTTAAAGGGACTTTCGAATTAGAGTTCGTGGAGAACACTCTGATCTCTGTAGATTATGTCCATATGCTCACAAGAAACCTCCGCCGTCAAGCAGTCAAGAAAGCTGGAAAAAATTATATTTTTCAGCAAGATTGTGCATCTGTACATACAGCACATATCGTGAAAAAATGATTCCGTGAGAATAAAATTAAAGTTATGGATTGGCCGTTAAAAAGCCCCGATTTACACATAATGGAGAACGTATGGGGTATTCTGGTTCGCCGTGTTTACGTAAACGGAAGGCAGTTTAACACGAAAGATGAACTAAAATCGGTCATTCTATTAGCTTAGAAGACAATCAGCTTGGATGGCATCATGCCATTATATCTGTCAATGCCAAGGCGTTTACTGGCTCTTCTAGAAGCCCATGGTGGCTTTACAAAGTATTAGATACAGTATTTGTTACTCAGTTATTTATTTTTTACATGTGCGTTTAAATTCACGCAACATGTATTTTTTGTCATAAATTCAATACAGTTATTTTCTATAAAATCATATTGGTCTTTCATTGTATTGACTCATATTTTCATTTCTTGACTCATACACATAGAGTTTGGCTCAAGTGTCACCTATTCATATTTCTTTATTACACTTCTATACCGTTCTAATTCTTAAAGCTAAGGTGCGTTTATATTCATGCAACGGACTGTAATATAAACAAATGAGATATTTTTGTATTAACTTCATGCCAGCAATTAATCACCATTATGATAAACTAATATTTATTTTGAACTTATATAAAACATTAAACTTACTATATAAACATTTGTATGCACTGTATTATTTCATTTCATATAATGGCGTCCTATTAATACTAAAGGATAAACTGTCAGTATGTGATTAATATGAAAGTACCAGAAAGGGCTATTACGCTACTAAAATTAAGGGATGTATCATTTTTAAATCCTTGAATCTGTTTCGTTTGCACTCTAAAACATGTAAATGTTATGAAGAAAAACAAGAAATTTTTTTAATTGGATTCATTTTAAACAAATATAACTCGTTCATTATAACACCCCTCAATATAATAATAATAATAATAATAATAATAATAATAATAATAATTTTTTACACAAAATTAAAAAATTTTAAAAATGAAAAATGTCTCTTTCCAATCAATTTGTCGGTAATTAAATCAAATTATGCTTGCCCTTTGTACAAAGCAAAACCCAAACTTATTTAAATTCTAAAAAAAAAAAAAAAAAAAAAAAAAACTTTGTAGTGTATTATAAACAGTAAGTTATATTTTAAAATTACAATGAAAAAAAAAAAAAAAATCTGAAACACAATATAAGTGGATAGTAAGTTAATATGAATTTTAAAATAATTATAATCTATATTTATTACATGTATAACTTATTAATGTTTTATACATTATTACTGATTGTATAAATATTTGTACCTGTTTATGGTTTGAACTTATAAATTCAAAACAAATCTGTACTAGTAAATGTTAAATAATTTTTACATGTCCAGAAAGTATTTATATTTCTCGCCTTATGGTAATTATGAGAATTTAAGAAAAGCAATTCAAGCTTGTTTAACATTCAGAATTAATGCTTTTTCTTAAAAACTCACAATCTCAGCAAAATCTCAACTCATAAACAAAAAAAAAAAAAAAAAAAAAAAAAAAAATCTATAAAATAATTGAATGCAAAATATTAGGCTATACATTTTTATTTATTTATTTTTGTTAAATACATAACACTAAAAAAAATTTAGAATATACACTGTTATATTACAAATAAATTGATTTATCATCAAAATAGCCTATCAGTGATTTATAAATAATGAATTTTTAAAGCCTAAAATTTTGTTTCTATATTAATCAAGATGTTATAATGTTTCTCCAAAAACATAAATTTGTTTACTTTTTAAAACATACTTATAAATAATATCTTATTAAAAACAACTGTATTTTTAAAGTATCACAAAACTAAGTTTAACATATACCATATTAAGCATAAGGTAACGACACCAGTGCTCGTCACTCTTAAGGCCTTATTTTTAAAATGTTTGTTTTTTTCGCGTGGCATTCATGTGGAATTTATGTATCAATATTATACTTTGGTCTATTTTATACACTGATTCTTCTAGTTGTTGTTAGACACTTTCATTTTTCCAAAACGTTAAGCCAATTTAAAAAATAAAAAAAAATAAAAATTAAACCTATAAAAATGCACCAGTGCTCGTCACTTGAAAACTGCGTTTCACCAGTAGTCGTCAGGTGATTGCACCAGTGGTCGTCATGTAAATAAAACGCAACAATTTGCTCAATAGTTTGATTTTAATTGCGTTTTTGCAAAAATAACAGAATATTATTGAAACAGAATATCTTTGGAACATATGTAGAACCCAAATCCATTCTTAGGGTTTAAAACACAAAACATTAAATGGTAAAATTCAAAATATTACGAATAAAACAAATTCATATGTGAAATAATTTGAAAATTCTTTGCTTTTAAGAAAAGTTTTCAAAATTTTATTCGTTCTCAAAAATATCTTTACTTAAAGCAGAGGGTAAGTAGCAGGGGAGGGGGTAATAATCTCGTTTTTAAGAGTGACTTTGTTCCAAATTATCGCAGTCAGATTGATTTTACCATGCTTTTTATTAACGCGTATTCTTGTTTGTTTGTCCAGTACAAATCTTACAATTGATTTTTAACTAACTTCCCGACTACCTAGACATTTGAAACTTTCAGAATAGTTCAGAACACGATGAAAATGCATTTTTTAAATACTTTTAGCCAACTGCTCCGGGTCCCTGCAGCCTTCGACAACGTTATCAGTACAAATCTTGCAATCGATTTTTAACTGACTTCTCGACTAGCTTGACATTTGAAACTTTCAGAAAAGATCAAAAGACGGTAACAATGGATTTTTAAAATATTTTTAGCCAATTGTTTCGAGTCACTGCTGCCTTCGGCAGCGTTTATATGGTTCAACAGAAAATTTATTTAACGTTTTTCCCGACTAGCTAGACATTTGAAACTTTCAGAATAGCTCAAAACACGGTGACAATGCATTTTTAAAATATTTTTAGCAAACTGTTCCGGGTCCCCGCTGCCTTCGGTAGCGTTCACATGATTCAACAGAAAATTTATTTAAATAACTTCTCGACTAGCTAGACATTTGAAACTTTTAGAATAGCTCAAAACACGATAACAATACATTTTTTAATACTTTTAGCCAATTGTTTCGGGTCCTCGCTGCCTTCAGTAGCGTTTATATGATTCATCAATCATATGCTCGTCCCGATCATCAATCTTCCCGACTACCTAGACTTTTGAAATTTTCAGAATTGCTCAGAATACAGTGACGATGCATTTTTAAATTACTTTTAGCCAATTGTTTCAGGTTCTCGCTGTTTTCAATAGCATTTATATGATTCAACAGAAAAATTTAAAACACGGTATATAAAAAATTCTTTTTTTATTGCAATTATTTTTTTTTTTAACGCATGGGTTGATTATGCGTACCTAACACATACTATAAAGGAATTTTGAGAAATCCTTTGCCTCTCCTTCCTCATTAAGTGTGGGGTGGATGCAAAAACACGTTTTCAAGAGTAATTATTCTCCAAATTATATCAGGAAAGCAAATTTTTGATGCGCTGGTTGGTTATGCGTACCCAAAAATACTGTAAAGGTATTTTGCGTAATTCTTTCCGACCAAATTTTGAGAAAGGGTAGCAAAAACGTATTTCTACGCATAACTCTGCTCTAACTCTAAATAATCTTACAAAGGCGATTTCTGATGTGTGAGTTGGTCATATGCATCCAACACCTAGTATAAAGAGATTTTGCGAAGATCTTTCGTCTACGTGAGGGTGGCAAATATATAAATATATATATATATGTTTTCAATCTCAACTCTGCTGCAAATTATTTTCGGGAAGGAATTTTTTTATGCGTTGGTTGGTTGTGTGTGTGTACCTTAGACGCATTATCAGGCGATTTTGCAAAATTACCCTTCACCTCTTCCCTCGGCCGGGCGGACAAAAAACACGTTTTTAACCTTAGCTCTACTCCAAATTAACTCAGAAAGGCGAGTTTTGATATCTGGGTATTGGTTAAAAGTACGGAATATGTAATTTGATAATATTTCGTTAAAATTCTAAATTTACCCGTGGGAGAGGGGGGGGGGGATAAAAAGCGGTTAAGTCTATACCGAAGGCAGTTGAAGCCAATCATCATATTGCGGGACGGAAAGCTATTACAGAAGCCAGCGGGAACATTAACTGCGGTTTCGACTGATTTCAAAGTTTTTTTTTTTTTGATAATGATACGGATTTTTCCTATTTTATTTAAATATAGGGACCAGCGAAGGTGGCAAAGCTTGCTAGTATTATTCTACACATCAAGCTAATGTTATCAAATATTATGGATATTAATGTTATCAAATGTTAATGTTAATTAATGTTATCAAATATTATCTTACAATTTTAATTATTTAAGAACAACAGTCAACAGGGTAATTTTTATCAACATTTTAACTACTTGTTTATCTTACATAATTAATATAATGTATAAAAAGAAAACTTGCTTAAGAAATGTTTTTAATGTTTAACATTTTCTATATAAGTTTTTATTCACCTGCATCTAACATAACAAAAAAGCCTTAACATAATTTTGAACTGACTCACAGTCATGCTAACTATGAAATTAAGCCTTTGTATTTTATCATTTTCGAAATATATATGAATTAAAATTAAATTATCACGGTCAATAAAAAACTTAAACATCACTTAAATACATCTTCGCAAAACCATGACATCATAAAAATTTAAAATACATTAGACAGATGTATGGAGTAATCATGTCTGTTTTTCTAAAATATATAACAGAAAACTAGAAAAATCGCTTTATAACTAAATATGTTTATGTGTCATTGTTTAATTTTTCCAGTAAAATAATATGGAAAAATTTAGGTGGTTTAAAGTCAGTCATAGTGAATTAAAGGTACCATGACTGACTTTATTTAAACAAGCTATACAAGAGTTACAAGTACAATAAAGTTCACGTTCTTGAGGTTAAAATACATTTGTTTACATTTACGAATACCCCTGACGACTACTGGTGCCGATAGTTAAATTAAAGTAAAAATTATACCATCATAATCCTAAACGAAAATATAGTATTTTTCATCAAAAATGTTACCCAGTTATTAAAAATATTAAAACACCAGTGTTCGTCAGGGGTGACGAGCACTGGTAAAACGTGCAAAATATGCACCAGTAGTCGTCACACCTTAAAATCCTTTATATTATGTCAAATTTTAAAAAGTTCAACATAAATCATATTCTGCATTTCATAAGCATTACATACAATGCTTTATGAGCAATGTCAAAAGCAGCGAACAACAAAATATATCAAGAAATGCATATCTATTCCCTTAATCATTTGCTTTACGTTGACTCAATTCAATTGTAATTTAGCGTATACTTCCCTTATTTTGTTTCTCCCTACTCTTCCCCAATAGTTGAAATCGAACTTTTTATGTCATAAGAAGCAGAAGGCTTTGGAGAATCTTATGCGGGTATATTCAAATTCATACAGGTTATAAAACGATTATTTTAACACTTCTTTTAAGAGGGTGACGACTACTGGTGCAGATTTGAGGGGTGACGAGCACTGGTGTCTTTACCTTATAGTTATAAATAAATTTCGTAGTAACACGTGAACGTATCACAGTATATTTTGAATGTCGATAACAATTCATTATGAAATGTTAAAAGCCTAAAGGTTTGTTGTTTATATTAATTAAAATGTAATAACAATATGTTTTTCAAAGAACATAGTTTACGCAGAACACGTATTTACTTTTCAAACACAATTTTCAACACAAATACGGTTGAAGGCGATGTAAGTAATCCGTGGATACAAACACAAATACTCTTTTTCCATGCGCAGAACCATGGAGATACGTTGAGAGAGCAGCCTTCTGAACATTGAATAAATAAAATTCAAATTTGAATCGAAAAACTTTGTAGAAGATAAACTTTCTTAAAATTTACGTAAATTGGATTAGTTCAATTTTCATTCAATTTATGTGCCTATATTGACGTCTGTATTTTGTACATTTTTCGTAGATTCGTCTATGTCCAGAATTTCACATATTCTGAACATATTTCAGCTTGAGGCCTATGTTCAAAATTCGTCTATAGATGTAACTCAGACGTGATGGAGGAAATATGAATGTAAAATGAACGTATGTGTTGTAACGTTATGTGGGTAACAGCGAGAAACATGGAGCAGGATTACTTTATTCTTTAGGTGTCAATTTTGCAGAAGGATTCATTAATGAGTTTATGGAGCATCGACTGGAATTGGAACATTTCCCCTATGCAGCGGGTTTTTGGATACAACTTTCTGGGTAAAACTTGTTCCCCATGGTTTCACATACCAGCAAGTTGTAAAGTTACCGAAATTTACGTGACAGTTAATTTAGCATTTATGGCGATCTTCACTTCTTTTCTTTTGAATGAAACAATTACTTTTTTCATATTTAGGGAATAATAATAATAATAATAATAATAAAACTTTCAATTTGAGGACAAATTTGTCAATTCGAGGACATTTGATGTCCTCAAATGATTTTCAAATTGCTGAGGACATGGGTCGAAATTCGAGGGATGTCCTCATGATTCGAGGACGTTTGGTCACCTTAGAAAGATATTAAAACTTCTTCACACACCATAAATGTTAAGTCAGCACAACCGGTTTCGAAAGGACGTAGCCTTTCTTCATCAGGTGCAAACACGTGCTACTGCCTTGGAGGCAAAAGCAAGATTAGTTATATGTGACAACCCAGTGCTTTCCTATTTAGGGAATTAAAAAAAAAAAATCAATTTGAGGACAAATATTTGAATTCGAGGACATTTGATGTCCTCAAATGATTTTCAAATTGCTGAGGACATGGGTCGAAATTGGAGGACTGTCCTCATGATTCGAGGACGTTTGGTCACCTTACCTTTAGAGAGATTGGTCAGAAAATTGCCATTCAAGCAACAAAATCTTTTAAGTTATTTTAAATGCTCATATTTATACTACAATTTGCAAACTTGCCAACCATCTCATTATGAACCGTACAATTTTTAGTATCTGCCTTTATTTTCATTTCACACCAATAATTTTTTAGAGCAATTTCAATCTTATTTAATCGTAACAACATTTGGAGAGAATAACTCTAAAAATATAGTGGTGTGAGAAAAGGGGCGTTTTTTCAGTGGGCAGTAACAATTGCACGGTTATTAATTAGAGAGTTAGCAAGTATGTATTTGTCTAGGCAACTTGACCATAAATCATTATGAGTACTTGTTTGGCTGTTAAAAGAATTTTTTCAATAATATTGTTATCTAAGAATCCATTTATATCCTTAGCCATATGCATTAACCATATTTGTGAAGAACAAAAATCTGTTTATTAATTTCAGCTAGTTATCTCGTAAATTTGTTAAAAGAGGAATTTATTTTTTTATGTTATTTAAACATATTTAAACACTGAATGTAATTTTAGAAAAAGAAGGTAATGATACAAGAAAAATAAAATAATCTGTTCCTTAAGTGGACACCTGTGACGGCACCTCTGAAGCAGGTCTCACATAAAAGCTTATATTATCGTTTAATATTTATAAATTGAACTATATTAAGTTTGTATAATGAAATATATATATTCAGGCACCAATTCTTTTGGTGTTTGATGTACTTTTTACAGATTTGAAATCTATAAATTGCGTTTTCTCAGTTATCCATTTTTCTTAAATTCGGGATCTTCAAAATGCTTAAAATTCTACAGATATTTAAGAATGGACTTAATAGTTTTTTTTTTTTTTTTTTTTTATGTTTAATGGACTTTACTGAAACGAATTAGGGATAGGTTTTTGAAATTTATGAATTAGTTTTCAATAAAAAATTAAAAAATGCATGTCCATATAAAAATTTGAAAAGACAAACAAACAAACTCATGGTTTGTACGGCCACGCCTTTTTTTAAGACTCCCCCACCATTGTTTTTTAATACAATATTTTAAGTTTTAAAGCTTTCTTTATATCAAAATTTGCTAACTGGTGCAGAAAATTAAGAAATTTCAAGGACTGTACAAACTATGACACTTTTTGTTGTATTTTTAATTTTAATATTTTTTTTATTTTAAAGATATTGCAAAATTCAACCCTAATTCTTTTAAGTAACTTTTATTAAACATTTAAATTAAGAAAAAAAAAAATAGTAAGCTTTTTCTTAAATATCTGTAGAAATTTTAGCATTTTGAAGATCATGAATTAATAAAAAAAAAGTGCAAACTACAAAAACGCAATTTAAATATTTAAAATCTATATATATATATACATATATAATCATACTTGCCAACATACTAATTAATACTCCTTAGTATTGTTAGCCCCTCCTTCTTTTTCACACCAGTATCTTTTTAGAGTATTTTCTCCTTATTCAGTCGTAATTGAATTTGGAGAATGTTACTCTAAATATTTACTGGTGTGAAAAAAAGGGCGGAACTAACAACACTACGGAATATTAATTAGGATGTTGACAAGTATGCATATAACCATAAGAATAGTTGCCTGAAGATATATTTTATTGAACAGACTAAATATAGTTCAATTGATAAATATTAAATGGAAATATAAGCTTTTATATGAACCTACTTTAATGGTCCAATCAAAGGTATAAAGTCTCCTTAACTCTATCGCGACCGCTGACGTAGATTCACGTTATTTGGAAATCTGTAACTACGCTAGTAGGCTTTTTTTTTTTTTCTTTTCAATTTGCATGTTCATATTTGCCAACCATCTCATTATGAACCGAACAATTTTTAGTACCCGCCTTTTTTATCACACCAATAATTTTTTAGAGTAATTTTTGTCTTATTTAATCGTAACAACATTTGGAGAGAATTACTCTAAAAATATAGTGGTGTGAGAAAAGGGGCGTTAACAATTATATGGTTATTAATGAGATGGTTGGCAAGTATGCATATTACGATATTTCTTAAGAATATACCTAATATTTATATTTGTATATTCAAAATACTATCGATTCAATTACTTTAATTAGAAAGAGTATAATTATAATGTATATTCATTTCTGACATAAATGTCAGGCCTCGCAGCAGCGTTCGCAACTTTTATAATTTATTCACAATTATTTTTAGCCCCGCCTTCTTTTCGCACCAGAAGTTTAGTAGATTATTTCTCTTTAATATGTGACAACGATTAAATAAGAAGAAAATCATTTTTCAAAATTTCCGGTATGAAAATGAGGCGGGTTAAAAATGATTGCGAATAAATTATAAAAGTTGGAAACGCTGCCTCGCAGTGCTCCTAAAATTTTGTTCGCATTTTATTATATCGTCGCCACTATCGTCAATAAGACATTTTTCTTAAATGTTTTAATGCTAAAACATGTGTGTAGGCATTATGTAAAAATGTATTGTTTTATAATAGTGGTGACAATATAATAGAATGAACGTAAAATTTTAGTAACGCTGCGAGGCCGGAAATATGGATACAGAAAACCTTGTTCTGAAATAAAGTAACTTAAAAAAAGAATAATGCCCACAAGCGAAACTTGCTATCAGATAGAAAAAAAAAAACATGCGGCCGTGAAAGTGTTAAGAAATATGCACAGCCAGAGTTGCCAACTTTTATAATTTATTCTGGAGCATTTCTAGACCCGCTTTCTTTTCACACCAGAATTTTTGTATAGTATTTCTATTCAATGTGTGACAACAATTAAAAAAGAAGAAAATCATTCCATAAAATTACTAGAGTAAAAAAGGGTGGGGCTAACAATGCTCCGGAATTAATTATAAAAGTGGTCGCTTTAGTGAATAACCAGTCATCCTGATTAGGTAAGTCAGTTTTAAACCTGTTAGTAGTCGCTAGTTGGGCGATTTGCCGCCCATCCCTTCAGTGTTTATTCAACAGCCACCAAAAATTTAAAGAAGTGGCGTTTGATATACATAATCGGCGATTATTCGAGTTGATTCGCCTTTTATGTATATGAAATGCCACTTCTAAAAATTTTTGGTGGTTATTGAATAAACACTGAAATGATTGGGCGGCAAATAGCAGTGTTGGGCAAAATTCAATCATCTGGATGACTAACGATTAATGATTAATTCAATCGTTAATCAAAAATATTTTGACTATTGATTAATTCAATCGTTAATCAAAAATATTTTGACTAATGATTAAATTAATCGTTAATCATAAATATTTTGATTAACGATTAATTTAATCATTAATCGCAAATGTTTTGATTGACGATTAAATTAATCGTTAATCGTAGATTTTGCGACTAACGAATAATTTAATCATTAATCATATTTTTTTATGACTAACGAATAAATCAATCGTTAATCGTATTTTTATGACTAATGATTGAATCAATCATTAATCAAAAGTTTTATGACTAACGATTAAATCAGTAGTTAATGCTAAATTTTATATAAGAAAGAATAAGAATTCACAAAAAAACATTTTTCAATATCATTTAAATGTGTTTAGGACTTCACATTTCGGTCTGTCTATATGACTGTCAATCTTTCCATAAGATTTCTTGTCATAGTTTTTGAATGACCTGAAACTGATGTATATTATTCTGGTAGCGTTCTGCGACGGGTGCGAGTCGGGTTAGCATTAATTTTTGACCTACGGATAAAAACGTGAGTCTACCAATATTAGAGAATTTTTTAATGTTGCTTTTTCAGGAATACAATCTTTTGAATGCATCTTTTCTCATGTTTTTACAATTTGGTGCGGCTCTACACGACTTCTCTCACTCCGGACACTATCACTATTGCAGTTAGACCTCACAAAACCGTGAGAAAGGCCAAAGCCGCCATTTTTCTCACGTGTTTATAATCTGGTGCGGCTCTACACGACTTCTCTCATCTCCGGACACTGTCGCTATTCCAGTTAGACCTCAACAAACCGTGAGAAAGGCCAAAGCCGCCATTTTTCTCACGTTTTTATAATCTGGTGCGGCTCTACACGACTTCTCTCATCTCCGGACACTGTCTCTATTCCAGTTAGACCTCACAAAACCGTGAGAAAGGCCAAAGCCGCCATTTTCTCACGTTTTTACAATCTGCTGCGGCTGTACACCACTTCTCTCATCTCCGGACACTGTCTCTTAAAGATTGCAGCCGGAAACGTTGCAGTTAGACCTCACAAAACCGTGAGAAAGGCCAAAACCGCCATTTTTCTCACGTTTTTACAATCTGGTGCGGCTCTACACGACTTCTCTCACTTCGGACACTGTCTCTATTGCAGTTAGACCTCACAAAATCGTGAGAAAGGCCAAAGCCGCCATTTTTCTCACGTTTTTACAATCTGGTGCGGCTTTACACGACTTTTCTCATCTCCGGACACTGTCTCTTAAAGATTGCAGACGATAAATTCTCATTTACAAATATATCTTCAAATTTAAATAGTTTTGTTATTTTAGTATTCTAGTCAGGAAGACAAAACTCAAATCAGATTTTCATTCAAGAATATGCACAAACGCAAAATAAATTCATTACATAAATAATTATATAAATGGTTGATGTAGCTAATATGTTCTCAGTAATATTTTTAAGAAATGTTATTTTATGCATTTTTAGTAGAATTACGTAAACTGAAAAGAATTTTCTGTTTAAACTTCATTTTAAGTATTTTTAAAATAAGGAAAAGTATCGAAAATTGAGCACCTAATAGTTTTTAATTTTAATTTTTATAATTTTAATTTTTGAATTTGCGAAAATACCATGTAAACTATTAACTATTTATAAAACAAAAGACCTCTATTTAAGAGATATGCAACCTACCAATAAGTATTTGGGTTCTTTCGAATTAAGAAATTTTGTCAAATATCTAGAAGAATTCTATAGGAATCATCTTGAAACTTCGGTTGTGTAAAGAACATGTTATACCTCGCATTTTTCAGCAAAATTTGTGTCCTGAAGAGGAAAAGTGCACCAGTGTAAAAAAATAAATAAAAACCAAAATGTTTTGGATCACCTTGTAAAAGGTAATGCTTTAAACTCGTTTTGGTTGTAGCAAATGATTATGAGGATATTTTCATTATATGTATAAATTTTAAGAGGTTACCTCATATATTCATGGAGATATAACGGTTTCTTTAAAAAATCGCAAAAACAATTTCTCCTTTTTTAATTAAAACACGTAGGGCATTAGATGCAGTGGAAATCCATTTTTAAGAAATATGTTATGATACATTAGGCACACATACAGCAATCAGAATGCAAAAATGTTAAATATCTTATGAAATACGAGCTCTTTTACTAAATAATTTTCAACTACGTATGTACAAGCTTTATAAAAATTTCTCTTGTATAATTTAATAGCCAAAAGTATTGAGCAACTTACATGAAAACCCCCAAACAAATATCATGTAAATTTAAAACCTTACGAGAGATATGAGGCTTAACACAAAAGAAAAAGCACATGGTAAATTATAATTGCAGCTATTAATGTATCTGAATATTTTAGTGTAGTCCTGTAAATCTGAAGGTTAATCATATCATATTCTATACAAAACATTATGTTAGAATATTAACAATGCATAAAATTTCTTTATGATTTTTACAGTAGAAAGTTATTTAAATATGATTTTAAAAAATGTCTGACCTAAAACGCAAACCTGACCCTGTACACAAACTAGTTGTACACGACCTATTAATGCCATTTTAAATAGGGAACATTCCATAGTGAACTCGACTAATATATAACATTTTTTAAAATTTCTAAAAGTATTGCTGGGGGCGAGAGACAGGCAGATAGAAAAATAAATAATCGGACAGACAGACACACAAGTTGAAATCATATTCACACCTAAAAATAGTTAGAAAGTGTTAAAAACACTTAACGTAAATGAAAGTACAACTCCAGCAAATTTTTATTAATAGTTCTTAATGTAACTGAATATTTTTGTGTAGCCCGGTAAATCAATTGCTAATTATATTATATTCCATGGTGCCTATGAATAACATATTTCAATTTCATTAAGCTTTGTAATAATGTTATCAAAATTTGGTTTATAGAAATACCTCACAGAACGCACGGCTTTGGAATGCTTTGGAGTGTCCCTGTACACAAACCAGTGGTGGTATTTAAACAATATACATAGGAAACAACCAATTATGAACTTGAATAACATATTTCAATTTCATTAAAATTTGTGTTCAATAAAAGTATTAAAATATGGTTTATAGAAATACCTCCCATAGGACACAATGCTTTGAAATAGTTTCGGGTGTCCCTGTACACAAACCGGCAGAGGTATTCACTCCATTTTCAATAGGGAACATCCAGTAGTAAACTTGAATAACATATATCAGTTTCAAGAAATTCCATAAATATTTATGACAATTAGAGCGCGGACAAACAGACGAACAGACAGACAGATACACAAACTGAATTAAAATTCACACTTAAAAGTTGTTAGAAAGTGTTAAAGATACTTAATGTAAACGAACGTGCAATTCCAGCAAAATTTTACTAATGTCTCTTAATGTAACTGAATATTTTTGTGTGGCCCTGTAAATCTAATGCTAATCATACTATAATCTATAGAAAGCATTCTTTTGTGCATATAAATAACATATTTCAATTTCATTAAGCTTTATGCAAAGTAAAGTTACTAGTCGATCTGCAGATCAGGAGCCTCAACGTCCTATTTGCATCAGACATTATTCAATAGGCCATTTTTATTTATTCCTTATTATATAATAGTATATATTGATTCGATCGACTTCTTACCATAATCACATACATTAGAGAGGGGGGCTGCCGCCCCTCAACCCCCTGCTTTATCTCTCTTTGTATACCTATTTGTATATCATATAAAGTGTTACGGAATTGTAAATAATTGCATTTATTTTTGCATAATTTCTTTCAAAGAAGTTTAGTAAGCTGATAAAATGCTAATTTTGTGCATTTCTAGTCGTTTTAGCGTAAAAATAGACTAATTTTCCTTTGAAAATGGATTAAAAAGCTCCAATAAGGGAAGAAATGGATTTGGCGCCAAATTCGGTGATTGTTTCCCTCTTTGGCGATTTTTTTGGCGACCTTGGCGAGAAAATCCTTATTAGGGATATACCAAATATGGAAGCTTTAATCTCATTGGCTGATGTGATACGAGAATTTTCCAGAACAGTCTGTGTTCGATAGAAAAGTATAAAAGAAGCATTATTTTCGCCAAGGCGGTCTATCTCAGATCTGTGCCAGTTTCGTCAAATGCTTGTTTTTCTTTGAGCCTCTTTGAATGAGACTTGCTTTATGTGTTATTGATAAAGAGTTTGTACTGTTGTTTTACAGTTAACGGCTGTTGTTTAAGCTATGTTTACTGGTTGAATTGAAGCTGATACTTGGTTTATAGACCTGTATTTTTCTGGAACTTTCTGTGAATAAATCACTGAATTTTTGCAAGTTTCGCCTTTCATTCTCGGACAACTTACGAACCCCCAAGTACGCAACAATATGTATTCTTAATAAACGAAAGTCTTGTAATATTTCCCCGAAATTCATAAATACCAAATTTCATAACTGTCAAATTTCATACAAAAAAAATTACATAGCATATCGGAAATATTTTGCGTAACCTTTAAACTAATTATCAATTCTATGCCCACAATTTTATACAGGAAAACATACTTTTAAAATTCTAATAAAATTTCATTATATTAGATGGGGTGTAACCTTGTTAAAATACACTTATAAGAAATACCGACTATAGACCGTAATAGTACGAAATTCCTTTATGTATCCCGGAAAAGTAGCCACAGTCATTATAAACGCCAATAATAAGAATAAACCTAATTAATTATAACCCTATAATTTTTCAAACTAATTTGATTAATGTACTGTAATCATTTGGATGATTACAGTACATACTCGGAATTACTTTGTGTGGTCCCATAAATTATTTAGTCTATACACAACCTTTTTTAAGAGTAAAAATGATTTTAAGCATCTTTATAATGTATGTTAACTTTATTAAGTTCAATTCAGCATAAACGCATGAAAGTGCGCGCTTAAATTAAAAGTTTGTCCATAGGCTCTAATGTTACGAAATTCTTTCGTGTGTCTTTGTAAACTAACCATAAACATTGTTTACACCAGTAAAAACTATTCAGCTTATTTTGGGTTTAAAATGAATAAGTGTTCCAAGTTTAACATCGTTTGGATGACTATGTGACATTGTCCGAACACTTTTGTAAGATCCTGTACATTAATTGGAAAGCTTAAGAGCACATATTTTCTTCAAACAACATAAGTTTAAGCATCTTACTCACGTACACTAGTTTCATTTTCTTCATTGCAAAGTAATGATATTAAAATGCGTTTAAACGAAATTCACCCCATACGCCGTAATGTTAAGAATTTTGGCGTGTCCCTGTACACAGTTTATAAAAAATATAGCAATAAAAATTATACAGCTACTTATATGCAAAGATGGAACGTGTCCGCCAATTTGCAAGTCAATCGAAAGATTTTTGCGGCCGCTATCGCGGTACATACAAATTCTTCCCATAGGCCGTAAAAATAAGAAAAACTTTGACGTCTCTCTGTACACGAACGACAAATGGAATACACACCACTATACAGCTAATTCTATACAGCTAATTCCGTTGGCCTCATAAATATGTGTACCAAATTGCAAGTCAATAGCGTTTTTTGGGGGGCCGCTATCGCGGTACATACAAATTCTTCACATAGGCCGTAATGATAAAAAAAAAAAAAAAAAAAAAAAAAAAAAAAAAAACAGTTGCACTTCGGGATTGCCGACAGAAGTGAAAACGTGAACAATTACGAGTGTATTTCTTGAATTGTCAGGAAATATTTTATTGTGTAGGAAATACTGTTAAAAGAAGTGTTTTTTTATTCATTAATATAAACTACTACTACAAAAATTATATTACAATTTTATTTAATGCGATAATTGCAGTAGAGACAGTGTCCGGAGATGAGAGAAGTCGTGTAGAGCCGCACCAGATTGTAAAAACGTGAGAAAAATGGCAGCTTTGGCCTTTCTCACGGTTTTGTGAGGTCTAACTGCAACGTTTCCGGCTGCAATCTTTAAGAGACAGTGGCCGGAGATGAGAGAAGTCGTGTAAATCCGCAACAGATTGTAAAAACGTGAGAAAAAGGGTGGCTTTGGCCTTTTTCACGGTTATGTGAGGTCTAACTGCAATAGAGATAGTGTCCGGAGATGAGAGAAGTCGTGTAGAGCCGCACCAGATTGTAAAAACGTGAGAAAAATGACGGCTTTGGGTTTTCTCACGGTTTTGTGAGGTCTAACTGGAACGTTTCCGGCTGCAATCTTTAAGAGACAGTGTCCGGAGATGAGAGAAGTCGTGTAGAGCCGCACCAGATTGTAAAAATGTGAGAAAAATGGCGGCTTTAGCCTTTCTCACGGTTTTGTGAGGTCTAACTGGAATAGAGACAGTGTCCGGAGAGGAGAGAAGTCGTGTAGAGTCGCACCAGATTGTAAAAACGTGAGCAAAATGGAGGCTTTGGAATTTATCACGGTTTTGTGAGGTCTAACTGCAACGTTTTCGGCTGCAATCTTTAAGAGACAGTGTCCGGAGATGAGAGAAGTCGTGTAGAGCCGCACCAGATTTTGAAAACGTGAGAAAAATGGCAGCTTTGGGCTTTCTCACGGTTTTGTGAGGTCTAATTGCAATAGAGACAGTGCCCGGAGATGAGAGAAGTCGTGTGGAGCCGCACCAGATTTTAAAACAATATACAGTATACAATTGTTAACACTTCACATTAACAAGTTAATTGTATGATACATTATTTGTATCATACAAGGATGGAAAGCGTTTGCTGACGATGTCGCGAATTCAATGATTTTTGTTCACCCAAAAGTGCTCAACGCGCCTAAAGAAGTTTTCACTTCAAAAACTTTGGCGTGCCCCTGTACACGAACTACAAATGGAATGCACACCCAAAACTATACACTGTAAACGAAAACGTCTTAAATTCAGTTACAAAAGTGTCTTAAACGGATGGTCATTTTTTAAGTGAAAAAAAAGTGTCTTACTTTTTTAGACAACTTTCCGCATCTGAAATTAAGGCACTGCAAATGTCTTAAAACACCGCCATCTTTTTATGTTTAAAAACACCGCCATGTTAGGCTTAAAAGATCTGCCATTTCAAAGCTTTTTAGTAAATAAATAAATAAATAAAGGTGATGTGGTGATTCTGATTTTCTGTTTAAAACATATTTTATAATATTCTAGAGCATAAATAAAATATAATAATAATAAAAAAAAAAAATCAGCCCCTGGTGTCGAACCTACTATCTTAGCTACCGTAGACCAACGCTCTTGCCGATCGCGCCACGATTTCACACAAAAATGAATGGTAATAAAGAATGCAATATTCGCGGAAGGGATTGTAGTGTTATAATATAATCGGAATTTTTTCCCTTAAAACTATCGAGATTAAATCTAAAGCTCAATATGTATTAATTCTATTAAATTTTAATTGTAGAAGTAAAAATTTTGTAAAATATAAATAAATATATGAAAATCTAAGATTGTAATGTTTTAAAAATGATTTCTTTCTATAAACTGTTATTAAAAAAAAAAAAAAAAAAAAATGAATATGAAAACTAGAAAAGTTTTGTTTTACGTCTAGGTACAGGTAAAAAAGTTAAAGAAAAGAGTTTTATATCAAAAGAGATTTAAAAAAAAAAAAAAAAAGAAAGAAAGAAAGAAAGCAGCTATATACAAGTTGTGCGTAAGATTAGTTAGAAATTCGCTTTCTTAGCGATAGAATATTCTTCGCTGCAAGTTCGTCTTAATCTTTTTCATTTAATTAAATGAGCGAACTTTAAATAAAAAGTAACCATTTTAATAATAGAATTGAAAAAGTGTCAAACTAGGAGTAAAATAAGAGCGGCTAGCTATACTCATTTGAAATGATTTTCAGAAAAATCTCATCAACAAAAAAATTTACTGAAAAATTTTATTTATTTATTTTGTCTTAAGAGATTTAAATTCTTGATATTTGATTATAATTTCAATTTTAAAAAATACTTTTTTTTTTCCGCTGCTAAGTTAGAAAATTCTTAAAAGAAATTTTCATTTTATTAAACTAAACCTGCATCTTGCTATGAAAAAAACGAGACAATGAAGATGATTTTGATTTCCATTCAAAGATGGCGCCACTACTAATAGTCAACGATGAAATGTGAAGTGAATTTAAGACATTTTTTAATGTCTTATATTAAGACATCAGGCTTTTTTAAGATACTTTATGTTAGTTCTTTTCATCACCAGTTTATTAAGACACAAAAGTGTCTTAAATTAAGATATCTATTATGTCTGAGCATCATTTTAAGATATTTACCTGTCTGAAATCCATTTTAAGACGTTTTTTTGTCTTACTTTAAGACGCCTTTATTTGCAGTGTACAGCTAATTTCGTGGGGATCATGAACATGTGTACAAAATTTCAAGTCAGTAGCGGGATTTTTGCGGCCGCTATCGCACGACAGACACACAGACATGCGGACAGACGGAACCCAAAATCCTTTTGAGTCTCAACAGAGGGCCTCCATTGACGTTTCGGCAAAAATTGGAAGTCAATAGCTTGATTTTCGCGGTGGCTGTCGCGGTACATACAGATTCTTCCCATAGGCCGTAATGATGGAAAATCTTTGGCGTGTCCCTGTACACGAACTACAAATGGAATACACACCTAAAACTATACAACTGATTCAGTTGGGCTCATGAACACGTGTACCAAATTGCAAGTCAATAGCGTGATTTTTGTGGCCGCTATCGCGATACTTACAAATTTCTCCCATAGGCCGTAATGATAAGAAAAACTTTGGCGTGTCCCTGTATACGAACTACAAATGGAATACATACCAAAAAGTATACAGCTTATTTCGTGGGGCTCATGAACATGTGTACCAAATTTCAAGTTAATAGCGCCATTTTTGCGGCCGCTATCGCGCGACAGACAGAAAGAAAGACAGACAGACACACAGACAGAGCCCAAAACCGTTTTGAGTCTCAACAGAGGGCCTCCACCGACGTTTCGGCAATTAAAATTTGGTTTATAGAAATACCTCTCATAGAACGCAATGCATTGGAATACTTTCTAGTATCCCTGTAAACAAAACAGTGCTGATATTTACTCCATTTTACATAAGAAACATCCAATATTAATCTTGAATGACATATTTCAATTTCATTAAGATTTGTGTACAGTAAAAGTATTAAAATATGCTTTATAGAAATACCTCCCATAGATTACAATGCTTTGGAATACTTTCGGGTGTCCCTGTAAACAAAACAGTGCTGATATTTACTCCATTTTACATAAGAAACATCCAATATTAATCTTGAATGACATATTTCAATTTCATTAAGATTTGTGTACAGTAAAAGTATTAAAATATGCTTTATAGAAATACCTCCCATAGATTACAATGCTTTGGAATACTTTCGGGTGTCCCTGTACACAGAGCAGTAGAGGTATTTACTCCACTTTCAATAGGGAACATTCGATAGTGAACTTGAATAACATATATCAGTTTCAAGAAATTCCATAAATATTTACGGGAGTTAGAGCTAGAGCGCGGACAGACAGACAAACCGAAGTGATTAACATTTTTCAACCTTGTTGGAAAGTTTTTAAAAACCGTTACTGAAAATTGCTATAAGAAATTTAGCGGCATCATTTGATCTTCAGAGAAAGGGGGGGGGGGAGATATCAGCTATGGATACAACTACAATTCAATCACGATTAATTTAATCATGATTAATTTAGTCATGATTAACAGTTAATCATTTGCTGCAACTAATATATTAATCACGATTGATTTAATCATGAATAATTTAATCATGAATAACGGTTAGTTGTCTGCTTCTCGAATAATTTAATCATGATTGAATTTTTAGTTGCAGCAAATGACTGAAATATTAATCACGATCGATTTAATCACGATTAATTTAATCGCAACTAACGGTTAGTCGTCTGATTTTCGATTAATTTAATCGCGATTGAATTTTTAGTTGCAGCAAATGAATAACCGTTAGTTGTGATTAAATTAATCGTGATTAAATTTTTAGTCAACTAATTAGTTGATTGAAAAATTAATCGATTGATGCCCAACACTGGCAAATAGACCAACTAGCGACTCAGGTTAAATCTCGGAAACTGGTGTTTCAAAAAATGTCTGTATCTATTTTTTCCTTACTTTTTAACTTGCTAAGAAAATTTTGTTTTATATGTCTTAACACGTGTATCAGATTTCTCTCTTACCATAAAATATCTAGATATCTACTTTGTTATGTCAATTTTATGTCTTCTGATTACATTATCTGCAAAAAGAGATTGTGGAAGTCGATAATTGTTTCACATCATATATTTTATTTATTTATATTATTTATTCCTCGTATCTTACAGTTTTCTTCATATATTGACAAACAACTCTTGTTTCTTGCTTTTATTTGCTTATATAATTTTTAATTGTGCTTTAACCTTTTGCGACGGAGGGTAATTAGGATAATTTAAATGACACTGCCAGTGGAATTTACAAACAAAATTAAAATTAAAGAAATTTTAAATTTTCAGGTTAAAAAAAAAAAAAAAAAAGCCTTTTCTGCTATGTTATAAATGTAAAATTTTGCTAAAATATTTCCGGGATGAGTTTTTGCACCTGAGAATTATAATTAGGTGTTCCATCAGCGCGAACATTGCGACTGAAAGGGTTAATGAGATAATTATAAATTATTTTTCATAGAGGTTTTTCTTTTTTTTAAGATTTTGTTCTGTAGAGCAACTTCAGCCCCTCCAATAGTTTTTAAAATTCTTTGTTAATATTAAAGCAATGTACGATATATTTCTTTTATAAGTTATATTAACCCGTTAGTAGTCGCTATAGACAGCGCCACCTATTACAGACTGCGTACTTTTTATTTAACTTGCACCAATAATTTTAAAAAGTGATGTGATCAACGTTTCTTTGATTTTATTGGCGTTTTATATATATATCAAATGCCACTTCTAAAAATTTTTGGTGGCTATTGAATAAAAAATTCTGACAAAACTGAAGAATGGGCGGCAAATCGACCAACTAGCGACTACTAACGGGTTAATTAATTAAGATATATTTCTTTTATGCTTATCATAAGTTAAAGTACAATTAAAAAAAAAAAAAAAAAAAAAAAAAAAGATTATGAAAAAACACACTAGGGTTTTCGCTTGTTCCTTTTCTTTTTTTACCGAATAAAGAAAGAATTTTTTTTTTCCTTTAAAATTTTAACATCTTGCCCTCACTAACAGTCATCCTGATTAGGTAAGTCAGTTTTACATCAGTAACAGTATATATATACAACGTTAATATATGTACTGTTTTCTGTTTAAAATACTGTATTAATTGTTTATTTTCTCATTGCTTGTTTGTAATCTTTTGATTTGAGTTCCATGTCGTTTTTACGCACCGACAAAATTAAAATTGCAACTAACATTCCAGGAATAAATTTATGGTTAGATTGAAGTGTGTAAAGTTAAATAAAAAATCAATAAACGAAAAATAAATGTTTCAATAAATTACAATCAGTCTCCACAGGTTTTTTTTTAAACTTGTTGTTGTAATTTCATTGTTATTGGTCTATGTGGTTTCAGTGATCTTATATCTGTTGCTTGGCTTTTACTACGATTAATTGATTTATACATATGTAATATATACTATTAGATTAAAACAATGTAACTTCATAATTAAATTTATGTTATATTATATATATAGGGGTGATTGTGACTCAAAGGTAAAAACCCTGAAAATTAGAGTCTCAAATTAGAAAAAACCCAAAATATCAAATAATACTCAAACTATTTATACCAGAAGCCCTCAATCTTTTTACATTTCAGTCATATATCACCTGGATGACAAATAAACAACCAATGAAAACAAAAAATAACTTTATAGAAAATAAAAAATACAGAGTAATAACCCTGAAATCAGGGGTAAACCCTGAACACAAACACCCCTGTATATATATATTAATTCTTTTAATAATACTATTGCAGATGGCAGTACTATTCACGTTATTTTTCTGGAAATATTCTTAAACCCACACTGTAAAAAACAGGTTCTTAAAAATAAGTATATAGTCTCAAAATAGCCCCGAAACAATATATACTTAAATTTGAAAACCCAAGTACTCATTTTTGAGTTTATTTACTTACTCAAAAATGGGGTTGACCAATAAGAATCCCAATATCCCCATGTTTGACATGTCAATATACTCAAAAATAAGTACATGGGTTTTTTAATTTAAGTATATATTGCTTCGGGGCTATTTTGAAACAATATGTACTTATTTTTAAGAACCTATTTTTTACAGTGCACCTTAGGATTCTGGTTACCTAAATTAGGATTTAAGATTCTTTCATATTTGAATTAGTTTTTGAACTCTCTTAACTTATTCCATGATTCTGGCCCGTTAATTGTACTTTTAACGACTTACTGTTTCTTAATTTTTACATGAGGTGTGTGTAAAATAATCAATGTTTCTCTTCACTAAATTGAAGTTTTATCTAATTGGTTGTTTAATTTTTCAATTTCTTCCATTTATGCATAGGTTTTTCTCATTTTGCGATGAGTTTACTTTGATATCAGTTTCTTTCTTGTTTTGTCTAGTGTGAATGTTTAGAGCCTAGAGCAAAGAAATATTTAGCTTTTGCTTTCTTTGCTACAGGAAAACATTCACTTTGCATGTTTGTATTCTACCAGGCCCCTGATGAAGTTAGAATGCAAACATGTTATTATCTAAGTCCAATTTGTTTTATTTTATTTTGATTTAACTTTATTTCATTTTTGGTCTGATTTGGGTTGTCTTTGATACCAGTGTTGGGCATAATTGATTAAAAAGCAATTGAATTACAATTATATATATATATATATATATATATATATATATATATATATATATATATTGTCAATCGATTAACAAATAATTGATTACAAATAAATTGAATTATTACAAATAAATTGAATAAGTAATTCAATTTATTTGTAATCACCCTAAGAACACACTTGTCCACAATACATCATTAAGATGTCCATAGGATATCCATAGACGTCCTTTTCATCCATAAGTCATCCTGAGGATGTCATTTGGAGAAGATGTGCTGTTAGGGCAATTATTTGCAGGGACGGAACACGGGGGCAGAATTCATACCACTCTCAATGTAAGAAAATTTTCTACTTCTTAAATCAACGATATTATAGGTAGAGAAATTTCTTAAACGGATTCCGGTATGAATTCTGCGCCCGTGTTCCATCCCTGTATTTGTTAATTTATTGACAGTAAAATAATTATAATTTAATTGTAATTTGATTGTAATTCAATTACTTTTTAATCAATTATGCCCAACACTGTTTGATACTGATCATGTTAATTGTTGGTATTGCTGATAATATTTATTAATCTTTAAATTACAGCTGTAAGCTCTGATTATCAATATATATATATATATATATATATATATATACATATATATACTTTTCAAATGTCAACAATTTTGCGTGAAAAAAAAAAAAAAAAAAGAGTAAAAAATACAAAACACACAGACATTTATAGGGAAAAAAAACAAGAAAATCAACTAATACCAGTACAAAACTTCACGAAGTTTACAGAGGAAAATACAAGCACGTTATTATTATTATTATTGTACATTTTTATTGTTTTATACATTCTTTCATTATTTCGCTATACAAAGTATAACAAATTGTAATTCCAATTTCGAAAAGGATTTTGTATTTCGCATAGCTCAAAAACAAATGATCATAGAATGTTGTAAATTTATATTTGTGACTGTCTAGTTGTACACCTGGAAATTTAGTTTTAATACAAGCTCCTGGTTTAGAGATATCTCCGACTTTACACGATTTTTTGTGACGTTCGCATACTTCCCAACCTCATGAAACGAATAATAGAAAGATTCATGTTCAAAAGAAGGAAGATATGAGTAAAATTAGGAAGATTTTTTTTAATACGAAGAACATTTTCATAATTTTACTATTCTTAATTATGTGTTGTAAAGTCTACCAGCTTCGAGAGCAGAATAGCTCGCCCACTGAAATAGGCCTTTTAATTAAACGTCCAAACAATAATATTAAGTAGTTTCAATTAATTTAATCATACAAAATTATATTTTTAATAAATAAATTAGTTTTTTTAATTAGAATATTTCATTAAATGATTTTTCCCTTAGCCCTCTTTTATATTCATTCATAGAAAATATAATCTTTTAATATTAAAAATATTTTAAAAGCAATCTCAACTAATTTAAATATTAAAACTAGTATGTTATGGCTACCACAAGACTTTCTTTTATATTTTCCTATACAAAGGGTAAATAATTTATTGAAACTATTATTTATTAAAATTATCTAACATGGTGAATGCGAATGCTGTTCTTCTTAGAGAAAACTAGCACTAAATATCCAACGGAAATCAGTTTTATTGTCTAGAAATAACACCTTAAAAAATGCATTTTTATAATGATTACCTCACTTATCAAGTGTCCTACAATTATATGCCATACAAGTTGAGATATAGCCTTCCCGTTATCGAGGAAATTTCCAGTATAACAGCGCCATCTATTTGCCTATAAACATTTAACTTAAATCAGCATAATGTCTCATAATGGCCTTCTCACATATCAAGTTTTGTTTGATTATACACAATAGAAACTGAGATACATCCTTTCCTTAAATTGCAGGAATCACTTTGTAGCAGTGCCACCTGTTGAACAGTTGACATCAAAGGCTGACAGGTACTAATTTATGTCAAGGTGCATCTACATATAAATTTTTATGCAATTCTGTGCAGCAGTTCCTGAGATATATCCTTCCCTTAAATTACGGAAATCGCTCTATAGCAGCGCCACCTGTCGGCCGATAAGCATTCAAATTTAATCAGCCTAATATCTCATAATGACCTTCTTATATATCAAGTTCTGTTTGATTATACTCAATAGAACCTGAGATGTAGCCTCCCCTTAAACTGCGGAAATCGATGTATAGCAGCGCCAGCTGTTGAGCGTTGACACCAAAAGTTGATAGGCACTAATTTAGGTCAAGGTGCATCTACATATAAATTTATATACAGTTCTGGAGATACAGCTGCCACAAAATTTTTGTTTCTCTCTTTCTCTCTCACACACACAGACAGACAGACAGACATTTTTTAAAAATGGTAAAATGGTGTTCTAGACCTCTCAAAACATGTAAATCCGTCGAAAACCGGAAGTCGAAAATTTTTTACGAATCCAATACTTTTTTCTATTGAATATAGAAGAAAGTAAAAATTTATTAGTTAAATTAGTTTTCTAGATTTTTGAAATTTAAAAATAAATAAATTAAATTAAAAAAAAAAATTAATTTTTAACCGAATTTAAAGATTTTTTTTACTGTAAATTCATAATCATTATTTATAACCAATTTTTAATTCTTGTCAAAATTTGTTGAAAATTCGTAGTCTCTAAAAAAACTTTTTTTTATACTCCATAATACAAAACACAACATTGAAATCAGAATTTTCGTCTGGCAGCTCTGACATAAGCTGGACACTAAAATACAGGGTGTTTATAAAGTCCCGGACCCATTTTGATGTTTAATAACTCATAAAATAATGAAGATATAAACAAACTTATGGCATTTATTGATGGAATAACTCATATATTTTCTTTTCTTTACTTTTGTAAATATCGTCTGCGCGTGTGGTTAATTTCATTTTCCAGTCTAAATATCTGTACTTTTCTAAATATCGTTTGCTTATTAATTGCATTTTTCTCTCTTTTGAAAACACCCATGAATACCGTGAGGAAAAAAGGGATTCCCCAAAGGTTAATGTGTGGTGTGGACTAATGCACGACCGAGTCATTGGGCCTTTCTTTTTTACAGAAAAGACGGTCTCATCAGTCATATACTTAGACATGTTGGAAAACTTCGTATTTCCACAACTAGAAGAGCTTCAGCCACATGTCTTTTTGCAACAAGATGGTGCACCACCTCATTGGGGTACCATCGTTCGTAGTTCTTTGAATGACCATTTTCCAGGAAGATGGATTGGGCGAGGAGGTCCAATTCCTTGGCTACCCAGATCACCTGATATAACGCCGATGGACTTTTTCCTTTGGGGATTTGTAAAGGACAATGTTTACAGGAGGAGAGTGTCGAACATTGATGACCTAAAAGTCAGAATTACAACCGCAATAGCCTCTCTGGATGCCGACATGCTTGCCGCTACTTGGCGTGAAATTGACTATCGACTTGATATTCTCCATGCGATGAAGGGGGCACACGTGGAAGTTCATTGACAAGGGTCATGAAACTTTTTGAGTCTATCTAACCATTTATGTAATTAATTTTAATCGATCTTTATTATTTTATGAGTTATTAAACATCAAAATGGGTCCGGGACTTTATAAACACCCTGTTACAGTTAGTTCGCAGTAAATAATTTAAAATATTGGTGCAAAGTAGTTTAAAAAATATAAAAAAAAAACTAATATAATTACTTAATTATTATTTTAGACCAGTAATTTTAAGATAGTGTTAGTGATATTTAGTGTTAGTTTTCTCTAAGATGAAACTCATTTACATTCATCATGTTAAATAATTTTAATAAATAATAGTTTTAATAAATCATTTTCACTTAGTGAATTTGTATAGGAAAATGTAGAAGAAAGTCTTGTGGTGGCCACAATATACTAGTTTTTATTTGGAAGAACGCTAGTTTTTTTTTTTTTTTTTTTTTTTTTTTTTTTTTACAAATTATGCAATGTTAACTTGTTTTAGCAGACTATACAGCCGTAGGCAGGTCATGTATAGATAATATTTTCTGCCTAAAACAGATCATCGAAAAAAGATTGGCAGTGGGACTGGAAACACACTTGTTGTTTATTGAATTACGAAAAGCGTATGACTGTGTACCACAAATGACACTATGGAAGGTACTGGAAGAGTTGCCGATAAACGACACTATTATTGAAACAATTAAAGAACTATATAGAAATTCAAAAATTAACATCAAAGTCGGGGGGAAAAAAAATCAGAAGGTTTTTTTAATAACAAAAGGTATAATTGAAGAATTTTTTTTTTTAATGCACTATTTTTATTATTATTTTGAGAATGGGTCCTTTTGGCAAGCTCTTTAGAGGTAAGTGGGCCTCCAAATAGTATCAGTGTCCCGGGTCTTCAAAAGGCATAGTCGGGCCCTGAGTGGACCACTAAAATTTATTTTTTGTTGATCCATTGAATAATTTTGTGGTTCCGGTCGAACGGACCACTATTAATTTTGAGCCTGTATATAAGATTTTGACCAAGCATAGCTAATAATCATCTCGATTAAATTAACGGTATAATAAACAAAAAACACAATAAAAATAGCTCCCTTCGTTTCGCAACTAGAATTCCACAGAGAAGCACACACGGAAAGACTAAAGTTTAAAACATATAACACTTTTATTTTTAGTCGATGGTTAAAAATCAGAGGACCTTTGGATCTAATCAACTTTTTTTGTTAATGATTTTGTTTACAGTACCAGGAGACATTTTCAGTACTGATGCAATGAGTTTTTGAGACGGTGGATTTTCCAATTGCATCATACATTTCACTTTCTCCATATTTTCTGGTGTTCGAATAGTTTTGGGGTGAGGTTTTGGAGGCATTTCTTCATTTTTACTTTCAGCCAGCCGTCTTTTGCCTTTCATATTCAAGATATTATGCACACCTTTCTTTGAAATACAATATCCCCGATCTTTACACAGATCTACAATTTGTGTATAGGAATACTTTTCTTCTGCAAGAGCAGTCACATAGCCTTCAATCCATCTATCAAGTTTAGGAGCCATTTTTCAAAATAAATCTGTTCTATATTTCAAATAAAACAAAGCAATAGCAGACGATAATTACTGGAAATGTCCAATATTCATCTCAAAATATTAACATGAAACCTGAAGACATTTTCATAAAATGTGAATATCATTTTATATTTTTAAAAGTCTTCTTTGAGGAAATAATTCACAAATGATAGTGAATCGTTACGATGCGATTAATTTATATTTACTAGAAGTTATTTATCGTTGTTTTTAAAATTTGGGGAATTTTAAGGAAAATACAACAACCTACAAATATATATAATTATCAATGTCTGTAACATTTGTATCGCTTGTATCACAAAAAATAAAACTAAAATATCCTGTTTCCAATTTTCATAATCAAAATAACAATTTTTAAGAAAGATATCCATATCTTTGTTTGGGTTTTGAGGAAAATAATACAATCTTCAAGCATCACTTGTCCATACAGCTCGTCTTTTAACGTAAAATAAAACATAAGCATTTGAAGTACCTGAAATAGATTTAAAATAACAATAATGCGAGCAAATTATTTTATTTTGCATGAATAATAAACACACACACATATATATACAGTGAACTCTTATTAAAACGGACAATCAAGGGCCGGCAGTTTTTGCCCATATTAACGAGAGTCCATTATAACAGGAGTTCATAAACTGAAGTTCTATATTAACTCTATAATTACTATTATGTACACATACACTGTATAATACGAATGAAAATTTGTTTCCTCAAACCCTTTTATTCACTAAAAATATAAACGAAGGAAAACGATACTTACTTACAAAACTTCTTTTCTTCATATAGTACAACTTGATGTAGTACATAAAGAACTAGTATGTTGTGGCCACCACAAGACTTTCTTCTATATTTACCTATACATATTCAATCAGTAACAATATTAAAAAAAAAAAAAAAAAAAAAAAGTACGATTTTTTTTTCTAAGTATTTTTTTTTTTTGTTTTGTTAAAAGTAAAAAAAATCGATAACTTTGTTTTAAATTATCACAGATTTATAGTTCAACCATTCGTTTTAAAGGTATTGACGAGCCCTTTCGAAAGATACCCATCTTGAAAATTTACCCCCCCCCCGGGGGGTACTTCCCCCCCAGGGGGAGAAGCGATGCCCCCCCATGCAGAAATATTTTTTCCTAGTTACATACTACTATTATCAATAATTCATATTAATTTTACAATCACAAGTTTAAAACAACTCTTATTATGCACATTTATACGAATTTTTGTCCTATGCTGCCATGTTAAAAATTTAGATAAAATGCTATCACAGCGCCACCTGTTGAGCTATTGATCCCCAAACATAATCAGCACCAGTAAATGTCGGGGACAAACTAAATACCAAGTTTGGTTAAATTTCGTTAAAAAAAAAAAAAAAAAAAAAAAAAAAAAAAATTGCGATTTTTATTCTAAGTTTTGTTTTGTTAAAACTAAAAAAAATCGATAACTTTGGTTTAAATTATCACAGATTTATCGTTCAACCATTCGTTTTAAAGGTATTGACGAGATCTTTCGAAAGATACCCATCTTGAAACTTTGCCTCCCCGGGTGGGAACTTCCCCCCCCGGTGGGGGGGGGGGGGAACCGATGCCCCCACATGCACAAAAATTTTTTCCTAGTTAACTACTACTATTATCAACCTGATGTTTCGAAAGATGCCCATAGTGAAAATTTACCCCCCCTGGGGGGGTATTTCCCTCCTAGGGGGGGAAGCGATGCCTCCCCATGCAGAAAATTTTTTTCCTAGTTACATACTACTATTATCAATAATTCATATTAATTTTACAATCACAAGTTTAAAACAACTCTAATTATGCACATTTATACGAATTTTTGTCCTATGCTGCCATGTTAAAAATTTAGATAAAAGGCTATCACAGCGCCACCTGTTGAGCTATTGATCCCCAAACATAATCAATACCAGTTTATGTCGGGGACCAACTAAATACCAAGTTTGGTTAAATTTCGTTAAAAAAAAAAAAAAAAAAAAAAAAAAAAAAAATTGCGATTTTTATTCTAAGTTTTGTTTTGTTAAAACTAAAAGAAATCGATAACTTTGGTTTAATTTATCACAGATTTATCGTTCAACCATTCGTTTTAAAGGTATTGACGAGATCTTTCGAAAGATACCCATCTTGAAACTTTGCCTCCCCGGGTGGGAACTTCCCCCCCCGGTGTGGGGGGGGGAACCGATGCCCCCACATGCACAAAAATTTTTTCCTAGTTAACTACTACTATTATCAACCTGATGTTTCGAAAGATGCCCATAGTGAAAATTTACCCCCCCTGGGGGGGTATTTCCCTCCTAGGGGGGGGAAGCGATGCCTCCCCATGCAGAAAATTTTTTTCCTAGTTACATACTACTATTATCAATAATTCATATTAATTTTACAATCACAAGTTTAAAACAACTCTAATTATGCACATTTATACGAATTTTTGTCCTATGCTGCCATGTTAAAAATTTAGATAAAAGGCTATCACAGCGCCACCTGTTGAGCTATTGATCCCCAAACATAATCAATACCAGTTTATGTCGGGGACCAACTAAATACCAAGTTTGGTTAAATTTCGTTAAAAAAAAAAAAAAAAAAAAAAAAAAAAAAAATTGCGATTTTTATTCTAAGTTTTGTTTTGTTAAAACTAAAAGAAATCGATAACTTTGGTTTAATTTATCACAGATTTATCGTTCAACCATTCGTTTTAAAGGTATTGACGAGATCTTTCGAAAGATACCCATCTTGAAACTTTGCCTCCCCGGGTGGGAACTTCCCCCCCCGGTGTGGGGGGGGGAACCGATGCCCCCACATGCACAAAAATTTTTTCCTAGTTAACTACTACTATTATCAACCTGATGTTTCGAAAGATGCCCATAGTGAAAATTTACCCCCCCTGGGGGGGTATTTCCCTCCTAGGGGGGGGAAGCGATGCCTCCCCATGCAGAAAATTTTTTTCCTAGTTACATACTACTATTATCAATAATTCATATTAATTTTACAATCACAAGTTTAAAACAACTCTAATTATGCACATTTATACGAATTTTTGTCCTATGCTGCCATGTTAAAAATTTAGATAAAAGGCTATCACAGCGCCACCTGTTGAGCTATTGATCCCCAAACATAATCAATACCAGTTTATGTCGGGGACCAACTAAATACCAAGTTTGGTTAAATTTCGTTAAAAAAAAAAAAAAAAAAAAAAAAAAAAAAATTGCGATTTTTATTCTAAGTTTTGTTTTGTTAAAACTAAAAGAAATCGATAACTTTGGTTTAATTTATCACAGATTTATCGTTCAACCATTCGTTTTAAAGGTATTGACGAGATCTTTCGAAAGATACCCATCTTGAAACTTTGCCTCCCCGGGTGGGAACTTCCCCCCCCGGTGTGGGGGGGGGAACCGATGCCCCCACATGCACAAAAATTTTTTCCTAGTTAACTACTACTATTATCAACCTGATGTTTCGAAAGATGCCCATAGTGAAAATTTACCCCCCCTGGGGGGGTATTTCCCTCCTAGGGGGGGGAAGCGATGCCTCCCCATGCAGAAAATTTTTTTCCTAGTTACATACTACTATTATCAATAATTCATATTAATTTTACAATCACAAGTTTAAAACAACTCTAATTATGCACATTTATACGAATTTTTGTCCTATGCTGCCATGTTAAAAATTTAGATAAAAGGCTATCACAGCGCCACCTGTTGAGCTATTGATCCCCAAACATAATCAATACCAGTTTATGTCGGGGACCAACTAAATACCAAGTTTGGTTAAATTTCGTTAAAAAAAAAAAAAAAAAATTGCGATTTTTTTCTAAGTTTTTTTTTTTTGTTAAAAGTAAAAAAAATCGATAACTTTGTTTTAAATTATCACAGATTTATGGTTCAACCATTCGTTTTAAAGGTATTGACGAGACCTTTAGAAAGATACCCATCTTGAAACTTTGCCCCCCCGGGTGGGTACTTCCCCCCCCCGTGGGGGGGGGGAACCGATGCCCCCACATGCACAAAAATTTTTTCCCAGTTAACTATTACTATTATCAACGAGACCTTTCGAAAGATACCCATCTTGAAAATTTACTTCCCCGGGGGGGTACTTCCCCCCAGGGGGGGAACCGATGCCCCCACATGCACAAAATATTTTTCCTAGCTAACTACTACTATTATCAATAATTCATATTAATTTTACAATCACAAGTGTAAAATAAGTCTCTTTATGCCCATTTATACGGAATTTTGTCCTATGCTGCCATGTTAAAAATTTGCATAAAATGCGATCACAACGCCACCTATTGAGCGATTGATCCCAAAATCTAATCAGCACCAGTTTATGTCAGGGTGCAACTAAATACCAAGTTTGGTTAAATTTCATTCATTGGTTCGTGAGATACAGCGTCCACAAAGAAATGATACAGACAGACAGACAGACATTTTCTAAAAACTATTAATTCGTGTTCTCCACATCCCAAAACATGTAAATCCATCAAAAAGTGGACTTCGAAAATTTTCGCGAATCCAATACTTTCTCTATATTACATATAGAAGAAAGTAAAAATGGGTGATCGTAGATAATAGTTAGTTTAGTCTATCTTAAAAAAAGAAGTTATCTTGGTTTGAATTTTTAGGGCAAATGTCATTTTCAATTTTAGCCAATTGTTCAAAAATATTATCTGGAACATTTTCAGTTGATTGATAAAATGTCTTAATTGCCACCAGCATATGACGGACTTCTAGTACATTTGGTGAAGAGATTTCCTCCCCATTTTCAAAATGTCCATCTTAACGAATGAATCGTACGTATAAAGCGATGTTTATTACATGCAATTCCTATAGGACTTAGCCGGGGATTCTGTTTTTGTACGTTATAACGAGAAAGCCATCTTAAACGAGGCCGTCTTAACGAGAGTTCACTGTATAATGTTATAAAAAAAAGACGAAAGAAACATGCTTTTCTCCAAAATATATTAGAGTATTAAAAAATAAATGCAAGATTTGATACAGGCAGGCAGGTTTTAGACAGGGCTATAAAAATACTTTGTATGTACTGTCATTGACTATGGATTTATATGCCCAAAATCGGTTCAGTAAGGGATTAAAAATGAATTGCAATATTTAACACAGGCAGACAAATGTTAAACTAGAAAAGTTCTTCACACACCATAAAATTGATGAAAGCACTACTGGTTTCGAAAGGATGTGGCCTTTCTTCTTCATGTGCAAAATACGTGCTATTGCCTTGGAGGTAAAAGCAAGACTGAAAGCAGGACAAAATCCGAAGGGGGAGAAGCTACTCAAACAATCAATAAGAAGTAGCCCACAAAAATAATCAGAGAGGAACACAAACAAAAAACTAGTATGTTGTGGCCACCACATGACTTTCCTCTATATTTTCCTATACAAATTCACTCAGTAAAAATAATTTATTAAAATTATTATATAAAAAATTTATCTTCCATGATAATGCAGACGATTTCCATATGAGATAATTAGTATAACACTAAATATCCAAAAAAGTCCATTTTATTCTTAATATTAAAAAAAAAAAAAAGAAACACGATTTTTTTTTTTTTTCAGTTTTTTTTTTTTTTTTTTTTTTTTTTGTTTGTTAAAAGTAAAAAAAAAATGGATAACTTTGTTGTAAATTATCACAGATCTGTAGTTCAACCATTCGCTTTAAAGGTATTGACGAGACATTTCAAAAGATACCATCTTGAAAATTTACCACCCTCCGGGGGGGGGGGGGAGCGATGTCCCCGCATGCACAACATTTTTTTCCTAGTTAACTACTACTATTATCAATAATTCATATTAATTTTACAATCACAAGTTAAAAATAACTCTCATTATGTACATTTATACCTATACTGCCATGTTAAAAATTTAGAAAAAATGCGATTACAGCGCCACCTATTGAGAGAATGATCCCCAAATCTAATCAGCACCAGTTTACGTCAGGGTCCAACTAAATACCAAGTTTGGTTAAATTTCGTTCATTGGTTTGTGAGATACAGCGTCCACAAAATTCGTGATACACACAGACAGACATTTTCTAAAAACTATCAAATTGTGTTCAGGACATTCCAAAAGGTGTAAATCCATCGAAAACCAGAGTTCGAAAAATTTCACGAATCCAAAATTTCCTCTATATTACATTATAGAAGAAAGGAACAAGAAACAAGAGAAACAAACATAAAAATGGAGGGAAGGGATTTAAATTTAAATTTATTTATTTTATTTCATATTTGACCATAGTGAGTTTCAGGTTGGGATTTAAAATGATAAAATACTCTTTTATAGTTTCTGAACAATGAAAATTATTTGTTGGGCTTAAGATTACTTGAAATTTAGCTGTCGGGTTTCGATGACCCATGTAAAACTCATAAGTTTACCGTGCATTTTTTTTTTTTTTTTTTTTTTTTTTTTTCTAGAAGCACTGAATCCAGTGATGGAAAAAAACTTTAAGACCACATGTGAAATTGCAAAAATTTTAATTTTACTGAAAACTAGTATGTTGTGGCCACCACAAGAATTTCTTCTATATTTTCCTATATATACATATTCAATCAGTAACAATAAAAAAAAAAAAAAAAAAAAAATGACGAATTTTTTCTAATTTTTTTTTTTTTTTGTTAAAAGTAATACATATTCAACCAGTAACATTATTTAAAAAAAAAAAAAAAAAAAAAAAAAAAAACGATTCTAAGTTTGGTTAAGAGAGTAAGTATTCTCCTCACCAGATGGCGCCACACCTCAGCTGTGAGTATTTTTGTTCTCTCTTCTTGTCAGTTGTTGATTGTGATGTGATATATACGCACGAGTTAGCAGCAAAGAGCTGCTCGCAACAAAAATAAATATGTGAGTGAATTACTTTAGTGAGTGAAATTTCTTTATATACAGTCCATTATTCTTTAGTAAGTGTAAGAACCAGCGCAATAAGTGCAACAAATTAATCGCCGCAGAACATTTGGTCAGACTCGCCGGAGAAAGATACTTTCGGTTTAGGATTAGATTGCGCCGCGCCGCTCTCGATGTTCTGAGTGATTCAACGCCGGAATAAGCCGGTAAGTGATTTTTAAACATTCTATTTAAATGTATCACTGTGAAAGTAATAATTATAAGTATTGTGAAAATATTTATATAATAAACTAGTGCTATAAAAATAAATTTATAAATAAAAAATAAATTCTTAAAAAATAAATAAATAAAAAAGTAAAAGTGATTATGTCTTCACAAAAGGCAATTACAACGCGAAAAAGAGTCCTTAAGGGACAAATCACCAAATTTAAAGAGAAATGTAATCTTGAAACGTCAGATTACGACATTTATCAATTAGAATTGTTAAAAAATAAATGCAATAAATACTGTTGTGAACTAGGTGAAATTTTTAATCAGTTGTATGAAGTTTCTGATGAAAAGGAACTAGACACGCTAATTAATGAACAAGATAACATCCAAAATAGTCTGGACGAACTATTATTATCACTAAATAGAAAGATTTCAACAATAAAAATAAACAATGAGGAAGTTTCAGTTTTAAAAACAGAACAAAAAGTCGAGAGTGTGCGCTTACCAAAACTATTACTGCCAATTTTTAGTGGAAACATTACGGAGTGGTTAACCTTTTATGACTTGTTTACCGCTAGTGTTCATAACAATAATAATTTGTCAAATGCTCAAAGACTACAATATTTGAAATCATCGTTAAAAGGTGACGCTTTTAAAGTAATTCAGTCGATTTCTATCTCAGACGCAAATTACGAAATTGCTCTAAATTTATTGAAAGATAGGTATTCCAACAAAAGAGAGCAATTATTTGCTCAAATGAGAAAATTAATATCGCTTCCAAGTATTCAGAATGAATCGTCAACCGCCATTTTACAATTAGTAGATAGTGTAAATGAAATTATTCGCTCATTTGAGATTTTGGAGCAAAAGGTTGATGACCTCAGTGATACTTTAATATTATACTTAACAATGCAAAAATTAGATAATGCTACTAAAATGTGGTTCGAGCGTGAATTGAAAAAAGAAAATATCCCCAAGTTAAGGGAGCTCCTTGAGTTTTTGCAGCATCATGCGCGAACTGTAGCAAATTACAAACTTCAGTTTAAAAAAAACATTCCATCAAGGGCAACGGTTTTGATTTCAAACAACAATAATGCAAATAGCAACTGTATTTTTTGTCATGAAGAGCATAATTTGCAGAAATGTTCAAAATTTTTTAATTTAAGTGTTCAGAAACGCGTAGATTTTGTTAAAAGTAACAATTTATGTTTTAATTGCTTATCACATTTACATAAACTTAAATTGTGTAAAAGTATTAATAAATGTAGACATTGCGCCAAATCACACCATTCGCTTTTACATTTTGAGAATTACAAACGAAACCCAAAACAATTTGTGAATAGTAGTATGCCTTTGAACGTTCAAGCACAAACTTTCAATCCCTCAGAATCACATACTGATAGGAATGAATCCCCCTTGATTTGTGCTTCTCTTTTTGGTAGTTACACTTCTTCAGGTAATTTAGAACCAGTTAAACGCAAGCAAATACTTCTTTGCACTGCATTGATTAAGGTGAAGGATTCAACTAACAATTATGTCTATGGGAGGTGTATTCTGGATACAGGATCCCAGGCTAATTTTATTACACGAGAATTTGCAAACAAATTACAAATTAATGCGAAGGATAGTTCAATTTCAATTTCATGTTTGGGTTCCTACAACACACTAACAAGTGGGCAAGTCGATTTATTATTTTCACCCCATTTTCGGAGTGATTTACGTGTTTCTACTTCTGCGTTTGTGATCAACGAGATAACAGGAAAAACTCCAAATGTTTCATTACCCAGTGACATTAAAAATCATTTTAGAGATTTAAATTTGGCCGACCCGCAATTTGACAAGTCAAATTCAATTGACATTTTACTTGGAGTTAATGTTTTCCTCACACTATTAAATGGCAATATTGTTAAAAGAAATCCTACTTTACCATTTGCTGTAAGTTCAAAATTAGGGTGGGTAATTGCAGGAACAACTTTTTTAGAAGTTAGTGAATCAAATCCTATCGCAGTAAATTGTATAAACACTGCTGACTTAATTCAGAGGTTTTGGGAGTTAGAGCAAGTTCCTAACAAAAATATAATGTCAAATGAAGAAAAAATGTGCGAGTTACAGTTCGAAAGGGAACATAAAAGAAATCATGATGGTCGCTATTCAGTTAGTTTACCTTTCAAATTTAATCGAGAAATTTTAGAAAATTCAAAAGAAATGGCTACGCGGAGATTTATTAATTTGGAAAAAAGACTTTTAAAAATGCCTCACATTTATGAACAATACATTGATTTCATGAAAGAGTGTTTGTCCCTTGGATACATGGAGCCCATTAAAGACGTTGTTGGAGTTGAAAACAACCATTATTACATGCCGCATCATTTTGTTCTTAGGGAATCTAGTATATCCACACGCCTTCGTGTTGTTTTCGATGCAAGTGCTAAATCATCATCAGGAATTTCGCTTAATGATACGCTTATGGTAGGTCCAAAAATTCAAGATGATTTATTCGCAATTATTTTGAGATTTCGTTGCCATAACATCGCAATTACCGCAGATTTAAAGAAAATGTATCGACAAGTGAGAGTGCACGAAAATGATAGAAAATTCCAACGTATTGTTTGGAGAGATAGTGTAAACAAACCACTAGAGACATTCCGTTTGTGTACAGTCACTTACGGAACCGCATCAGCCCCTTACTTGGCCACCAGAGCGCTAAAACAATTAGCAATAGACGAAGGTGAAAATTATCCAAATGTGACTAACATACTATTAGAGGACTTTTACGTTGATGACGTTTTGACAGGCGCATCAAATATTGAAGAAGGCAAATTACTGATAACACACCTATCTGAATTACTGTCCAAGGGAGGATTTGAATTGCACAAATGGTTTTCCAATAATGAACAAATGCTAAGGGATACAGGGGTAATAATTCAAGAAAAAGAGCCAGAATTGATACCCAATAAGGCAATTAAGGTATTGGGAATAGAATGGCATCCTAATGAAGACTCATTTAGTTGTAGTGTAGTTGTGCCGCAAATAATTACTCCTGTTACTAAAAGAAAAATATTGTCAGTAATTTCGAGCATTTTTGATCCATTAGGTTGGATTGCTCCTTTCGTAATATCTGCTAAGATTTTTTTACAAGAACTTTGGAAATTACAACTATCATGGGATGAGCATACTCCTGATAGCGTCAATGAAAAGTGGTTACAAATTTGTGAGAATTTACCCTCTTTGAAACACATTCGCATCCCTAGGAAAATATTAGTAACAGATCCAAGCAAGATTGAATTGCATGCATTTTGTGACGCTTCTGAAAAAGCTTATGCAGCTGTTATTTTTGTTAGGTCCATATCTGAAAATAATGAAATAAAAGTACAAAATCTAACAGCAAAAACACGTGTGGCTCCTCTGAAATCGATTTCACTTCCGCGTTTAGAGTTATGTGCAGCTTTACTTTTAGCTCGTTTAGTTAAGGCTGTTTTACCCGCATTACACATAAACATTGATGCAATTTATGCTTGGACTGACTCAACTATAGTTCTTTCTTGGTTAAATACTGAACTTTATAAATGGCAAACATTCGTTGCGAACAGGGTAGCAGACATACAAACATTACCTGGCGTACATTGGAATCATGTAAAGAGTTCAGAAAATCCCGCTGACTGTGCTTCGCGTGGACTAAAACCTACAGAATTAATTTCACATAATCTATGGTGGTCTCGGCCTCATTGGTTATCCACATTTGACATTCCCCATTCTGTTTCAATTACAATCGACAGAGAAGCATTGAAGGAAGAAAGGAAAGGCATATCATGTACAGTTTCGCAAATTCAAGAACCTTTACCTGTCATATCAAATATATCTTCGTTTACAAAATTGCAACGTGTAATTGCATGGTGTTTACGATTTATTTCAAATGCAAGAGTAAAATCACCAGAAAGAATATTAACGCATCTAAGTAGTAGCGAAATTACAAATGCAACAAATTGCATAATTAAAATTGTTCAAGTTTCTACCTTTCATAATGAAATTCACTGTTTGAAATCAGGAAAGACTGTGCCTCCTACTAGCAAAATTGCTAGTCTATGTCCATTTTTAGACAACACAAATTTGTTGAGAGTGGGTGGACGATTGAAGCACGCAAATTTACCTGTAAATGAGAAACACCCAATTTTGCTTCCGAAAAAACATCATTTAACTGAAATTATAATTAAACATTTTCACATTAAGTATTTACATGCTGCTCCTGAGCTCTTACTTTCTTTAATACGACAAAATTATTGGATAATAGCAGGTAGATCAGTAATCAGATCTCTAGTGAAAAAATGTGTAACATGTTGCAGATATCGAGCTCAAGCTGCTACACAAATTATGGCTGACTTGCCAGAAAAACGAGTTACACAATCTAGACCTTTTAATTGCATTGGTTTGGATTTCGCAGGTCCCTTCATGATCAAACATCGATCTGGACGTGGTCAAAAATCTTTTAAATGTTATGTTTGTATTTTTGTGTGTTATTCAACAAAGGCTATTCACTTAGAAATTGCAGAAGATTTGTCCACCAACGCATTCTTGAGTACCCTTAAGCGATTTTTATCCAGAAGAGGAAAACCCTCTATCATTAACAGTGACTGTGGAACTAATTTTAAGGGTGCTTACTCGGAATTACAAAGATGTTTTTCACAATTCAATAAAAACGAGAAAGTTCAAGGGTTTTTGGCATCTGAGGAAATAAAATGTAATTTCAACCCTCCTGGAGCCCCACATTTTGGTGGTCTTTGGGAGTCCGCAGTAAAATCCATGAAGTACCACATTAAAAGAACGGTGGGTGATACCGTACTTACTTATCCAGAGTTTGCTACATTGCTAACCCAAGTTGAAGCCTGCCTCAACTCAAGGCCGCTCAGCCCAGCTTCTTCAGATCCTTGTGACTATTCAACTCTAACACCAGCACACTTCATTTTGGGTACATCACTAACAGCCTTGCCTGAGCCTGATGTCAGCGAAGTCAAAACAAGTTATTTAGATAGATGGCATGTGCGACAATCAATCTTGCAGCAATTTTGGAAGAGATGGAGCAGAGAATATTTAACCCAACTTCAACAAAGACATAAGTGGTTTAAAGAAAACAAAAATGTGTCAGTCAATGACTTAGTGTTTATCAAAGATGACAATTTACCTCCTCTAAAGTGGAAAATGGGACGAGTGAGCGACATTCATCCGGGTCCAGATGGCAGAGTTCGAGTGGTAACTGTTCAAACTAGTCAAGGTTACATGAAACGTCCCAAAGTGAAAATTTGTCCTCTTCCTACAGACTAATTAACAAAAACTTTTAACTGTAAAGCATATTGAACATTTATTTAGTGTTTATATTAATATTTTTTCTCTTTGTAGTTACAATTTTGATTAATCTTCGTGTAATTTGAAACCTTCCTTAAGGGTTTCAAGGCGGCCGGAATGGTTAAGAGAGTAAGTATTCTCCTCACCAGATGGCGCCACACCTCAGCTGTCAGTATTTTTGTTCTCTCTTCTTGTCAGTTGTTGATTGTGATGTGATATATACGCACGAGTTAGCAGCAAAGAGCTGCTCGCAACAAAAATAAATATGTGAGTGAATTACTTTAGTGAGTGAAATTTCTTTATATACAGTCCATTATTCTTTAGTAAGTGTAAGAACCAGCGCAATAAGTGCAACAAACTAATCGCCGCAGAACAAAGTTTTTTTTTTTTTTTTTTGTTAAAAGTAAAAAAAATCGATAACTTTGTTTTAAATTATCACAGATTTATAGTTCCCAGGGGGGAAGCGATGCCCCCACATGCACAGACATTTTTTCCTAGTTAACTATTACTATTATCAATAACTCATATTAATATTTATTGAAATTTTATTTTTCCGACTGAGTGAAAATAATGCCTGGACCGGGAATCGAACCCCGGATCTTTGACTTACAAGGTCAATGCTCTACCACTGAGCTATCCAGGCCGACATCCCGGCCTGCATTACTCACTCAGACAACCTTATAGGCAGAAACATCTCTGGTCTATCATTTAGATAGCTCAACAGAAAATAAGCCGCAGGTAAAGGAAAACACCATTAAACAATGGGAGAGAAATACAATTTTTTATTAAAAACACACAATTAACTGTGGAAGAAAATCATATTTATTGAAATTTTATTTTTCCGACTGAGTGAAAATAATGCCTGGACCGGGAATCGAACCCCGGATCTTTGACTTACAAGGTCAATGCTCTACCATGTTTAATGGTGTTTTCCTTTACCTGCGGCTTATTTTCAGTTGAGCTATCTAAATGATAGACCAGAGATGTTTCTGCCTATAAGGTTGTCTGAGTGAGTAATGCAGGCCGGGATGTCGGCCTGGATAGCTCAGTGGTAGAGCATTGACCTTGTAAGTCAAAGATCCGGGGTTCGATTCCCGGTCCAGGCATTATTTTCACTCAGTCGGAAAAATAAAATTTCAATAAATATGATTTTCTTCCACAGTTAATTGTGTGTTTTTAATAAAAAATTGTATTTCTCTCCCATTGTTTAATGGTGTTTTCCTTTACCTGCGGCTTATTTTCAGTTGAGCTATCTAAATGATAGACCAGAGATGTTTCTGCCTATAAGGTTGTCTGAGTGAGTAATGCAGGCCGGGATGTCGGCCTGGATAGCTCAGTGGTAGAGCATTGACCTTGTAAGTCAAAGATCCGGGGTTCGATTCCCGGTCCAGGCATTATTTTCACTCAGTCGGAAAAATAAAATTTCAATAAATATGATTTTCTTCCACAGTTAATTGTGTGTTTTTAATAAAAAAAAAAAAAAGAAAAAAAAAAACTCATATTAATTTTACAATCAGAAGTTAAAAATAACTCTCATTATGTACATTTATACGAAATCTTATCCTATACTGCCATGTTAAAAATTTAGAAAAAATGCGATCACAGCGCCACCTGTTGAGCTATTGATCCCCAAATGAAATCAGCACCAGTTTATGTCGGGGACCAACTAAATACCAAGTTTGGTTAAATTTCGTAAAAAAAAAAAAATCTGTTTTTTTCTTTTTGTTAAAAGTAAAAAAAATCGATAACTTTGTTTTAAATTATCGCAGATTTATAGTTCAACCATTCGTTTTAAAGGTATTGACGAGATCTTTCGAAAGATACCCATCTTGAAAATTTACCCCCCCCGGGGGGTACTTCCCCCCAAGGGGGGGAACCGGTGCCCTCACATGCACAAAATTTTTTTCGTAATTAATTACTACTATTATGAATAATTCATATTAATTTTACAATCACAAGTTTAAAATAACGCTCATTATGTACATTTATACGAAATTTTGTCCTATACTGCCATGTTAAAAGTTTACATAAAATGCGATCACAGCGCCATCTGCTGGGCGATTGATCCCAAAATCTAATCAGCACCATTCCATGTCAGGGTCCAACTATATACCAAGTTTGGTTCAATTTCATTCATCGGTTCGTGAGATACGGTGAAAAATACGAAATTTTGCAATCACAGCGCCACCTGCTGGACGATTGATCCCCAAATCTAATCAGCACCATGCCCCGTCAGGTTCCAACTATATACCAAGTTTGGTTGAATTTCATTCATTGGTTCGTGAGATACGGTGAAAAAAACGAAAATTTGTCCTATACTACCATGTTAAAAATTTACATAAAATGCGATCTTAGCGCCACCTGCAGGGCTATTGATCCCCAAATCTAATCAGCACAATGACCTGCCAGGGTCCAACTATATACCCAGTTTGGTTGAATTTCATTCATTGGTTCGTGAGATACGGTGAAAACGCGAAACCACAGACAGACACACAGACATTTTCTAAAAACTATCAATTCGTGTTCAGGACATCCCAAAACGTGTAGATCCGTCAAAAAACGGAGGTCGAAAATTTTCGCGAATCCAATACTTTCTCTATATTACATATAGAAGAAAGTAAAAAAGAAACATCAAATAGTATAAACAGAATAAAAAATAATAAATCTTCACATAGTTTTATAAAAAAAAAGGTTTCTAACTATACGTTACATGCAAGTGATTTTTTTTTTTTTTTTTTTTTTTTCAGAACATAAAAAGGGGAAAAAAACTTTAAGACCACAAAGTTAAACATTAACTAAAAGTATTGCATTCTAATTTTTAGTACTTTGTGTTTCTGTTTCACACTAATTACTTCTAAAAGACGATTTTGGAAGGATTTTGTTAGATTTTTGCATGTTAGAATCGATATTTCCTCCCATGTTTTGAAATAGCAGATTTGAGTTCAGAAACAGAATGGTATTGTTTAAAATTTTTCTATATCTTGCGTACAAGGTTACCCCACATGTTTTCTACGGGGTTCAAGTCTGGACTTTTGGCTGGAAATTCCATAAAACTTACATTATTTTCAGTTAGCCGAGAAATGATTGAAGCAGATTTGTGCACAGGCGAATTATCTTGCAACAAAATCAGATTTTGAGCCATAAGCTCATCTTTTAATGGAACTAAATTGTTAGCCAGTATATTTTGATAGTCAAAAGAGTTCATATTACCGTTATTGAATACAATATTAGTCTTACCTCGAGCACGGAAGCCTGTCCAAATCCTGACAAATCCCCCTCCTCGCACTTGTTTTAAAAACTATGTAGGATCCTGTCTTAAATCATGCCAATAGTTTTGTCAACCATCAGATCCATATCGGTTAAATTTCTTAACCCTATTTTTCGCCAAAAATTGGGTTTTAAAACGTTTGATGCTGTGAATTTCAATCTTGCTTCAATGTGCCATTTTTAATGCTTAGGTTTGCTTTTTAATTTTAAATATTTGATGTTTTTTGCAGATATATAAAACAGAGTTTACATAGTGAGTAAAAAAAATAAATAAAAAAATGTAGGGTTATTTTCTGAAACACCAATTTCCGAGATCTAATACTGACCTAGCCAATCATGTTGATGATTGTTAATTTACCTGTAATAACCAAATAATGTATGAGAAAGGATATCTAAAATAGATTTATGTAACAGTTTCAAGAAAATTGTTAGAGCCATTTTTGAGATATCAACTTTTACCAAAACTTGGCATACTCAATTATTGACCGGAAAACAATAATTACATTTAAAAGGATATTTAAAAGGGAGTTAATATGGTGAGTTTAAAAATCCGTACAGCTGTTTTTAAAAAAACACACTTGTGGGAGCTGAAATTGAACTATTTATACAGGACGCCTATCAATTTTTCTGACTTAACCAACTATATCACTCGAAAGGTCATCTAATAGAGTGTTTATATAGCAACTTTGGAAGAAAATCGTTATAGCCGTTTCTGAGATACGGACTGAGGTACCGATGTCCAACTTCTGTTTTTTCAATTTTCACGAAAATTTGAAATATTCATTTGTACACCAGACCGGACTCAATTCTGAAATTTTGTAGTTCTATCTTTTAGAGTTTTGAAGATATGAAATCCAGAACATTTCCCACATACATACACACACTGACCAATTGCCAAAAACTAATTTTTTGGACTCAGGAGACCTTAAAACATGTAAATCAGATGAAAACTCAATATTGAATTTTTGGACTGAATACAATACAGTAGAGAGTCAAAAATCCGCACAGCTCGGGACCAGAGGTTGTGCGGATTTCGGGGCCCATAAAAAATGATTTCCACTTTGAATAACAAAAACAGAATATTATTCAAACTAAACACATACTAGTGAATAATAAAACTTAATATTAAATTACTAGGTACATAAGAATAATAATGAACATTAACAAAAATATATATTGAAAACAATAAATAAAAATGAAAAAATATATATATATATGTCAAATTTAGATAAAATCTGTTCACATGTAGCTAGTTTTAAACTAAACTTGAGCCTGCATGATTTATTTATTTTTTTATTTATTGTAAATAGTAATAACACAAATTTATTTTTCTACCAATTTTGTTGAGTTCTTCCTTACAAATTATATCTTCATCAGAAAGCATTTTAAAAAATTAGTTTGCTATTATTTACCTGATTGATATCATCATATCACAATAATCATTATTTTCTTTTGATGAATTTAATATAGTCAATAATTTCATTAGCTGCAACTTGGCTCTTGCAGTCTTCATATTATTATTATTTTGTTTTTCTTTTTTGTAATCATAAAATGCAAGCATAAAATCTGTATTCAAGATCTTTTTCAAAAATTCTGATTTGTAGTTTTGTAATTTATTATTAGTGAATTTCATTGTTTGTATCTGACAAGCTATGCGGATTTCGGACTTCGGCGGATTTCTGGCTCTCTACTGTACTTCCATTACCTATGGTAGTCGGGTAATGGAAGTAAAAATTTAATAGTAAAAAGTATAGGCATTAGAAAAATAGTTAGTATTTTTTTTTTTTTTTTTTTTTTTTTTTTAACAAGCAATTATTATACCAAAAATTTTATCACCAAATACTATCAAAAATTTAAAAGTCGCCAAAGGGGTCATGTACTAATGCTGTAATGCAAAATGGTTTAGATTAGGGGTGGGAATCGATTGAGAGTTTTAACTGGGTTAATCGTAGTTCATTAATCGATTAATCGGTCGATTAATCGGATTTTTAATCGGTTTTCCTTTATATATATAATTTTATTTCAATGATGAATAAAACTCTCATATTGTGTACATTCGGTAACAAAAGTATCCGAATACTAGCAAAAATTCCTATATAAAAAAAGTAGAGTTAATACTGTTTTGTTAAATAAATCCTTGTCGAATCGTGTTCTTAGCCAGTCTAAGAACATGATTCGACAAGGATTTATTTAACAAGTTAGTTCTTCTTTATCACTTCGGACTGGAACACAGAATGTTATTTTCTGTTTCTACTTCGATAGTTACTATCAGCAATTCTGAACAGACAATAAACGCTTGAAGATATTGTGAAACTCTGTTGACATTTTCCCCATCAGAGGGATAGTGGAAATCTCAATCCCTTCTTTTCTTTTCTTTTTTATCTTTAGCATTTCCATTTTTTGAAAGCTTCTTGTTTCTGAGAATACTATTGCCCTAGCCAACACTTTCTGTAGAAGGCTACAGACAGGTGGTGTTGCTCCAGCATGCACATGAAGCGACATTTTGTTTAATAACTGTCCTCCCCCTTTTCTCTATCAATAAAAGTGCAACATCTTCTTTTGTGAGGTTTTATTTTTATTTATTTATTTATTTTATTTTATTTATTTCTCCTTTTCCATTATTTGATGGATGTTTCTTAGAATGTTTGTTAGGAAAATATGTGAAAAAATATTTTGTAGGCAGAACAGCATTTTTACTTTAATTCGTAGTTTGAAAATTTTAATCGGATTTTGAAAATTTTTAATCGAATTAATCGATCCGATTAACTCGATTAAAAAAATTGATCGAGACTAAGCATTGATCGATTAACCGAACCGATTAATCGATTAATCGGCACAGCCCTAGTTTAGATATTACAAATTTCTTTTATTTAAAAAAAGAAAAAAGTTGCTGATTTTTGGTATAATATTTCCTTTAAAAATAATAATAATGTAGTATTAAATATTATGTATTTCAATTTGACATCGAATTCGGGGATTTTTATAACATTTTTCTACTTTTGTCTTTTGTTATGCATTATTAATATTCCTATTCAGTGAAAGGCAAAACAGCGAATAGGCAGACAGAACCCCGCAGCAGTTAATAAGTGAACTGAGTTGGTGGGAGGCAAAGTACCCCTCGGTGGTTGATGAGTGGAGCGGGCAGGGGCCCCTAGTTTTAATAAATAATAATTTAAAAAAATTATTTGTACTGTCTATTTGTTTAGGAAAATACAGAAGTCTTATGGTGGCCACAACATACTAGATAAAAAAATTCTTTAAAATATTTCGAATTTCATGTACTTTGCAATTTAATCTTTTTAAAAATGATTTTGTTAGACTATAGCAAATTGTGTTCATTAAATTTTGTAACAAGTGCTTTCATTATAAATTTTGCACAAAGCATGCAATACATTTGTTATTTGTAATGCTTTCAATGTTTTCAGTATTTTAAAAGATTCCAATGTGAGATTTATCTGCCTTTAGTGAAATTTTTCAATTGTTTATGTGTGTATGTAACAAGCTTTTATGTTTGTATTTGTACTGTATACTTGGTAACGTTTTGGCAAGGAAGAAATATCCAAATATGAAGATGCTCCTGCTTAACCATAATTTCCCTGTGGGTATCACAATAGAAAACATACTTTGTATTCATTTACATTTAGATTTTGGGTCACAAAATGTTTAAGAAAGAAAATATGGGTGAAAAAAAAGTGGAAGATAAAATCTAAGGAATTAAACATTATAGGAGAAGAAAAAAATAAAGTTAATATCCTAGAAAGCATATATTTATCTAGAGAGCACACACTGTACTTCGAAGAAAATAATCAACATAAAAAAAATCACATGACAAGTGCTTTTCAAGTTTTTACCAATGAATATCGCTTGCCACACCCCTGAACTCACTTTCAGACAAGGGGTGTCAAAGATTTTTTGCTGTGTCATCCGATTATGGATAGGACTGGCCATTTAATTTGTCACGTGACTGACGAAAATCATCCTCGATTTTCAATGCCCTTTGAATAGGAACTTTAGTATTGAATGTGCTCTCTAGTCATATATATGCTCTAGGGTCATTATATATATATTTTCATAAAATAAATCTTGCAAAAGATTCACAAAAATACATATAAATGAATAAAACATATATCATGCACAAGTACAAAATAAAATCATATATAAATCTTACTACATATACATTTAAATCATACAACACATAATCATATACAAATACAACATATCTACAATATAACATATATCATAAAATTATTTATATGAATAAAACTCAAGGAAAAAATAAAACAAAATAATTTAAAATTTTGAAAAAATAAAATGCTCTTAAACTAATCGTAACACATATATGTTTACCGTTCAATTTAAAATAAAGTATGGGGGTGGGGGATAATAATGAGGAAAATTCCTTGTTCGTAGCACACAAAACATGCAAAAAATATAATGTACTGTTCATTCTCATATTCGAGTCGTTAATAAACAAGGAGAATTCTACTCCGAAAATAAAGTTGTTGTTTATTTACAACTCTAATCGGAGAATAAACTATGAACATTTGAACTGTACGTAATGTAATGGAACTTACTATATTCGAAATAATGATTTATATTATAATTGATTAAATTATGAAATAAAGTACTCAAAAAAAAAAAAAACCAGCGAAAAATGAAATTATTACTTTTTGTTTTTTGTACACATATCAAACAATTAATATCGCGTTATGATTTTATGCCGATAAACGAAATTACGAAATCAGGTAGGTAGGTAGGCAGGGATATACTGAGATTTGTGTTATGTCCCAATGGACAGCTTCATCTCGTAAAATCCAAAAACGCAAACCAAACAAAGTGTTAGGTTAGGCACGGCCTTACTAGATCACTCCTCTGCGCCAACACGCCAACGTCGCAAGCGGCCATAACAAAACTGCAAAGATCAATGCTTGCCGCGGAATAAAGTAGATGGCGCTCGCTGCCAACCCTGAAAATCAGTTTGTGTTATCGATTCCAACTGTAAACAAACGTGAAAATAAGCATTGTATCTTGTAAAATGGTGTACTATTGTGTACCTTGCTATTCCTCAAGAAGGGGTAGGGATCTGTATCCTCTTCTTATTTTTTTTCCTTTAAAAAAAATCTTAAACGTTTGTTTTCTTTCTTTTTTTTTTTTCCTTTCTAGTACTTATTTCATTTCTTTCATGCAAAACAAAAATTTGAAGAAGAGTATATTTTATTTAGGAGAAAACGACTAATGTCATTTATTATTTTTCAATGAATTGGTTTAAAATTATTGCCACTATTATTTTTATGATTCATATATTTTTGCGTATCCGCGTTTGAAATGATCGATAGATGGCGCTTTTTCAGCTTTTGTTGTTAGTAAATATAATAGCCACGTGTATTTATTATTTTTCTTTTTGTTATTCTACTTAATATTCTTACTATAATTTCTCCGCCATTACATCATGGAAAATCGATTGCTTTTGGAAAAAAAATATTTCAGTTTATTCAAACTTCGATCGGAAGTAGATTTTTAAATGAAGTTGAACAAATATTAGTTTCAAATCATCTGATTAATTCTTTACTTCCATTAGCCGAAGCAACTGAAATTTTAAATTTGTCATTTGGAAATAAACGGAAGCTTAATTCTGGATTTCTTGATCCTTTGGAGTTACACTGTAGCACACAACAGTATGTATTATCTTTTTTACCGGATTTATTCATTTTTATTCAATAAATATATGTGAAACTAAACATCGGCAAGCAATGGCGGCTTCATGGAAGCCGAATTAAATCATGTTAATTGTAATTTCACCTTAGCCCACCAGAGGGCGAGCATTTCATTACAATCAATCGCGGATCGGAAGACTGCATTTTAAATTTAATTAAATCAATTTGAATGCTCTGCAAACGGAAAAAACTTATGCAGCTTCATATACAAAACTAAGTTAGTTCTGCCGTGATGGCGCTGTGCGCCAACCCTAACTTCCAATGCATTTGATTCCGGAAAAATCGTCGATTGTTATGGCCGCTTTCACGACGTTGGCGCGTTGGCGCCGAGGAGTGATCTAGTCGGGCCGTGGGTTAGGACGAGAAAGCTAGTCGAGAGAAGAGAATCAGATGCGCTAAGGACCATTTCGAGCCGAAGGCAGCCAAGATAACGTCGCCATACGACGGGTTAGGGCCCAAATGAAGAGCATTGAACAAATTATGACGAGGGGTAGAGAGCTTGGAGCAACGGAGCAAGATGTGTTCGGGAGAACGCTGCCTTGTGGGACGCCCTGGTTACAAGGGGCAGTGTCGGAAATAATAGCCTTCCAGCGAACCTGAATAACCCGAGAGTCCAGGAAAGACGTTAGCCAACGACCCATGATGCCTCTAATTCCATGAGAAGCAAGTTTGTAAATGAGGGTGTCTATATGAACAGAGTCATAGGCCGCTTTGATGTCAAGACAGATTGCTGCGACATACCATTTACGAGAGCGGGCCGACAATATCGTTTATAAGAATGCATAAAGCTAGAGTGCAGTCCCTAGTTGGGATGAATCCGAAATGATCTTGGTGGAACAAATGCCGCTGCCCGCCCAAAGCAAGGAGACTGCGGAGGATTATGCGTTCCAATAATTTGCACCCCGCCGAAGTGAGAGCTATCGGGCGGTAGGAGTCGACTCGATGAGCAGGTTTGCCAGGCTTCCGGATGGGAACGATGGTGGCAAGCTTCCAGGAGTTAGGGATTTCCCCCGAACCAAAAGAAAGGTTAAAGGTGTTCAGCAGGGATTTGAGGTGTTTCTCAGAAAGCTTCTAAAAGAGCTTAATAGAGATGCCATCAGCGCCTGAAGTAGTCGGACGAGAGCGTTTTAGAGCGTGACGAAGTTCATCCAGGGAGAGGGGGGCGTCTAGGATCGGATCGCCATCACCGAGATCAACTGGTATAGGGTGTGGAAGGTTGAGTTTAGATAAGTATTCTAGGAAAGCATGAGCTTGGGTTTGAATGGACGCGATGGGAACAGGGTCTTTGATAATATTGTCGCCAGAGGGGAGGTCACGACTAGCCAGGCGTTTCAGGATTTTAAAGATTCTCCCACTTTCGCAACTGCCTTGGCAGAGAATCCCAGAAGTTGCGGGCAGCTTGTTTGATATACCTTCGAAGTTTGGCCGCGTACTTCTTGTAATGAATCCAATCTTTCCTGGAGCAATGCAAACGGGCAAGGCGGAGATGTTTCCGCTTCGAACGTAGGAGTGACCGGCAGGTAGAATCCCACCAAGGACAGCCCAACTCAGGTGAGAGGAAGTGGAGACCATAACCTCTCTGCAAGTGCGCTCAAAGTCCTGATAGGAAGAAGTCGGAAGATTATCTATCATGTTAAGAGCAGCAGAGGCTCTAGTCCAGTTGTAAACGCGACGAGGGGCCGTTGGGTAGCCCACAGGGGAGTAGGCCAAGAGAATGATGGGGTGGTGGTCCGAATCGAACAAGTCAGGGTGGACGTAAAATCTAATTCTGGACTGGATGGAGGGAGACAGCATGGTGAGGTCTAAGAGGGAGGAGGAACCGGAAGAGCCGGAGCGAGTAGGGTGATCAAAATTCAGAACGCAAATATCCTGGACGCTAGCCCAGTCTAGCAGTTGTTGGACCCGCCTTGGGACGGGGAAGGAGCGGGAAAGGATGTTGATATTGAAGTCACCAACAATGATAAAGGGGGAATTCTCCGAGGATAGGATTTCAGTAGCAGTTCCGCACTAATGTCCAGCAGTTGTCCAAGAAAACTTTGACCCCGAGAACTTCGAAGTCCAGGACAGGGCAAGGAGGGAGAGTAGCCAGGTAGGAAGCCTTAGAGGCATGTATAGCAGTGAGGAGGCCACCACCGCGAGTATCAACTCTATTAGCCCTGTACATCGTCATGTCAGGGATGACAAAGGTGTCCTGGGGAGACAAAAAGGTTTCCTGCAGGCAAAGCAGACTAGCATGGAGCTCAGGGGTAGAACGGAGCCAATGGCCATTAGCCCTAAGACTGCGGCAGTTCCATTGAACCAAAAAATTGACTAAACCCATAAAAAACAGAGACAGAGCAAGAGGGAAGCAAAAGAAAAGGGGACTTACCCGTGAGAGCACTGGAAGCCAAGGCACGCTATCCCACCGGGGGAGACTTGTTTGTCGAAACACCAGGGAGAGGTGGGTCTTGCAAGGAGGTATCCATGGAAGTGGAGGGTTCATGTGAGAGACGAGAAGAAGAATAGTCCATGATGGTTGGGTCCTGGGGCTGCAAGCGCAACTTTTTTGATTTTTTCTGGAGGATTTCATTAAACACGTCCACCAGAGCAGCCTTTTGTGCCTTTTTTGGTTGTGTCACCTGCATAATTTCAGAGAGGGGCTGAATGATGGCTTCTGCCAACACTTGCAGCGATTGCTGGAACTCGGCAACGAGGGTTTGAACCATATTGGTAAAGTGTTCAGTAATGTTTTGTAGGGCCGAGTGAAGATTGGCTTTGGATACAACGTCTTGTGGGCCGCTAGCCGCCACCGTCGCAAAGGACCTATTGGATGTTTTCCTTGATTCATTGTAAATGCGCCTCGCCTCCGAAATTGTGAGGTGGTTCTCACTTCTGAATTTTTGGATCTCAGATTCCTTTTTATAATCCGGGCATGCTTTGTCAGATGCTGCGTGTGAACCTTTGCAGTTGATGCATTTTGGGGATGCAGCCGTACACTCCTCTGTATGATGTTCAGCACATCGGACACAGAGCTTTTGGTTCCGACATGATTTTGTCGAGTGCCCAAACCTGTGACAGTTAAGGCATGCACGAGGCCGGTCATAGAAGGGGGAGACTTTGTGGCGAACATACCACAATTTGACGCTTGTTGGAAGGTTCGTACCGATTAGCGTTACCAGGACGGTTTGGGTGGGAGTCTCTTCACCCTGTGATTTCTTCATAAAGCGGCGGACCTCCAAGGCCGCTAGCCCTTGATCTGCAAGTTCGTCGGCGATGTCTGCACAGGACACACTAGTCTCAATGTTATGCAACAAAAATCTCGATGAAATGGTATCGGTGATTATAAATGGGTCCACAGCGACACCCAATAGCGAATTAATGTTAAGCAGCTTTTGAGCAGCAGCTACTGATTTGGTTGTTAGCAACAGTTTACCCTGTCTGGTTAATTTTATGTCCTCAATGGCTCTATTATCCGCTACAATATTTGTTATTCCTTCTTTTAAAGCTTTCGGATGAGTATGTGGTATAGAGCCATTTTTTGCCGCGATGATTATAGCAATGGAATCATATCCGTCGTTTAGAGCTATACTAAGCGAGTCTGCCAACGCACCGGCGTTGGAGAAGTAATTCAAGGAACATGGCGGCCTATCCAGGGAACCGCCTCCGGACATGTGGCCAAATGATAACAAGCGAGGAGAAATACCCCGCAACAGAGAATAAAGACAAACTCACACTCCTAGGCGTGAAAGAAAAGGAAAAAGCAAAAACTTACCAACTTTCGACTAGAAAGCCGGAACAAAATTCAAAAAACCAACCTCGAAGGAAACACCAGCAACACGGCTGAAGCAGGAAAAGTAAACACACTAGCGAGTAGAGTTGAGCAGACCAGGAGCGACCAAACCCAACCTACCTACCACCAAAGAATATTAACTAGGATAGTAGATGTTCTTTGCTACCACCGTCACAGAACCTCAAACCCCGAAATCAGTACAACCTAAGACTCTTAGTACAACCATAGCAGCAAAACACAACCTCAGTGATTGATTGGTTGCATGATTGCATGTCAAATGCTAAATAGACCACAGTACAAAATTTCATAATAATTGATCTAATTGCCTTTTGTTCAACAAAGATAAAACGTAAATTTATTTAATTACACCGCGATTAATTTGATTATTAATCGAAAATCTATTGCTAATTTCAATAATTTCACCAGCAGCAAGCACGTCAATGTCCATCCGATCAATCAACCAATAACCAATAAATTTGTGTTAATGTTTTTTGTTGTGTGCACGGACTTAGATAACAAGGACCGTTTTCCCAACGGAGGCCGTCCCTCAAAAATGGACCCGAAATGGTCGCTATTATTCGTTCGCCGCTAGGGTTCGTATGTGTTCTCTGACTGTCCACTAACGCCGTAGAATAGCATTGTGAGCAGACGAAATTTTACTTTTATTTTCAGTTTTATTTTTAATTTATTTTTTATATTAGATTTTTTTATTATGTCACACTGATACGCACCGGGTTGCACCTCTGGATATCGAAGTGTTCGAAAAAAAAAAAAAAAAACAAGGAAATAGGTGAAAAGAACCCAAGTTTATTTCGTCCACCTAATGTAAGCTATTGATTTTAATGTTTTATTGAATGATAAAATTGTTGTCTTATAAATATTATATTACTATACAAAAAAAAAAAAAAAAAAAAGTCTGATTTAATTGGGATGGTTCTTAGTAAAATTCTGTTTGACAGATTATTATTTTTTAATTAATTAAAATGTAATTTTTCAGGTCGCTTTGCATTAAGATTTTAAAATTTGAGTGCTAGCAGTATTCCTTTTTTTATATTATTCAGCTAAGACATGCGAGCTTGCAATCTTCCGAATTTAAATCATGTTAGTTATAAATCACGTATTTTTTTTTTTTTTTAATTGGAGCTTAAAAACAAGTATTTTAAAAATCTTGAATTGTAAACCGATTTTGGCAAGAGTTAAAAATTGGTTAAAAATGATATGAGTTCACAGTCATACTTTTTCCAATTCATTTCAAAATTACTGAGTTTTAAGATATTTTAAAAATAATTTAAAATGTGATTTTTTTTTTTTTTTTTTTTTTTTTTTCAGGCCACTTTGCATTGACATTTTAAATTAATTTTACAAACTGCCAATCTTTTAACTTCTAATTCATGTTAGATGATAAATCACGTTATCTTATTATCATTATTATTACCATATTATAGAAATGTATTGTTTTTAACAAAAAAGAAATTTTTAATTGGTTTTGTCAAAATTAAAAATAATGATTATGATTTCACAGTAAAAAACTCCTAAATTCAGTTGAAAATTGGAGATTTTAAAGAAAAATTATATTTAATTAAATTCATCACCAGTGCCATAAAACTCTATGTAACTTGTTTTTCATTCCTTTTTCATGTTAATTTTCTTATATAGTAAAAGGTTTTTTACATGATTCCTTGTCTTTTCTTTTGATAACAGAGTAAAGGAAAATCATCGTATGCATTTACTTCAAAAAAAAAAAAAAAAAAAAAAAAAAAATTATATATATTTCACCCTTTTTTAAAAAATTTTAACTGTTACAGATAACATATATATCTCAAAATTTATGTATAATCACTAGTTATTTCGCTATGCAAAATGGAAAAGAACTATAATAATGTTTAAATGGTTATATATATATACAATTGAACTTTGTTAACGAGAATCTCAAGGAGGATAAAAAATCTGTTCATGGTATCAGTAGTTCATGCTATCAGTAACTAATCTTCATATTACTAAAGTAATCTTCATTTTTACGGGGATCGTGGAAACAGTTCATGTTAAAAGTAATTCATGGATTGGATTGGATTTCGGAATAAGGCTGATAGACTGCTGTAGGTCCAAGGCCTGAGGGGAGTGCCCTCTATGGGGTCTTTCTAAGGGGTCCTAGCCTGTATTTACGCAAGTATCGGAGAAAAACACGGCAAACTCTGAACGGCAAGGCCGACGAGCATGACTTGGGATTGAACCCGGCACCTCACGTCTACCAGCTTTGAGCGGAGAACCGCTCGGCCGCTGGTGGGCAAAAAGTAATTAATGTTAACAGTGTTCACATTAACGAGGTTCGACTGTATTATATTACTTATTATTCCACTGAGATTCAGATAAATATTTTAAGAATTTAATTAGCTTCAATTTCCACAGAATTTGTAAACTGAAGTTCCACATTTTTTTTTTTTTTTCACATTTTTATCAACATGCTATTTTTATTGCCATATTTTTTTTATTTCTTAGAAATAATTCTAATAAATATTACATGCATTATTTCTTAAGCAAGCTATGCTAATATTGATAAATTTTAATAACATCTTATTTTTAACACACTTGAGTCACATTGCCCATTTATCTATAAAAATTAAGGATTAAAGCATATATCATTCTCCTTGGGTCACATTGTATAATACATAGTGGCAAACCTTATATTTCAAAAATTAAGAAATGAAAGAAGAAAGAAATCTCCTAAACAATTTATAAATTGAATCATTTTTTTTTTTAAAGTAATTTTTATTACTTTTCAGAAATGTCAGGTTCGATTATAGGTCGTGCTCATCGACCAATACGTTAGGAGTTTGCCGTGGCTTTCTCAGAAACTCGCGTAAATGCGGGCTAAAACCCTTAGAAAGACCCCCACGGAGGGCATTCCACCTATTGGCCTAAGAACTTAGCGTAGGCAATCGGTCTTAAACCCAAACATTACTTTTTAATTATGTTGTTATAACAGGATTTTTTTTCCTTTTTTTTTTCCCAATTCTTGTTGCACAAGTAGAAAAATAAAATGCATTGTAGAAAGAGAAAAATGTTCTCTAAGCTTCAATATAATAGTTTTTAATTAAAAATATTACTATGGGAACTTGTATTAAAAAACTGAGAGAATACTTTAGAAATTATGAGTACCAGGCTGCTATAATGTTGTTAAGGAACAGAGTATTATTTTACATGCAAGAAACAGTGGTATCATACTGTTTGTTGCAAAGATGGATGTTCATAGAATTACATTATCCAGTATATTTTTCATAATTCCATTTGCACATTCAGAAAAATTCTCGACCATTAAATCTGTTCTAGTTCTTCAAAAATTGACTTCTTGATGCTGGTGGACGTGAAGTGTGAGGTTTGATCCCAAATCGCGCTTATCGGTCTAGCTGTTCGGAGTTTTGCGCGTTTTTTTTCTTTTTCCGGAAACTTGCGTAATTGTGGACAAAGGCCCTTTAGAAGGACAGCCACGGTGGGCAGACCCAGGCCTTGGACCCTAATGCAGTCAGGTGGCTTTAATATCCAACACCAACATTGATTTTAAGCTATAAAGTCAGATGAGTGGCCTAAAAGCAGTTTTCGAATCCTTTAGAAGAAAATATTCAGAATTTAAAAAAATTCCCCATATAGTATTATAGGCTTTGGTTCAAAAAATAAATAAATAAATAAATTAATAAAAAAATGCTCCTTTAACTTTTTGAAAGGGAATGCTCAAATTATTATGATTGACTCTGCTTTTCATTACATTGATTTTTATATCGCGCATATTTAAATATATATATATAAGTTAATTTTATTTTTTGAATAAATTATTTGCTTTAAATGAGTAGCAAATAATACAGATTGAAAATCTCTTTAAAGTGCAGATTTTAAAATGAAAAATATTGATAAAAATGAAAAAGTGCTGTATTTCGGTTTATGGATTTATTGGATTTGGGAATAAGGTCGATTGACTACTGTACGATACAGGCACGATATTATTTCATTATTTAAAACATGAAAATCTGACATTGACAGATTTTAATTTAGTGCCAGAGGCCTACTGCTAAACTTGTTAATATCGACAAATTCTTCTTTAGTTAATTCGTGACGATCTAAATTCCATGATAAAGTTTTCATTATATCAAACCAATGTGTTTCAGCTGCAGATACTGTAACAAGTAACGTTGGAAGTCCAAACTGTCTTATAGCCGCAAAACAACCTTTTTTGCTCTTTTTCCCAATGAGGGGGAGGTGTGCCTTGGGGGGGACTCATGTCAAAGGTGTGCCTTGGGGGGGGACTCATGTCAAAGTTGTACCTTGGGGGGACTCATGTCAAAGTTGGGCCTGGGGGGGGACTCATGTCAAAGTTGGGCCTTGGGGGGGGACTCATGACAAAATTGGGCCTGGGGGGGACTCATGTCAAAGTTGGGCCTTGGGGGGGACTCATGTCAAAGGTGTGCCTTGGGGGGGACTCATGTCCAAGTTGTACCTTGGGGGGGACTCATGTCAAAGTTGGGCTTTGGGGGGGGGACTCATGTCAAAGTTGGGCCTGGGGGGGACTCATGTCAAAGTTGGGCCTGGGGGGACTCATGTCAAAGTTGGGCCTTGGGGGGGACTCATGTCAAAAGTGTGCCTTGGGGGGGGACTCATGTCAAAGTTGTACCTTGGGGGGGACTCATGTCAAAGTTGGGCCTTGGGGGGGACTCATGTCAAAGTTGGGCCTGGGGGGGGACTCATGTCAAAGTTGTACCTTGGGGGAGACTCATGTCAAAGTTGTGCCTGGGGGGGACTCATGTCAAAGTTGTGCCTTGGGGGGACTTCATTCAATAAATCCCAATTCAATAAACCGACTGAAATAGGCCCTTAGCACTATTAAGAATGTATTATAAAAATTCGACAACGCCGTACCGACTGAAATAGGGGTACCTTGGAGGGGACTCATGTCAAAGTTGTGCCTTGGGGGGACTTCATTCAATAAATCCCCATTCAATAAACCGACTGAAATAGGCACTTAGCACTATTAAGAGTGTATTATAAAAATTCGACAACGCTGTACCGACTGAAATAGGGGTACTTTGGGGGGGACTCATGTCAAAGTTGGGCCTGGGGGGGGGACTCATGTCAAAGTTGGGCCTTGGGGGGACTTCATTCAATAAATCCCCATTCAATAAACCGACTGAAATAGGCCCTTAGCACTAATTAAGAGTGACGTATAAAAATTCGACAACGCTGCACCGACTGAAATAGAGGTAACTTGGGGGAGACTCATGTCAAAGTTGGGCCTGGGGGGGGGGGGTCCTACATCTGAAGGAGAGTGCCCTCCGTGATGGGTCTTTCTAAGGGATTCTAGTCCATATGCACACAATTTTCGGAGAAAAACACGGAAAACTCTGAATGACTAAGTAGACAAGCGTGACCTGGAATTGAACCCAGGCACTTCCCGTCACTCAGCTTTGAGCGCAGAACCGCTCGACCACCATTGGAGTCTCGGAAGAGGGAAAAGGACGGCCTTTGTAAAAATATCGTAATGAATTTTTAAAATTTTTCTTTTTTTACATACTTTGTATTATGTTTTTTTTAATTGGAAATGCTGGCATAAATTGTGATTTTTTAAATACATTCATTGTTTTAAATTATGAAAATTCATATTTTCATATTTATTTTTTAAATGTCATATGTTTTCATTATACTATTTCGTCTTTTTTTTTTTTTTTTTTCGGGGTGGGGGGGGGAGCGAATTGTTTATATTTATAGATATATTTACATACTAGCAGGCGACGCCCGCTTCGCTGGTCCATATTTTTAAATGAATCACTATAATTACTGAATTCTCAGAGTTGCATTAATTTTTATCACGTGAAAAAAAAAAGAGAAATAAAATCTGATTAGGAAAAATGTCGCACCGGGTTCTCACTGTCTTCGGAAAAAATTCCCAAAATGCTCTAACTCTTATTTCTATTATTTTCCCCCTTCGCCCCCCCTCCCGTCTATCCTAATAATTTTACAAATTCGAAAATGTCCGCAATCGATTTGTAAGTATCAAAAACCTCGATGCACCAGTTTTGAACGATCTATCTCTATTTTTTTTTTTTTTTTTTGCCCCTCCCAATAATTTAAAAAATTCAAAAATATCCGCAATCGATTTGTAGGTATCGAAAACCTCTATGTACCAATTTTGAATGATCTAACTCTATTTTTTTTTCCCTCCGCCCCCCTTCCCGGCCCTTCTAATAACTTTACACTTTCGAAAATATCCCCATTTGACTTGCAGGCCTCTAAAACCTATCTGTACCAATTTTGAACGGCCTAACTGTATTTCTATTTGTTTTTGCCCATAGCCCCCCCCTTCCCGCCTCTCCTAATAATTTTACAAATTCGAAAATATCCCCAATCGATTTGTAATTATCGAAAACCTCTATATACCAATTTTTTCGATCTAACTCTATTTTTATTTTTTTGCCCCCCCTCTCTCCTCCCCTTCTCGCCCCTCCTAATAACTTTACACTTTCGAAAATATCTCCATTCGACTTGCAGGCCTTTAAAACCTGTCTATACCAATTTTGAACGGCCTAACTGTATTTCTATTTCTTTCCCCCCCCCTTTACCGTCCCTCCTAATAATTTTACAAATTCGAAAATATCCCCAATCGATTTGTAACTATCGAAAACCTCTATATACCAATTTTGAACGATCTAACTCTATTTTTATTTTTTTGCACCCCCCTCTCCCCTCCCCCTTCTCGCCCCTCCTAATAACTTTACACTTTCGAAAATATCCCCATTCGACTTGCAGGCCTCTAAAACCTTTCTGTACCAATTTTGAACGGCCTAACTGTATTTCTATTTGTTTTTCCCCATAGCCCCCCGCCCTTACGCCCCCCCCTTACGGCCCCACCCCCCTTACCGCCCCTCCTAATAATTTTACAAATTCGAAAATATCCGCAAATGATTTGTAAGTATCGAAAACCTCTATAAACCAATTTTGAACGATCTAACTCTATTTTTATTTTTTTGCCCCCTCTCCCCCCCTTCTCGCCCCTCCTAATAACTTTACACTTTCAAAAATATCCCCATTCGACTTGCAGGCCTCTTAAACCTATCTGTACCAATTTTGAACGGCCTAACTGTATTTCTATTTGTTTTTGCCCCATAGCCCCCCTTAGCGCCCCTCCTAATAATTTTACAAATTCAAAAATATCCGCAATCGATTTGTAAGCATCGAAAACCTCTATGTACCAATTCTGAACGATCTGACACTATTTTTATTTTTTGCCCCCCCCCTCCCCTCCCCCCTTCTTGCCCCTCCTAATAACTTAACACTTTCGAAAATATCCCCATTCGACTTGCAGGCCTCTAAAACCTATCTGTACCAATTTTGAACGGCCTAACTGTATTTCTATTTGTTTTTGCCCCATAGCCCCCCCTTACCACCCCACCTCCCTTAAAGCCCCTCCTAATAATTTTACAAATTCAAAAATATCCGCAATCGATTTGTAAGTATCGAAAACCTCTATGTACCAATTTTGAACAATCTGACACTATTTTTATTTTTTTTGCCTCCGCCCCTCCCCCTCCCCCCCCCCCTTCTAGCCCCTCCTAATAACTTTACACAATCGAAAATATCCCCATTCGTCTTGCAGGCCTTTAAAACCTATCTGTACCAATTTTGATCGGCCTAACTGTATTTCTATTTGTTTTTGCTCCATAGCGCCCCCCTCCGATGCTGCCCCACCTGGGGGCTGAATTTCTAAAATTCCAGAAATTTGTTTTTAGATATAGTTGCATTAGCTATATTTTAGAGTAAAAATTTCACGTATATCTGTTTTTTTGTTTGAGATATATAGGATTATGTGAAATCACGTTTCGCCCCCCCACCCTTCGGGACCGAATTTCAAAAATTCCAGAAATGGATTTTTAGACATTTGTATTAGCTATATTTTAAAGCAAAAATTTTACGGATATATGTTTTTTTGTTCGAGATATTTAACATTATTTCATTTAATTCTCGCGTTAAAGCGCTCTTTCAAGTCTGAAGTGGAAAGGCAGTCGATGCGAGCGCCATCTTCTAAAAGCGACCAAAATGGGGCCATTCTGATAACACAGCGTCGGCGGTCCATAATGTACGTCCATGATCACTATATAAGCAGACAATATTTATACTAGTCTAATAAATCGTTTATTTTTTTACTTTTATTTATTTATTTTACAATTACTATTATGTTAAAAGTAATTCATAAATTATTTATCTGATTTTCTATTACTCTGTTGCTATAATTTTCCTTGATAAAAGTATAGCAGTATTTTGAAAAAATTCGAACTTATTTATATTAATAATCGTTTAAAATGAAAATTAATAGCTTCTATTCTCAAAAATTACGTCAAATTTACATGCGAAACTTTGAAAATATTTAGTAAAGAATATCTGTTTGGAAACATAGTTGGAATCCCTCTTTTAAATTTGATTTGCATAATTTTCCCCCTTAAAACAAAATTTCGACCGACATTATTAGATAAAACATGGCGGCTTCCTCTAGCGAATGAATCACGCTCTCGTCACGTGATCAGTTTCAGTTATTTACATCCACATCAGGACGACGGTGCGAGGCGAACGGAACGTTTTCAAAAAAAAAAAAAAAAAAAAAAAAAATATATATATATATATATACATATATAAATGTCATATGCATTACTATGCTTTTAAGAAACATTTTTAATTAATCACTATATAAACAGACAACATTTATACTAGTCTGATAAATCGTTTATTTTTTTACTTTTATTTATTTATTTTACAATTACTATTATGTTAAAAGTAATTCATAAATTATTTATCTCATTTTCTATTACTCTGTTGCTGTAATTTTCCTTGATAAAAGTATCCGCGTTTGTAATGATCGATAGACGGCGCTTTGTGAACACTGCAGTTGTTAGTAAACATTAGCCACGTGTGTTCCAATAGTGTTCTTGTTATTCTACTTAATATTCGTACTATAATTTCTCCGCCATTACATTATGGAAAATTGATTGCTTTTGGAAAAAATACTTCAGTTTATTCAAAGTTCGATTCGGAAGTAGATTTTAAATGAAGTTGAACAAATATTAGTTTCAAATCATCTGATTAATTCTTTACTTCCATTAGCCGAAGCAACTGAAATTTTAAATTCGTCATTTGGAAATAAATGGAAGCTCAATTCTGGATTTCTTGATGCTTTGGATTTACACTGTGGCACACAAAAGTATGTGTTATCTTTTTTACCGTATTTATTCATTTTTATTCAATAAATATATGTGAAACTAAACATCGGCTAGCAATGGCGGCTATATGGAATTCGAATTAAACCATGTTTATTGTAATTTCACCGTAGCCCACCAGAGGGCGAGCATTTCATTACAATCGCGGATAGCAGTATTTTGAAAAAATTCGAACTTATTTATATTAATAATCGTTTAAAATGAAAATTAATAGCTTCTATTCTCAAAAATTACGTCAAATTTACATGCGAAACTTTGAAAATATTTAGTAAAGAATATCTGTTTGGAAACATAGTTGGAATCCCTCTTTTAAATTTTATTTGCATAATTTTCCCCCTTAAAACAAAATTTCGGCCGACATTATTAGATAAAACATGGCAGCTTCCTCTAGCGAATGAATCACGCTCTCGTCACGTGATCAGTTTCAGTTATTTACATCCACATCAGGAGGACGGCGTGAGGCGAACGGAACGTTTTCAAGAGAAAAAAAAGATATATACATATATAAATGTCATATGCATTACTATGCTTTTAAGAAACATTTTTAATTAATCACTATATAAACAGACAACATTTATACTAGTCTGATAAATCGTTTATTTTTTTACTTTTATTTATTTATTTTACAATTACTATTATGTTAAAAGTAATTCATAAATTATTTATCTCATTTTCTATTACTCTGTTGCTATAATTTTCCTTGATAAAAGTATAGCAGTATTTTGAAAAAATTCGAACTTATTTATATTAATAATCGTTTAAAATGAAAATTAATAGCTTCTATTCTCAAAAATTACGTCAAATTTACATGCGAAACTTTGAAAATATTTAGTAAAGAATATCTGTTTGGAAACATAGTTGGAACCCCTCTTTTAAATTTTATTTGCATAATTTTCCCCCTTAAAACAAAATTTCGGCCGACATTATTAGATAAAACATGGCAGCTTCCTCTAGCGAATGAATCACGCTCTCGTCACGTGATCAGTTTCAGTTATTTACATCCACATCAGGAGGACGGCGTGAGGCGAACGGAACGTTTTCAAGAGAAAAAAAAGATATATACATATATAAATGTCATATGCATTACTATGCTTTTAAGAAACATTTTTAATTAATCACTATATAAACAGACAACATTTATACTAGTCTGATAAATCGTTTATTTTTTTACTTTTATTTATTTATTTTACAATTACTATTATGTTAAAAGTAATTCATAAATTATTTATCTCATTTTCTATTACTCTGTTGCTGTAATTTTCCTTGATAAAAGTATAGCAGTATTTTGAAAAAATTCGAACTTATTTATATTAATAATCGTTTAAAATGAAAATTAATAGCTTCTATTCTCAAAAATTACGTCAAATTTACATGCGAAACTTTGAAAATATTTAGTAAAGAATATCTGTTTGGAAACATAGTTGGAACCCCTCTTTTAAATTTTATTTGCATAATTTTCCCCCTTAAAACAAAATTTCGGCCGACATTATTAGATAAAACATGGCAGCTTCCTCTAGCGAATGAATCACGCTCTCGTCACGTGATCAGTTTCAGTTATTTACATCCACATCAGGAGGACGGCGTGAGGCGAACGGAACGTTTTCAAGAGAAAAAAAAGATATATACATATATAAATGTCATATGCATTACTATGCTTTTAAGAAACATTTTTAATTAATCACTATATAAACAGACAACATTTATACTAGTCTGATAAATCGTTTATTTTTTTACTTTTATTTATTTATTTTACAATTACTATTATGTTAAAAGTAATTCATAAATTATTTATCTCATTTTCTATTACTCTGTTGCTGTAATTTTCCTTGATAAAAGTATAGCAGTATTTTGAAAAAATTCGAACTTATTTATATTAATAATCGTTTAAAATGAAAATTAATAGCTTCTATTCTCAAAAATTACGTCAAATTTACATGCGAAACTTTGAAAATATTTAGTAAAGAATATCTGTTTGGAAACATAGTTGGAACCCCTCTTTTAAATTTTATTTGCATAATTTTCCCCCTTAAAACAAAATTTCGGCCGACATTATTAGATAAAACATGGCAGCTTCCTCTAGCGAATGAATCACGCTCTCGTCACGTGATCAGTTTCAGTTATTTACATCCACATCAGGAGGACGGCGTGAGGCGAACGGAACGTTTTCAAGAGAAAAAAAGATATATACATATATAAATGTCATATGCATTACTATGCTTTTAAGAAACATTTTTAATTAATCACTATATAAGCAGACAATATTTATACTAGTCTAATAAATCGTTTATTTTTTTACTTTTATTTATTTATTTTACAATAAACTATTATGTTAAAAGTAATTCATAAATTATTTATCTCATTTTCTATTACTCTGTTGCTATAATTTTCCTTGATAAAAGTATAGCAGTATTTTGAAAAAATTCGAACTTATTTATATTAATAATCGTTTAAAATGAAAATTAATAGCTTCTATTCTCAAAAATTACGTCAAATTTACATGCGAAACTTTGAAAATATTTAGTAAAGAATATCTGTTTGGAAACATAGTTGGAATCCCTCTTTTAAATTTGATTTGCATAATTTTCCCCCTTAAAACAAAATTTCGACCGACATTATTAGATAAAACTGTTGCAATGTCTAACCTCATAATTTTTAATATAAACCTGCAGATTATTCTTAACTACTGCGATTTATTCATTTTCTCTATAAAAAAAACAAAATTTATTTTCAGTTTTAAAAAGTTTAATAAAACTTTGCTTAAAAGATGCAATTCTAAATAACCGAAATGAAATTTTATAAAAGAACGAAAAAGTGAAATAATATCTTAAAAGCAAAAGTTCCACTTTCTTTGACCTAAAAGAAATAAGTAAATGTGTGGAGAAAAGGTTTCTGCCAAATCGATTAATTATAGATATTTGCAGCTCTCAATAAATAAATTATAGCTTGCTTAAAATTTTTAATTCTGTAATGATAATAAATGTACTATTTTTTTTTTTTTTTTTTTTTTTAATAATAATAATAATAAATAATAATAAAAGCGAACTTGACGGGAATGCGAAGGAACAAATGCATGTTTGTGAAGTTCGGCCTGTAAGCGTCACAGCAATTTACTTAGTATTATTACTAGCAATGGCTGGTTACAGGTGATTTCTTAGTAAATGTTACGAAATCTGTAAAGCTACTAAATAATTGTTTGTAATTTGACGCAAATTTTTTTGCACTGTACTCTGCCATGTTAAAAAATTCCTAAATATTCAATAACTTGCGAAATTTTTAAAGTAGCATGTTTATAGTAACTGATGGTCATTCCGGCATCAAAACTGATATTTTAAAACTGGTCTGACATTTTTACAGTAAAAATTTTTCATTTAGTGCAAGTTTAAGTGAAATTTTAGCCTATTCTCCCATGTTAAGAAAATCATAAATTTCGAATAACTTACGAAGTTTTTTAATTCGAATGTTGCAAATAAATAGGGTTCTTGCCAGTCTCTAAAATAATATTTTAAAACTGGTCTGACCTCTCTGCGATCTTTTGTTCGTGAGATATCGTGTAAACAGACTAACAAACTAACGGACTAACGGACTGACACACTAACAGACACCCTACAGACAGACACCATACAAATTTTGCCATTTTCGGATTCCTCACACCTGAAAACGTATAAAAAAGTCAAAACCCGAGGTCGAAATTTTTCATGATTACCCAAGTTCCTCATACCTATAGTATGATGGGAACTAAAAATGTATGTTGTGGCTATTACAAAATTATTTTCAACATCATTCTTTGGGTTGACGATAACAACAACGACACCTACCGTTTAACATAAATAAATATTTAATCATAACTTCTAACAAAGATTTAACATAAGCAATTTTGCACAATTTTAACCAATATATACTGCCCACTGATGCAGCCATATGGAAAACTGAAGAAAGAAAATAATAGGAGCGGATATATATATATATATATATATATATGTATATATATATATATATATATATATATATATATACCTAAATTGAGTCAGCATCCTTTTCTATAATGGTCATCTTATATAGCAAGTTTCATGCATTTATACTCTGTTGTAGAAGCTGAAATATAGCTTTCCTGTACACGTGGGAAAATGCAGCATAGCAGCGACACCTCTCAACTGATATACACCTAAATTGTGTCAACATTTGTTTTCATAATGTTCATTGCACCTATTAAGGCTGCTACTACGAACACATCGAAATGTTTTGTTCGTCGAATGGTGACGTAGAACTATGATTTCAGAAATTACAAAGTCAAAGATACCGTAAGAGCAGTTCTACTGGCTAATTCCACATCATCATCATCATCACGTTCTTAAGAAGTGCCTACGGCTGTCGAGACAGCCGCTTACCTTTACCAGAGGAAGAAAGAATACATATGGAGGGCTTGCATAATCTAGAGAATCGGTACTAAGTCTGTGTGGGTTCCCAAAGAACCCCGGCGTGATGACTTGATGCATTCAGCAGCATGACGGAAGAGAGAGGCAGAGCAGAGCCGATCTGGAAGCTGTGTGACATGTGGCAACAGAGCAAGGAGCACTAAACCTACAATTTTTTTTTTTTTTTTTTTTAATAATAATGATAGGCCTAACCAGACTGTTAAGCAGTCATAATACAATACAATTTAGAATAATACAAAAACAAAGAAAATTTTTTAGCCTAGCAAGACTGTTAGGCAGTCAGAGAAAAAAAAAAAAGAAAAAATATATACACTATTTACTAGTAAAAGATTAAATAACAATTTACAAAGGAGAAATTTACATTATTTACAGTTAAGTTTAATAATTAAAATTAATAAAAACCCTACGTAAGGTAACTGGCTGGAAGATTGATCATTCGCGACTGTTAAACGACAGAGTAGGTTGCAGTTGTCAGGGGGATAGCCAAAAGTAGAAGAATAGCATGTATTCAATCTACGGGAAAAAGAATTTTGAGTGAGAATTCTGTGTTACGTAACACCTGAAGGATCTCGCCTTCTACGCTTGGAGACCGGGACAAACCCGTCCTCCCTGTAGAGGATGGCAAGTGGGCGTTTCTTGGCCCTCCCGATTCTGGGATCGTACCTTCTTATGGCGTTTAACATAGGATACTGAACTTTTGGGATAGACCTGTGAAACTTCAACGCAAGTTTCTTAATTTCCGAATAGATTGGCCTAATTTTCAGGTCTTTGTGAATGACAACATTGCGAACGTAGCAATGGGCTTGAACAAACCTACGCAATTGCTTGTTTTGGAATACTTGAATTTTTTCTAGCACAGTCTTTGAGGCAGATCCGTACACCACGGACCCTTAAGTCAAGATGGGTCGGATCATGGACTGATACAGTAACAATTTATTTTTAACAGACAGGCGGCTATTCCAAGCCAAAAGCGGAAGGAGGGGGGCGGTGGCAATGTGCGCTTTATTCAGAGTCTCTGAGATGTGCTTATGCCACAATAATTTTGAATTTAGGTGAACTCCTAGGTATTTATAAGAAGTTTCCCAGGGAATAGGATCATTATTGAGAGTAAAGTTAACGTCGGGGGAATAGGATTTATTAGTGAAGAAAATGGCGGCACTTTTGGAGCTATTAACTTTAATTTTCCATTTCCTAAGCCAAATAGCATGCGAATGAAGGTAATCCTGGAGTTTTTCAAACACTGTGTGTGGTTGTTTACGAAGCAGGACACTTTGGTCCCGCCGTTTTGGTCCCGTCACTTTGGTCCCGCCATTTTGGTCCTGCCGTTTTGGTCCCGAAGAAATTTTGGTCCCTGGCTATTTTGGTCCCGAGACATTTTGGTCCCGCCAATTTCTCGCTATTTTTTTTTTTTTTTTTTTTTTTAATATATATCTTTTTTTTAATATGATAGCATATTTATTGATACGGAAAAGTTGAAGTGCTCTTAGAATGTCTTTGATTAAGGAATATCTTACAGATAAATATATAAATTTTTGAGATTACGATTGCTACCTAGCTATTGAGATTCGGAGAATTTTGTACTAATTTTTTACAAACATTTAATATATTTAAACTTTTTTTTCTTTTTAATGCAATTGCACTTTTTTTTTTTTTTTTTTTTTAGATTTTTTTCATTTGATTTCGATTTAACTTACACTTCAATTGTAATTTGATTTTTAATTCACTATTAGTGACAAAATTTTGTGATTTTATAAGTATTGTTAACAATAACAATAGTACCTTCTTATTAAAAAAAGAATCCCTATTTGATTACATTTATTGATAAAGTCTGAATTAATTTAAAAATAATAAAATACAGAAAAATTTTGTTTAAAAAAAGAGAAAAAGAAAGAAAGAAAACCTTACGATATTAAATATAATTTGCTTTTAGTGGCAGAATGCTATTTCTTTCAAAGAACTAATTCTTGTCCTACTCCCAACATAGATTCTTCTTCATAAGCATAATCTTGGGATCATTTATAAAGTTTTTGAACTTACATATGAATTTATTCATAATGTGTGTGTGTGTGAAAGAGAGATACGTTTCATTCGACTTGAATGTGATTTAATTTTTATCATTAATCTAAGAGGAATTTATTTCAAAATTTGTGTTATATTAATAATAATAAAACGCATGTATGTTTGTCTGTGATATTTAATTACGTTAACCGTGTATATATGTGTATAAATTACTTTTCTTTCAATTATAATGATTTTATTTTAAAAATGAAAAAATGTAAGTAGTCCAATATTTAATAAACTGTGCGCATTGCAAGCATCAATGTTCAGAAAATGTTGATGTTCAATTTTTTTTTATCTTTTTAGTTTAATATTATGTTCAAAATAAATAAATAACTATATCTGTCTGATATGTCTCTATGACTAAAAATAATTCCCGCATTGAAATCGCTGTAGCACCTTGGTATTCGTTTCACACCTGTTTTTTCCACAGATAATAAAAAGGAATTTCACTGTTTTGTTTCAGCGCATTTGGAAAAAAAAAGGAGGGGGGGTTTTAATGGAAATTTTCTTAAACAATATTGTAAGAGATTATGATGGAATAAAAATGCTTTTCCAATTCTGTGTGATATGTAACTATTTCCTTTGTTTGACAAATATATCCGGATTGACAGAGAAGAAAATGACTCAAGTTTAGCAGATCTGTACAAACTAATCCTGATATCATTATTTAGGTTCCTCGCATCTTCTTTTATTATTAAACTCTAACATTTAGGAGATGCTTGGATAAAACATTAATTTCCCACAAATTTTGTATTCGAACACTCAAAATTTGAATGTAATAATTAAGAGTCGCATTACAGCGTTTTTTTTTTTTTTTTTTATTAAAAACCTTGTATTTTATTTAAAACTGAAATTTTGCAGACTTAGATAAATTAACAATGCTTAGATCTTCGCTGATAACTAACACCTTTATCATTCAAAATTCGATCCGAAATAATAAATTTTCTGTTCTATGTGTCCTACAGTTACATCATTTTCAACAAAGGTTGTAGATATTCAACTCTCCAGTTGAAAACATTCGACTAAGTTCTCTTTTGCCAGAAGTTCTCTCATGTATTTGCTGTCCTTTTTCCTCTATCAAAGAAAACAAAGAAAAAGCAAAGAAAAAATCTAAATCTTTAAATTTTAGACTTTTTTTTTTCAGTTTTATTTGTTACTTCAACTTTCTGTTCCATAATAATAATAATAATAATGATGATGATGATGATAATTTTGACTTTTCCTACCCCCATGTTTTCAAGTCAAATGACAAAAATTCGAAATATGAAAAATAATTTCGCTTTTTTTCTGTAATACTTTGATTATTCCTAATATAAGGACCAAAACGTGGGACCAAAATGGCGGGACCAAAGCGGCGGGACCAAAACGGCAGGACCAAAACGGCGGGACCAAAATTTCTTCGGGACCAAAGTGGCAGGACCAATTCGGCGGGACCAAAGTGGCGGGACCAAAACGGCGGGACCAAAGTGTCATGTACCCGGTTGTTTATGTTTATACATGATAGCAGTATCATCAGCAAACAAAGCTAAGTTGATGTCGGGCTTGCGCGGAATGTCGTTAATGTAAATGTTAAAAAGGCGGGGCCCGGCGAGAGAACCCTGAGGAACAGAACTGAGGACAGGCTTCAGGCTAGAGAGGGAATTTCCCACTTTTACCACGAAGGACCTGTTAGAGAGGTAATCAGAAAAGATTTTAATTAGCTGATCAGGAACACCTAACTCAGCCATCTTAAAGAGAAGGCCGGCATGCCAGACCTTATCAAAGGCCTTCTGCACGTCGAGAAATATAATTCCCGCCACACCGCTGGTTTGGTATCCATCGTGAATGAATTCAGTCACTCTCCACAACTGCTGTTGCGTTGAATGAAGAGTCCTGAACCCGAATTGCTCGGGTATAATCTTGTCATGAGAGTCAAGGAATTCATTCAGTCGACGGACGAGAACATACTCATAAACCTTCAAAAACTGGAGAGCAAAGAGATAGGTCGATAGCTAGAAGGAGAGTGGATATCTTGGCCCCCACTCTTCGGTAAGGGGACAACGATAGCTCTCTTCCAACAATCGGGAAAAATATTAAGCTTTAACATACAATTAATGATTAACGTGATATAAAAAATAAAATGGAGAGGTAGATTAATTAGCATATTGTTTGAGATAAGGTCCTCACCGGGTGCCTTGTGTTGTTTCAAGCCTGAAATGTAATCCTGAACCTCAGAGGGTAAAGCAGGTTGAAGAGTGTTTTGTGTGTCAGATTGTAATAAATTTTGAACCCTATGGTCGACTATGTTCTCGACAATTGGGTTAACAACGTCCGAATGAGGTGAAAACTGACTTCTAAGACTTTCGGCAATAGCCTCAGCCTTTTCAGTGTTACTATAAGCCATGCCGTTAGGGCTAACAATGGCAGGAATGTGTGTTCATGTCCTATGAATGCGGGAGGTGGGCCTCCAAATTGTGTTGTCCTCAGTCGAGAGAGACTCGACAAAATTATTGAAACGTGTTTTACTAAACTCCTTAATTGCAGCTCTAGTACTACGAATAAGCCTGTTTAACTTATTCCTGAAATAAGGGGTCCTATGAACCTGCCATTGCCTGCGAGCATGATTTCGATCCCTGACCATTTCCCTGATGTTATCCGGCAGTCTGTAGTAGTCAAACGATCTTTTGCGAGGTTCAGAGCTCTGCGTGTAGGCCTCTCGTAGTGAGTCCCCGAGCATGGCTACCGCTTGCTCTACTTCCTGTTTGGATTCTGGGATAAGAGATGGAACGTCGCGTTCCGAGAGAATATCCGCAAACAGACTCTACCTTGTGGACAGAGCCGTTCTCAGATCCAGATCGTAAAACCCTACATCAAACCTCAAGACAACAGGTAGGTGATCAGACTCTAGATCATTCAGCGTTTGAATGCTGTAGGCAAACGGAAAATTGCGGGTGATGGCAAAATCCAAAATATTTTGAGATTTCACGAAGGTGGGTTCGGGGGGCGCTAAAATTTCTGCGAAATTTTGATCCACCCACCTTCTTAATTTACGGCCAGAAGTATTATAGCTTGGACAGTTCCAAGATGTGTGAGTAGAATTAAAATCACCCGCAAGGATAAAATTTGGAAAAGAATTAGTGATACGGGTAAGATCTTGCTCTAGCAGGTTACTCCTTTGCCTAGTACTTTGAACATACACGGCTGCAATTAACAAATTTGGAATAAGGGGGAAGTCCAGAACAATAGGCGTGGCTTCGGTACAATTTAGATTGGGAATTTTAATGAGAGAAGCATTAAAAACATTTTTAACATAAATAGCAGTGCCGCCGGAAGCTTGCAGACTATGAGTCCTGTTGACATTGTAAATCTCATAGTTAGCAATACGAACAGTGCGTCCCTGGGAAAAGTGGGTCTCAGTGACCAAAATTAAGTCTAAATTATTACGAGTAACGAAGTCCCTAAAGTCATGTGCTTTATCCAGAAGTCCATTGGCATTCCAGATACCAATGGTGAAAGAATTCAAGCTCCGAGAAGACGGGAACATGGGTAGCCGAAAAGGAAATTGCATGAGGGAGGGTAAAGACAATTAAGACATACTGCGGATTTGACCCCACAGAATGCGAATCCGATCAACATCCGTGGATGCAGTGCGGAGCGCCGGAAGAGCATTCGTAAATGCTGAAAAGACCAAATCAGGTTCGAATTGATTTTGAAATGCTAAAAGCATATGAATGAAGTCGGTGGCCGAATTTGCATCCTTGCGAGGGACCGACGAATTTTGAGAATTAATTTTGACAGGGGGAGGGGTAGCAGCCTCGCTACGTCCTAGAGCAACGCCCGAAAAAGATTGGGCTGGATCAACCTTCCTCGAAATGAAAGTTCGATTCTCCACCCTATCGGTCGGAGATTTATTAACATTGTTCTTTTTCTTTTTACTTTTAGGGGGGGCGGTCTTAGGGAATTTGGGACAGCTGCGAAAGTTCGCTGGATGCTCCCCTCCACAGCGCACACAACGGCAGGGCGTGTCAAATTCCTTCGTACAGTCCTTTGACCTGTGATCCCCGGCGCATTTAACGCACCTTGGGGGCAGGGCGCAGGCCGCAGAGGAATGAAGGAATCCCTGAAAGTTGAAGCACTGTGTGGGGCCTTTCCTACCACGATATTCTTCGATGCTGACTTGCATCCCCATAAGAACAGTAATTTTAAAAATATTGTCCGAAATTTTGGACTTTGGAAGAGAAATTTGGAATAGTGGCATGTAGTGTTTCTTAGACACAGGCCCTCTATACAGCTGAACGACAGTGGTGTCGTCAAAATCATAGGTATAGTGGAGGGCCTGCTGGATCCTCTCAACAGAAGTGTTGATCGGTAGGCCTCGAATGACAACTTTAAGAGGTTTTTCGGAATCCAAGATAAAGGTCTTGAATTGAACTTTCATTTTACTTAGTTTGTCCTGAATAGTCCTAAAGTGCTCCTCCTTAGAGCAAGTTACTTTTAAAAATTTTCCTGACGTTTTAGTTTTGAGATCACAATCTATAGTTTTAAGTTCTGTTAAAAAAGCTTGCCAATCAGAAGGTGGCAGAATGAAAAAGGGGGGGATTTGAATATTCCTAACAGTTAAATTAGTACTATTTTGGCTAGACTCGACCTCCATATTGGAAGTGGGGAGATCCCTAGGGTTGCCTATCACAACCTTTTTCTTAGCCCTACGTTTGCTGACGACCGTGAAATCCTGGGTCTCAGTTAGCTCGACTTCAGACTCAGGAGGCCTCTTGTTCCCTCGAGGAATAGAATTTTCATGTTCGTTGGCGGCGCTAGATGGCGCCACCTCACGGGACGATTTCTCCCGAGTCTGTGCCAAAGTAACCCCGACAGGCACGGATGGAGGCGAGTCATTGAAAACAGAAAAACCAGTTACTTTACATATCTTGTCCATTTTAGCATACACTTCAAATCTCCTGCTCAAAATGCCTTCATCGACCTCTCTTTGCTCTTCTTCCGTCCGATCCGTCTTTCTACGAAGCTTGTCAAGTCTGCAATCAAGCTCACAATATTTAGAACGAAGCTTCTTCAATTCCGTCATGCACTCCTTTAACTTTTCAGGGTCAGTGATGAGCTCCTCATTAGAGAACTCACCCGAGAAATCCATATCTTCAACCATCACAGCAGGCATCAACTTCACGAGGGAAGTAACAGTTGCGCCCGGATATACTATTCTGGCCTTGAAAAAGGCCCCGACCAGCGACAATCAGTACAAGCCCTCGGCTTTCAGCAGCAGGGGAAATGCGCAGAACGATAAACGTACTGCGCAGCAACAGCAAGAAACGAGCGAATCAGCGAATCTCAGCTGAGAGAGTATGCGAATGTCAGCGAATCTATTCCACATCGAAATTGTTTGACATGTTTAATATCGCAACTTTTTTTTAGAGTAGCAAATGTTTGAAACCTTAAATTTATTTTAAAATATTACGTCAGAATGATGTCACAATCGACAATCGAAAGACTTCGATATGTTCGTAGTACCACCCTTAGTTTGAAGCATTTGTAAGCAATAGCTGATACATAGTTTTCACATATACGGAGAAAAATTAAAGCATAGCAGCGCAACTGCCGGCCGATATGCTCTTAAAGTGAACACGCATAATTTTACTGAATATCCACCTCAAATGTTAATTTTTGGGCAATTATACTCAATAGAAGTTGAGATGTAGAATACAACCTCCTTTCGTAAATGAGAGAATTCGCAGCATGGCAGCGCCATCTGTTGGGTGATTTGCAGCAAAAAGTGACAGGCATTAGCTTAAGTCAAAATGCAAATTGCATTTATTTTTTATGAAATTCTGAACATTAATTCTTGAGCTAGAACTGCTGGAATATATTTGTAACGCAGGCATACAGGCTGACAAACATCTTCTAAAAATGGCCAAATCGTGTCCTAGATCTCCCAAAACGTGAAAATCCATCGAAAACTGAAAATCAAAAAAATTTTAAGAATCTAAGAAAGTTTAAATGTTGCAATTTATAGGAGAATTCAGTCGCCACGAACAGTTTTCTTTTTAATAACTTAATGATAACTTTAGTATTGATATTGCTAAAATCGTGTAAAATCTTAACGCCAATTTTCTTCAAATGTAATTGCAATTAGGGGAATGTCTCTGGTTGTGGGCACAGTTTTCATTTTGGCCTATAACGTTTGATAGAGTAAATATCATGCAAACATATGAGTACCAATGCAAAGCTCGCTAACCCTTAGCTAACGTTTGATTAAAAAAAAAATAAAAAATTCATCAGTTCCGTCAACTAGAAAAAAATTGTTACTAATTTTGTGAAGTGGTCAGTTTTGACCAAAAGAGACTGTGTGCCCGTATGTGTGCACACTTGAAAAATACGCTAAATATGGGTACATATAATACGAAAAAAACACCATAAATACAGAAGATAACAAAATTCATTCATTTTGTAAAGATTCAGTGGCCAAAATAACAACATAAAATGATCTTTTTCTTGTTTTATTCGTCATCTTCTTCGTCCTCCAAATCAGAAGTGCAATGCTTGCAAATAAAACAACTTGCATGTATAGCTTGCATGTGCACACTTCAAATGCACCAGACGATCACACTCGTTCCATTTGATTGAATTGGCTCTTGTTAGGCATTGTAGCAGGTACTCCATAACAGATGATGCAGATATCGATATCATCAGCAGATTGTGGATGTTCCTATTGTTAGCGAGCTTGGCTGGCAGTTTGGCAGGTGGCGTTGCCTAACTTTTTACAGTCTTCTTCTGGAGGGACGCAAATGCTGCGAGGAAGTCCATATTTTCGGGCAATCGATTTTATAGATTTCTTATCTACAAAGCAATCCTAAACGTCTTTAACCAGCGCATTAAAATTCCGTTCTTTTGGGTCGGTTGCTTTTCCGGGGTTGACATGGCTAAAAATGCCTAAAATACTTAAAAACTCTAATAAAATATGTTATGTTGACATAAACGGCCATATATTTGTCAATTTGTAAGTGTCAAACACACTTAAAAAAAAAAAAAAAAAAAAAAAAAAAAAAAACCGGGCTCACACCTGGTTACATGAAGGTGCCCACAACCGGAAATGGCAGACATTTTTTTAATGACAGAAAAATCAATTTTCGGTCCCCATTTTGGCTAAATTCGATGTTGCATCACAAAATATAATGAATATAATGCATGAATATACATTACACTTTGAATTAATTCACTTCGATTTATCGCATTCTGAAAATATTCAAGAATTACTTTTCTGTTGCTTTTTTCCAGTTTTCTTTCTTTTCTTTTCTTTTTTTTTTTTTTTAACACGCTTTTATTAGCATCACCTGTATGTATGTTTGTATGTATGTTTGTATGAATGTTTGTATGAATGTATGTTTGTAACCGCTCTGGGAGCAAACAAAAAATTTATATTGTAAAAAAATACTTCTCTGACGTGAACGATGTGGCGTTGAGGTACAGCTCCACGCTACGAACCTGAAGTTCCAGCGTTCGATCCCAGTCAGGGGAGATTTTTAAAAAATGGTTTTTGTTTAATTCTAAGTTATTTTAATTAAAGATTTAAATGTATGTAAATATTATGGCGTGTCACTCACACGATTTTCTCTTACCCTGCATTTTAATACTAAGATAGATATTTTGTGCTTTTTAGTTCTCATTTCTATAAAAGCGTGTTCTTTAATTTTTTTAAACTATAATATTATTAATGCTTGCGCTCACTAAGCAAATGCGTCTGTTCACTTCGATGTCAGCACAATAACTGCGTAGTGTTACAATAGAAGTTTGACAGTACTCAAATCGACCATATTTGATTTCTGTTAAAAGATATGGTTGGTTGCCCATAACCAGAGAATGCCCATAACAGAAGGCATCCCCCGATACATATATATATATATATATATATATATATATATATATATATATATTTTTTTTTTTTTACTTTCCGAACATACGTATGTGAGGAAAGTATTGCAATCATGTCAAAAATCCGAATTTGAGATTTTGCTGTTTCTATACGTTTTCAGGTCCCCCGAGTCCGTTTTCACAATTTTTACGATGATGTATGCATGTTTGTGTGTGTGTGTATGTATGTGTGTATGTGTGTGAGTGAACACGCTAGCATCTGAACGCTTCGCTCGAATGAACTGAAAGTTGGTACGTATGTTGTAAGTCACCGTAGCACGAACCCTATTGATTTTGGTGAATCTAGCACTTATAGTTTTTTTACAGGGACACCAAGAAAAATTCTTTATCATTATGCCTATGGGACCAAAATCTTAAAAGTGTGGTAGCATCCAAACACCTTATTAAACTGGGAATAAAAATTATACACATGTTATAAGTCACAGTATCACGAACTGTATATAGATTTTGGTGAATCTAGCACTCATCGTTTTTTTTATAGGGACACAAAGAAAAATTCTATATCATTATGGCCAACGGGACCAAATTTTAAAATGTGCGATAGCGTCTAAACACTTTGTTCAATTGAGCAAAAAAAATTATACACATATCATAAGTCACAGCTTCACGATCTTTATAGGTTTTGGTGAATCTAGCACTTATAGTTTTTTTACAGGGACACAACAAATAATTATGTATCATTATGGCCTATGGGGTGAAAATATTTGAAGCGCGATAGCATCTAAATGCCTCACCCGATTGAGTTGAAAATTTATATGTATGTTTTAGGTCGCTATCATACAAACTGTATAGATTTTGATGACTATAGCATTTACAGAGTTTTACAGGGACACAAATAAAAATTGTTTATCATTATGGTCTATAAGCTCAAATTATTTAAAGTGGGACAGCGAATAAACGCCTTATTCAAAGGAACCGAAAATGTATATATATGTTGTACGTCACCGTCACACGAACATTATGAACTTTAGAGAATCTAGCACTTAATAATTCTTTTTTCAGGGAGAAAATGCAAAATTCTTTATCATTGTGGCATATGGGTTCAAACTTTAAAGTGCGATAGCGTCTAAATGACTTATTCGATGGAGCTGAAAATTTATATAAATATTATAAGTCACTGTTGCACTAGCTATAAGCATTTTGGTGATTTACAGGGACACAACGAAAAGCCTTTATCATAATGATCTATGGGCTCAAAGTTCAGTAGCGTTAAATTAAACATCATGTACTATATGAAGAAAAATACTCAAACATCCTATTATAATTTTCTCTCTTTTGTTTATTTAACAACTCCTCTTGCCTTACTTTATCTACAAAACCGTTAATTACTCAATATTCGGTAAGTCAAGTGGGGTCACTCCAGATTTTTTTTTTTTTTTTTTTTTTTTTTTTTTTTTTCTATGAACTGTTGACTTTTATTTTTAACAGTGTACTGTACCATGATAAATGTGTACAGAAAAAAATGGCGATAAAACTGCTTTTGCTGTACATATTTGAATAATAATAATAACTAGTATTGCCCAGTGGTCGAAACTCGACCATTTTTTTTTTTATTTTTTTTTTTTTTGCAAAGCGAGGTAAAGCAAAGTTATTGCCTTGTCCTAAACGGAATGCAATTGCAACACAGCTGCGGCAATTGTCGAAAACCGAAAATCTAAAACTTTTCTGAATCTTATATTTTCTACTTATATATACAGAGGAAAGAATAATAAATCCACTTTTAAAAAAATAAAAATAAGTAGTCAATTTCACTTAATTAAAATGCAAGGAAATCTCAAAACGTGTAAATTCATCGAAAACCGGAAATCAAAAGTTTTTATGTATCTTCTACATGCTTCTTCTACCCACAAAAGCTAGCAATAAAGACACTTTTTTAAAAAATAAGTAGCCAATTTCAGTTAATTGAAACGTAAAGAAAGCTCAAAACATGTAAATTCAGCAAAAAACGGAAATCGGAATTTTTTCCGTATCGTCTACTTATACATGCAGCAGTAAATAACAAATCCATTTTCCTTTTATTTAGTATATTAGTTGAATATTTATTGTTTAAATATCACCCTTTGAAATGAAATGTTTATGTTTACATTCGAAACTGGAAGTTTGCCATTTTTTTTCTGGAGTGTTGTGATTTTAAATTAAAATTTTATCAATTTTACAGAAAAAATAACTCAATCAAACACATGTAAAAAGTATACCCAAATATCAGAATTAAAATCGGCAGATAATTTCCGTTATTTTTTAATAATTTTTTACAAAAAATCCAATGGACGATTAATATAGAAAATTCTTTTTCATGGCTCCATGGACAGACAGTGACGTCATCACTTCGCTTGCGTATGGTGATGCTACATTATACAAATTACTGTGTCTATGGTTTTATTTGAGCTTTATGAAATTGCCAGATTTAACAACTTTCTACTTTTAAAAGGAATACGTGTATAAAAGGGAAAAATGGGGGAAAATGCATAAAAAAGAAATGTATTTTTAAATACCTTCTTGACATCGTAAGAAAATAATATTTGTATTCGCACCTTCCGGCTAACCATACCTTTCGAATGATACCATTTTCAACTCTCTACTCCCATAATTAATATGTTAAAAAGGGACTACAAATTTTATGCTTGCCTATTAATATATAGATAATTGCAAAAATCCATGACAATTGTTTCTAAACCTGCTAATAATACTTACATTTTCACGTATTGTTATCGTGGTGGAAGGAAATATTGCTTTTGGGTCAAATTTACGAAAGTAAGATTTTGCTATATTTACAATTTGGAGGTTCCTTTGACTGAATCAAAAAATCAGGGTTTTAGCTGTTGGTGTGTGTGTATGTCCGTGTGAGTATGATATCAGCATAATCCAAGAGCAAATATTAACAATAAGGCAAAAATCGATACTCTAAATTTGTACCATAAAGAGTTGCTACTTTATTACATCAATACCCAGACTACCATAAATAATGGGGGATTTTTGATGAATGATGATTAATAGATTTTTTGATGAATCTGATAACAAGAGCTATTGTTTTTAATGTATATAATTGAATATTGTCGTGTACTTTGGGTTCGTAAGTTGTCCGAGAATGAAAGGCGAAACTTGCAAAAATTCAGTGATTTATTTATAGAAAGTTCCACAAAAATACAGGTCTATAGACCAAGTATCAGCTTCAATTTAGTAATCACAGCTTAAACAGCAGCCGTTAACAGCAAAACTACAGTACAAACTGTTTAGCAATAACACATAAAAGCAAGTCTCATGCAAAGAGGCTCAAAGCAAAGCAAGCATTTGACGACAACTGACACAGATCTGAGACTGACAGTCTTGGCGAAAAAAAACGCTCCTTTTATACTTTTCTATCGAAGCCAGACTGTTCTGGAAAATTCTCGTATCTCATCAGCCAATGAGATTAGAGCTTCCATATTTGGTATATCCCTAACAAGGATTTTCTCGCCAAGGAGGGGAAAAGTCGCCAAATTTGGCGCCAAATCCATTACCTTCCTTATTGGAGCTTTTTAATGCGTTTTTAAGGGAAAATTAGGCTATTTCAACGATAAAACGACTAGATATACACCAAATTAGCATTTTATCAATTTACTAAGCCTCTTTGAAAGAATTTATACAAAAATAAATACAGTCATTTACAATTCTGTAACAGTATTTAGTCAAAAAATTTTATACCGAGTTTTTACCTAATTTATATGTTTTTAACTGCTTTAAGATCTTCACCTGAATAAAAAAAAAAATAGTTTTCGGCAATTCATCAATGCATATGTATGTGAGAAATCGTCTATCATATCTTCGAAACTAATAAAGATAGAACGTGGGAACTTCAATATTGAAATCTGCTGTCCAGATAACTTTTGGTAAATATTGAAAAATTGGAAAGTAGACCATAAGAAGGACTGTACGTCCATATCTCAAATACGGCTGTAATGATTTCTTTCAAAGAAGATTGGTTTAAGCCAACATTTAAGCGACCGGTAACAAATTGAATAAAATCAATAATGTTTGTGATCACCCAACACTGAGAAAAAAGTATACCGCTCTCATCTAGAATGAATAAGAGGCCATTTTCAAAATCCCTTACTGGAAATATAGATTTCTGAGCTATGCGCATAAGGCACGCGAATAAACAGAATAGACGAAATGATCGAGAATTTCTAGTCTACACACTTCTAGATGGTGAAACAATATTCTGATTATTATGAATATTCTGAATCTTTCGTATTGCGAGGGATTCTCGCTTCTTCTAGAATTGGGTAATAAACCAGGATTATGGTTGCTGAAACCCGCCTCTTGTATTGTGAAGGAGTATCTTCATTTTAATTACATTATCAAATAAATTTAATAAATAAATACTGTATTTTCAATAAATAAAATGTCTATTAAAATAGATAACGAAATTCTAAATTATCTTTTTGATTTAAACACATTTGTTTCTTTATAAATAAATATCTTAAGTCTAATAATTTATCTGTTAATCTATTAAATAAATCGGTTTAGAACAAGAAAACGTATTCTTTAAAGTTAATAATTTATTTCTGCTAGTCGTAATGACTTCTTATTAAATAACTGTCTCTCGGAATTCTAATCTCCCCTAAATCATTTAATAAAATAAAATATAAAGAATATTATTTTCATCTAGCAACTGTTGTGTATCTATAAATTACATTTCATTCTTTTCAATTGCGTAAGTCTATTTATTATAGCTAATTTGAGCAATAAATTTCCGTTGTAACATCATGAAAGTGGTAATTTATATTTCTAAGTAACAGAATGTACAATAGTTGCGTCTTTGAGTCTCCCTTTCGCAGACGATATTCTGGCGATAAAATTTGGCATAAGTGATTGGCTTAAATTTCTATAACGAACTGTCTAAATTCAAAATATTTATATTAAAATCTTCGGGAGACAAGGGATTATGTTTGGATGTAAAATTGGCGATATTTTTCTAACTCTTGGCGTATTTTTCGACAGTCTGATTGAGATTGTCATTAAGTAAACTTCAGAATTCGCTCCTAGATAGTTTTTAAGTAAATACGTACCCTTAAACCCTCTCTCTCACCTCATGCCTTTGCATTCTCGAAACTCACAGACTAGATGTACTGCCACTATAAAGAGATGGTGAATTGCTTTATGAAGACTCTCCAAAATAAAAATATATTATTTTTACTCAGTCTGTGTTACTTTCTCGGCCATCTTTAACAGCCAAATGGACCTGGACAATGTAATGCAACAACTTATACAAGAATCCCGGAATTTCTACTTAATATAATATTGGTGCATGACCAGTTCGATATGCATTGGCGAGATAGAGGGGTGTGCTAGTTAAAAATATTTTAATTATTTAATGTGATTATCTAATTAGATAAAATGAAATACATACGAGATGCACTAAATCACGAATATAGTAAGCTGCAAATTAAAAAAAAAAAAAAAAAAAAACTGCATACTGTTTTCATTGTTTGTTTTTGGACTTGTCTAAGGACTAAAATTATCTGTGTTCAGTGGATCTGCGCATTGTACTTTATGCCTGAAGTTGCAGAAGATTTGATTTCGAGATGAAATTATCAATGTGAAGTTTTCGTTCATCTTTCTGATAAATACTATTGATGTCAAGCTATTACAACTTCTCGATGCTCACAGTGTGTTCGTTTAGTTACAATGAACAGGGAGAGGTTCTACCCAATTTTATAGAAGGGATGATTTATTGTGAAGTTCAGTCCAGCGCACTCCATTGAGTCAGACGTCGACGGTGGTCCGACTTAGCCTAACCTAGACCCACATGTGATACTAAAGACCTGTTCATTCAGTGGTTTTTCTTTGGAAAAACCGTGTTCTGTTATGCCTGAAAACGGCTGCTGGTGGCGCCACAGTTCAGAACAAATATTCAGATTTTTTCCTTTAATTACATTAGTAATGTGTTATGATTTCACCTGTGTTTTACTCTAAAACCACATGTGATACAAAAAATGAATAAATATTATATCATCATATCAACGACATGCTATCCCATACAACGCATTCTGATAATACCGGCTTGTTTGTTCTACTCACGAGCTCGTGGGATAGGAAAAGTCTTCTAAAAATTCACACGGCTAAATTCGGCGAACGAACAGGTCTTTAGTATCACATGTGGGTCTAGGCCTAACATCCTTCTAAATCCAGTCTGCGGCAAGCAACTAATATGATACAGCGCCTCGAGTTTCCTGAATGTACGTGATTCCTAGGAAAATTTCACTTAATGTGCGTCCCACTTTGTGAAATTTCGCGTAATCTCATTCAGATTCATTCGTCTTATAATCAGAATTGTGGTTTATTAGACATTTTCAAAATGTTGATTTTTTCTCATCGTGTGACATGGAATTTTTTTTCCATCAGTGGTGTAAATCTTTGAGTTTCAGAAGAAACATTTGTCTATTAAGTAAACTTATTCAAGAATCATTTGATACGAAATCTGATATTGAAAACATCTTTAGAAATTATTTTACTTTAACAGAATTTATAGGGATTGAACAATTCATTAGATCTTTCATCAATTTGGTGATGCGACGTATGTTTTTTTTTTTTTTTTTTTTTTTTTTTTTTTTGTTACTGATTGAAAATTACTCAAGGTAAGAGAATATTTTTCTTATCTTTTTAAAATACTGAATAGTAATCTATATTAATAAAATCAGAGTTTTGTCTGTAAATTTGTCGGAATCGAAAAATTTTGCGATATCTTCACGTTTCACACCCCATGAAAGCCGAAAATGACTTCAGAAAATTTTGCCTGTGTGTGTGTGTGTGTGTGTCTGTGTGTATGTCATCGTGTCCGAATGTCGCTTTTTTTGTCCGGGCATCACTCGGGAACGGCTGGACGGAATTCAACGACGCTTGGCAGTAATTTAGGTCTTCACCCAACTTAAAATTATATCTATCAACTTTTCGGAAATTCCCCCCCGTTCCCCCCCTAGGGGGTAAAAGACTAAAACACGTTTGTCCGGGCATCACTCGAGAACGGCTGAACGGAATTCAACGACGCTTGGCAGTAATTTAGGTCTTCACCCAACTTAAAATTATATCTATCAACTTTTCGGAAATTCCCCCCCCATCCCCCCCTAGGGGGTAAAAGACTAAAACACGTTTGTCCGGGCATCACTCGAGAACGGCTGAACGGAATTCAACGGCGCTTGGCAGGGATTTAGGTATTCACCCAACTTAAAATTATATCCATCAACTTATCAGAAATTCTCCCCCGTTCCCCCCTGGGGGGTAAAAGACTAAAACACGTTTGTCCGGGCATCACTCGAGAACAGCTGGACGGAATTCAACGGCGCTTGGCAGAAACTTAGGTCTTCACCCAACTTAAAATTATATCTATAGAAATTTTCAAAATTCTGATTAGTGTTTAAATTGTGGGTAAAAAACGCCTGCGCATGCGCCATAAATATTTTTTCACTAAAACGCTTTGAATGGAAAAATAAAATGCAAAAATAAATTTTTAAGATAAAGACTTTTTTCATTCGCGTGAATCGCACAACAAATTATGAAAAGATTTAAATGAAGTTTTGCCATCTGAGTTTCATACTTTAGTTAATTTTAAAACATCTAATTGTCGTATCGAAAAACTGTTTACACACCAGGATTCAGAAAAATCATCTCTTTAATTTGGTACTGAATTTGTAACGATAGGTCTGATACTTCTAATTTATTTTCCCCTTTTTCCGTTTTTCCGTTGCCACTTAAATTTCATACTTTAGTTATTTTTTTAATATCTAATTGTCCCATCGAAAAACTGTTTGCACCCCTGGATTCAGAAAAATCGCCTCTTTCATTTGGTACCAAATTTATAAATATAGGTCTGATATTTCTAATTTATTTTACCCTTTTTTCGTTTTCAACCTAGATTCGATATGGAACAGCTTTAGTATTGGATCCCTTTGGCAAAATTTGAAATTCGGAACCGAAGTAGCTCGGACGTTTCTCGCCAAGATCTTTGATTGCACAATTGAGATAGCCAATTCAGTTCATCGCAAAAATGGCTTAAAATATTTAAAGTCACCAAAGGGTTCCCATACTAAAGCTGTGCATTTTGTACTTATTTATTTATATTTTCTATTAAAGACTTCTGTGGTCACGAAATTTGGTGCGTAAATTGTTTGTTTGCATCCGGCACTTATTGTAACTGGATTTCACGAAATTCGAAATCTCCCCCCCCCCCTTCTCGGAGTCGGAGTATATAACGGTATAACTTCTGTATAACCCCACAGCTGAATTTGGCGATTTTTCTTTGGCGTTGTTTTGAAGGATAACGATGTCGTTCTGGACTGTTTGCGATATAATATGGCAGCCTAATATTTTGTTTATTTTGGATTTATGATTTAGATTATGATTTTATCATTTATCATATATGATTTATGATTTTTAGATTTATGATTTAGACATACTCGCCAACAAAAAAAATCGCCAAATTGTGGGTTTATACTGAAGTCGTTCCCAATAAACATGTGTAAAAACATGTTTTTCCGTTTGAATTCGCTTTGAATTATCTTAGAATGGCAAATTTTGGTGTGCGGATATTGATTAAGTGTACGCATTATGTACGTTAGTGGGATTTTGCAAAACTTCGAACTCACCCACTGAGGAAGGGGAAGTAACAAGTGGGTAAGTTGTGCCTAAGGCAGTGGGGACCCAGACTGTATATTGATTAAGTGTACGCATTATGTACATTAGTGTGATTTTGCAAAACTTCGAACTCAACCGCTGAGGAAGGGGAAGTAAGAAGTGGGTAAGTTGTGCCGAAGACAGTGGAGACCTAGACTCCTCACTTTGCGAGCGAGAAAACCTCTACCAATCACAGCGAGAACTTGGGTTATTAATAAAGATATGGGAATTTGACAACTCATTTAAGTTTAATGTCCAGCGAAGCGGGCAAAGCCTGCTAGTAAAACATATAAAAAGAAAAGACTTATCAGCTAAAAAAAAAAAAAAAAAAATCCCTTTTCGGCAAGCTTAAAGGCAAAGGTAGATTCCTTTATGTTAATGTTACAATTGTAAAGAAATTGAATTATTGAATTATTGAAAGTTTTGTATTGTGTTTTTGTGATTCTTATTGTCAGATGAGTAAATATTGTAAAGAGAAACTGTTTTGGTTCACATAAGGTGGAACATTAACATTAACATTAGTTAACATTTGACCATTTGGCACCGCTGAATTTTAATGTTAATTGTTATGAATTTAGTTAATTGTATGATTTGGCGAGATTTTGGTGACAAAACTTGCGACTTAGCAATGAAATTTGTGATTTTGCGGCAAAAGTAGATAGTTAACGACGAAATTTTTGACTTGGCGACAAAATTTGGCGAGCTTGGAGATGGAGAAAGGCAGCTTTGGCGTCATTATATTTTCTTTCCACGCGAAAACATCATATCTCTTCACAGACCAATATCTTGGTTCGACAAGATAAAAAGTCAAAGGAAGCTGTAACGTATTATTCTCAATCGCAAATTTTAAATTCTTGCCTAAACCGGCATTCTAAACTATTCACCGCAAACAATATTTGTATTAAGATTGACGTATTATTTTAATTTTATATTTTTAAATGATTAATTAAAGCATTTAACAAGGTTTTTAATTAACACACTTTTATTAACTTGATATGATGCAACTATTAATGTATGTAACGGAATTTTCCAATTCAATTTTCAGCAACTTCTTGTCGTCCAAAAGACCTGAAATTTTGCACACGACTTCATAATCAATGACAATACTAGATACAAGTGTTTCCAGGCACTTTTCCCATCAGGGGCAAGTTCCAAGGGCAAACAAAAAATCTATACTTATACAAAACTATCGTATGTGACACAGGATTTGGATGTATTTGTATAATGTCGAGTGGCAACAATTAATTTTTTTTAAATAAGGATTTAAAAGTATGTAATAGTTTTCTAAAAATTTTATTAGTTCATTTTTCAAAAAAAGAGTGTTCTTTTTTTTATTTTTTTAATGGTATAATTTTATTTATCAAAATAAGGGAATTCGAGTAATGAAATACTTTAATTTAGATTTAAATTTTCATGAAAATAAATTTCAACGGAAAATTCATTAAAATTGTTCCTAGTTCATTTGTTAAAGGGATACCTAAATGTCCCCAAATTTATTACCTTTTCTACCATGCCAGTTTAATTCGTTTAGCATCGATTTACAAGATTTTTTTTTAAGCGATGACATTTATCTTTTACATTATAGCATCTATGCCATAAAGCTAAGTCTAAATCTGCTTAGCCCTAAGATATGTTGGTTTAATTTACTTATTAGTGCTAGAGGCCAACTTCAGTCGGTACATTTGTCGAATTTTTATAGGTCACTCTTAATTAGTGCTAGAGGCCTATTTCAGTCGGTTTATTGAATGGGGATTTATTGAATGAAGTCCCCCCCCAGGCCCAACTTTGACATGAGTCCCCCCCAAGGTGCCCCTATTTCAGTCGGTACAGCGTTGTCTAATTTTTATAATACACTCTTAATAGTGCTAAGGGCCTATTTCAGTCGGTTTATTGAATGGGGATTTATTGAATGAAGTCCCCCCAAGGCCCAACTTTGACATGAGTCCCCCCCCAGGCCCAACTTTGACATGAGTCCCCCCAAGGTGCCCCTATTTCAGTCGGTACAGCGTTGTCGAATTTTTATAATACACTCTTAATAGTGCTAAGGGCCTATTTCAGTCAGTTTATTGAATGGGGATTTATTGAATGAAGTCCCCCCAAGGCCCAACTTTGACATGAGTCCCCCCCCAGGCCCAACTTTGACATGAGTCCCCCCCCAGGCCCAACTTTGACATGAGTCCCCCCCCAGGCCCAACTTTGACATGAGTCCCCCCCAAGGTGCCCCTATTTCAGTCGGTACAGCGTTGTCGAATTTTTATAATACACTCTTAATAGTGCTAAGGGCCTATTTCAGTCGGTTTATTGAATGGGGATTTATTGAATGAAGTCCCCCCAAGGCCCAACTTTGACATGAGTCCCCCCCAAGGTGCCCCTATGTCAGTCGGTACAGCGATGTCGAATTTTTATAATACACTCTTAATAGTGCTAAGGGCCTATTTCAGTCGGTTTATTGAATGGGGATTTATTGAATGAAGTCCCCCCAAGGCCCAACTTTGACATGAGTCCCCCCAAGGCCCAACTTTGACATGAGTCCCCCCAAGGCCCAACTTTGACATGAGTCCCCCCCCAAGGTACAACTTTGACATGAGTCCCCCCCAAGGCACACCTTTGACATGAGTCCCCCCAAGGCACACCTCCCCCTCATTGGGAAAAAGAGAAAAAAACGTTGTTTTGGGGCTATAAGACAGCTTGGACTTCCAACGTTATTTGTTACAATATCTGCAGCTGAAACACATTGGTTTGATTTAATGAAAACTTTATCATGGAATTTAGATCGTCACGAATTAACTAAAGAAGAATTTGTCGATATTAAAAAGTTTAGCAGTAGGCCTCTGGCACTAAATTAAAATCTGTCAATGTCAGATTTTAATGTTTTAAATAAGGAAATAATGTCGTGTCTGTATAATCTTTTTGTTATCTTTTATTTCATTTGTTTAAAATCACGGATAAAATTTCATTTCATTTTTCTCAGTACATTGTTGTAATTGTGACGTCATATTTTCTGTTAAATTGAACTTTTTTTTTTTTTTTAATCAGATTATTAGTATATTGTTTAAAAACATGATTAAAATTTTATTACATTTTCAGTGATCTTTTTTATTATCATTTGCACGTGACATAAGCATCAGATTAAAAAATTTTGCAGTGAAAGCTATAGAAAATGTCGGCTTCATCACAAGAAAAATCACTTTTTAACTTGTAACTTTTAGGCAATTGAAGTTATCGAAAAAGTTTAAATACAAAAGTTGTTCTTTAGGGCAAGGCGGTAATTCGCCTGATTTGAAGTATTTTCCTATTTTCAATATTAAAGAAATTATGGGCAAATGGAAATTTTCACCCCCCACCATTTCCACCCTCTTTGAGCAGGATACCCCATCTACGAACTCGACCGAGATTTTTACTGTCCTGACAACATATCCCGAGCTCGTTAAATTTAAATAAAAATTACTCCAGTTATCGTGTTCACAACTTAACATGGGAAAAAGCGTTATACATATATATATATATATATATATATATACCTATATATATATATATATATATATATATATATATATATATATATATATATATATATAAACTTTTGAACGGAGGGTGGTTTTGGGTTCTAGGGGTCATGATCGATGAAGATATGAAGAAATTTTCCAGAAGTCGTGTCATGAGAACCATTGCAATAGGTAGATCTCCTATAAGGAATCTACCTAAAAAAGAGAGAGACTTTTGCAATATTTAATATTTAAAATGTAGTGTTAACATATGTGCAGATATTAATATGAAAAAAAAAACTGGATGTTTATTTATTTATTCATTTTTATTTATTTATTTATTTTTTGACTGCATAAACTATAATTCGTATTCGCAAAGAAATTTTCGTCAGGTTAAACTTAGATTATGTTTGTTAATGAGATGAAATACTTGGTCTCTCTCGTGCCTTTTATATTTTATATGACTGCATAAACTATAATTCATATTCACAAAGAAATTTTCGTCAGGTTAAACGTAGATTATGTTTGTTAATGAAATGAAATACTTGGTCTCTCTCGTGCCTTTTATATTTTATATGGCTGCATAAACTATAATTCGTATTCGCAAAAAATTTTCGTCAGGTTAAAGTTAGATTACGTTTGTTAATGAAATGAGATGAAATACTTGGTCTCTCTCGTCCCTTTTATATTTTACTAGCAGACCCGGCCACGCGTTGCTGTGACTAAGTTATACGTTGAATTATACGGCTGTAAACTATTTAGTACAGTCAAATTATTATTTACGAACAAAGACGAAAACGTTGTAGCCGATATAAAAACCCACAGGGTTGAGATTTGAAACTTAGGTCAAAATTTGGAAGCGACTGATAAAAATTTTCGTAGTGTTAATATTAAGCACAAATTAATTTTATTGTAGGGTCCTATAAATTTTAATGGAGAAGTGATATATATTATTTCTAATGCTACTTTGGATAAAATTGCTAAAATGACTAATATATAAATTAAATTCTATTAAAATAAAAGTATAAAAGAAACAGACGATTTTAAAATCAATTTTTATGGAGGAGTGAAATATAATATATGCTATAATGGATAATTTTACTATAAAATGACCTCATCATTTTAAATATTTTAAAGAGGGCAACAGCTGTAGTTATAAAAAGGAAAACAATAAGGCTAAACCAGAAAAATAAGTAAATTTGATAAATATTTTAAAACTTTAAAATTGGAAATCTTATGAAATATTGGACATTTAAAGTAAATACATGTATCATTTTAAATAGAAAAAGATTTTGGAAAAGTTTAGTGTATTTTAACGAAGTAATGAGAAGTTTTTGAGTATGTTAAAATTTTAATAGTAAATTCAAGTTAATAAAGATGGGAAACATTGAGGATTAAGATAAGAATAATTATAAGATTAAAAAAAAAAAAAAAAAACTTTTTATATACCATGCTTTTAAATTTTAATATACTAATAATATACTAATTAAAACGAAAATGATAAATATTCTATCATAGTTTGAAGTCAAATTTGTTTTTAAATGTCTAAATAAAATATCTGATGTAAGATACTAATATTTTGCAGCGGAATAGATTTCATTTCTGTCATCCTTGGCGAAAAAAAAAGAATATCGCCAAATTATCTGGCGAAAATATTTAATTCCTTTCAAAAATCATGGTTATTTTAACAACTTATATTAAAAGAGTAATGAATAATATAAAACAATATTTCGTACAATACATATTACATGTCATACATACGTACAATGAATAATACATATTACATTTCGTACAATGTATACATCTGGCATGTATATTTTCGTGTTACGCTTTTGATCGCCATATAATAATAATAATGAAAAAAAAAGCCAAGGGCGACAGAGTTTTGAAATTTAAAATTAAAATTTTGTCAATTTGACAGCAAAATAATTCAATCTAACACCCGCGATAACTAATACATATCTATACCCAAATATAAGGATTAAAATCGGGAAATAAATTTCCTCGATTTTTAATAATTTCTTACAAAAAATCCAGTGGGCAATTAACATAGGAAATCTTTTTCTTGGCTGCACAGACGGTCAGTCACACTTCGCTTGCGTATAGAACTCATAGATATAGTATCCGCGATTGTAATGAAATGCTCGCCCTCTGGTGGGCTAAGGTGAAATTATCACACCACTGCATATCATCTTATTATGCAATCGACTTTCCATGATGTAATGGCGGAGAAAGCCACGTGTATAAATACACGTGGCTATTATATTTACTAACAACTGCAGTTCAGAGAGCGCCATCTATCGATCATTACAAACGCGGATAGCATATATAGAATAGAGTGATCATTGGGGAGAAAAAAGTTATTCCTTTTCATTTGGGAAAAGACGACGTTTTTACCAAAATATGGCCGTCTTTTCCCGAGTGAATACACACGGGAATACATACTAATATTTTAGCAAATAAAATTTATGAATAATTTATTTGCTAAAGGGGAATGGAAGACTCCAGATACAGTTTCAAATTCATATTTCTTTCTTTCTTTTCTTTTTTTTTTTTTTTTCGGCATCAAAAATCTTTGTACGATAACATGGGGATGAGAGATCTATATATATTACTATATCTCTGATAGAACTACATTAGCACTTTATCAATGTGTATAAAATCTTTAAATTGATTATGACGTCAATTTTCGTGAGATGCATAATTTAACTTTTTATAATTTTTTAACGTTCACGTTTGATTAAATGTATTTTATGTCGAAAGAAAATGAACTTTTTTTTTTTTTTTTTTTTTTTTTTTTGGCAACAATTAAATTATTGGAACCCACAGATATTTTGGAGCAACTTTAATAAAGGTCTATAATTAACAAATAATTGCAATAAAACAATATTATGACAATAAATTGAGATAAAAACTATCCTATCTCTCAAGTTGGACCAAACTGCACACAGTGTGCAAAATTTCATTAAAATCGGTTCCTTAGTTTAGGAGTTTACCCCGGACAAACATCGTGACACGTAATTTATATATATATACAGATATGCTTGCATAAACTATAATTCATATTCGCAAAGAAATTTTCGTCAGGTTAAACGTAGATTATGTTTGTTAATGAAATGAAATACTTGGTCACTCTCGTGAATTTTATATTTTATATGAAATGTATAAACTATAATTCGTATTCGCAAAGAAATTTTCGTCAGGTTAAACATAGATTATGTTTGTTAATGAGATGAAATACTTGGTCTCTCTCGTGCCTTTTATCTATATTAATAAAATCAGACTTTTGTCTGTAAATTTGTCGGAATCGAAAAATTTTGCGATATCTTCACGTTTCACACCCCATGAAAGCCGAAAATGACTTCAGAAAATTTTGCCTGTGTGTGTGTGTGTGTGTGTGTGTGTGTCTGTGTGTGTGTCATCGTGTCCGAATGTCGCTTTTTTTGTCCGGGCATCACTCGAGAACGGCTTGGCGGAATTCAACGGCGCTTGGCAGAAATTTAGGCCTTCACCCAACTTAAAATTATATCTATCAACTTTTCAGAAATTCCCCCCCGTTCCCCCCTGGGGGGTAAAAGACTAAAACACGTTTGTCCGGGCATCACTCGAGAACGGCTGGACGGAATTCAACGGCGCTTGGCAGAAACTTAGGTCTTCATCCAACTTGAAATTATATCTATAGAAATTTTCAAAATTATGATTAGTGTTTAAATTGTGTGTAAAAAACGCCTGCGCATGCGCCATAAATATTTTTTTCACTAAAATGCTTTGAATGAAAAAATAAAATAAAAAAATAAATTTTTAAGTTAAAGACTTTTGTATTCGCGTGATTTTCGCTACAAATTATGAAAAGATTGAAATGAAGTGTTGCCATCTAAGTTTCATACTTTAGTTAATTTTATAAAATCTAATTGTCGTATCTAAAAACTGTTTACACCCCAGGATTCAGAAAAATCACCTCTTTCATTTGGTACTGAATTTGTAATGATAGGTCTGATATTTCTAATTTATTTTTCCCTTTATCCGTTTTTCCGTTGCCACTTAAATTTCATACTTTAGTTATTTTTTAAAAATCTAATTGTCGCATCGAAAAACTGTTTGAACCCCTGGATTCAGCAAAATCGCCCCTTTCATTCGGTATCAAATTTATAAATATAGGTATGATATTTTTAATTTATTTTACCCTTTTTCCGTTTTCAACCCAGATTCGATATGGAACAGCTTTAGTATTGGATCCCTTTGGCAAAATCTGAAATTCAACACCGAAGTAGCTCGGACGTTTCTCGCCAAGATCTTTAATTGCACAATTGAGATAGCCAATTCAGTTCATCGCAAAAATGGCTTAAAATATTTAAAGTCACCAAAGGGTTCCGATACTTAAGCTGTGCTTTTTGTATTTATTTATTTATAATACTGTCTATTAAAGACTTCTGTGGTCACTAAATTTGGTGTGTAAATTGTTTGTATGCATCCGGCACTTATTGTAACTGCATTTCACGAAATTCGAAATCCCCCCCCCCCCCTTCTCGGAGTCGGAGGGCAATAAACATGTGTAAAAACATGTTTTTCCGTTTGAATTCGCTTTGAATTATCTTAGAATGGCGAATTTTGGTGTGTGGATATTGATTAAGTGTACGCATTATGTGCATTAGTGGGATTTTGCAAAACTTCGAACTCACCCGCTGAGGGTGGGGAAGTAAGAAGTGGGTAAGTTGTGCCGAAGACAGTGGGGACCCAGACTCCTAACATTGAGAGCGAGAAAACCTCTACCAATCACAGCGAGAACTTAGGTTATTAATAAAGATATGGCATTTGACAACTCATTTAAGTTTAACGTCCAGCGAAGCGGGCAAAGCCTGCTAGTATTTTATATGACTGCATAAACTATAATTCGTATTCGCAAAAAATTTTCGTCAGGTTAAAGTTAGATGATGTTTGTTAATGAGATGAAATACGTGGTCTCTCTCGTGCCTTTTATATTTTATATGACGGCATAAACTATAATTCGTATTCGTAAAAAAATTTTCGTCAGGTTAAACTTAGATTATGTTTGTTAATGAGATGAAATACTTGGTCTCTCTCGTGCCTTTTATATTTTATATGAATATTTTTGAAATTTAATATAAGTATTTTTATTGAGTAAATGTTTACACAGTTGCTTACAAAAATCTTTGCGAATGTCACTCTAAAAACTAGTTGGCATAGGGTGGACTCTGCTCAGTTCCCCACCATATTTATGTTCTCATAAATTTCTAGTGCGAGACATATTATAATCATGTTAAAAAAAAAAAGAATTTGACCAAGCTTGTTACAGTGACAGAACGAAATCCCCGCCTAATAGGCTATCCACCGTTCACTTCGATATATTTATCTTATTCTAATCTATTAATTTATTTTATCAGGGTCAATTCCGTTGTTTAGTTTTCATGCTACTATTTCCAATGCAATAATCCTCAAAATTTATATTTACGTATATGAAAAATTTACAATTTCGCTATGTTGATAAAATCGTAAATTACGAATAATTTACGAAATTTTCCTATTAGAATATTCCTATTCAATCATGTTCAAACAAATATCATAAATATAATTTTGAAGTTGTCTAATGTATTTATGATCCTCAAAATGGAAGTTTATGCTCAATTTTGCCTTATTCTGACAGGTTAAGTAAATCGTAAATTTCCAATAACTTACGAAATTTTTATATTGAAAAATTCATAGTCATTAATATTCATGCCAGTGCCTTAAATAATATTTCAAAAGTAGTCTGACATCTTTACGATGAAAATATCTCTCAAAATTGACATTAATGTGAAATTTTGCCCTATACTGCCGTGTTAAGAAATTCGTAAATTTCAAATAACTTGCGAAATTTTCAAAGTAGCATATTTATAGTTACTGATGTTCATTCCGGCATCAAAAGCGATATTTTAAAGCTGGTCTGACATTTTTACTGTAAAAAGTTTCCATTAAATGCACGTTTAAGTGAATTTTTGTCCTATTCTCCCATGTTAAGAAAATCGTAAATTTCTAATAACTTACGAAGTTTTTTAATTCGAATGTTGCAAATGAATAGGGTTCTTGCCAGTGTCGAAAGTAATATTTTAAAACTGATCTGACCTCTCTGCGACAATTTGTTCTTGAGATATCGTGTACACAGATTAACAAACTAACGGACTGACACACTAACGGACTAACACACTAACAGACACCCTACAGACAGACACCATACAAATTTGGTCATTTTCGGATTCCTCACATCTGAAAACGTGTAAAAAAGTGAAAAAACAGAGGTCGAAAATTTTCACGATTACCTAAGTTCCCCATACCTATAGTGTGATGGGGAACTAATTCACGATTACCTAAGTTCCCCATACCTATAGCAAATTCTTTGTCTATATATAGTATGATGGGGAACTAAAAATCATTCTGATTTCGTTTCGAGTGTCAAATGTATATATGAGTTTTAAAAAAGAATGTTATTTTTTGTTTTGGTACTCTGATTTTCAGTAATATAGGTGTATAGAATGATATACTTCTTTTATCTTTTCTAGTATAAATATTTTGCATAAAATAATCTTATATTTCTTGGGTAATGCTGATATTGATATATGTTTGTGGTTGCTTTAGAGTGTTCCTTTGCTCATTTCATTTACACATTTACTAAATGTATGAATATTTACAGAAAAAAAAAAAAAAAAAAGAATAGATAACAAACTGAATTTTTACTTTATTTATAAATAATATTGATATATTATATCATACATTGATACATAATAAGTGATGGTAAATTTTAAAAGGTTCTGTTTTTTTTTTTTTTTTTTTCCCAGTAGATAGATTTCTTGATTTTTCAAACGATATACTTGATAAAAATATGGATTTTCTAATTAAAAAAGTAGATGTAAATAATTGGGTTAAATAAATAAATAAATAAATAAATAAATAAAATAGAGGAAAGCTTTGGGACATGTGATAATTATTTTCTTCTGTATATTGAAACACAAGCGTAAATTACTTTATATTTTTGTTTTATCCTGAAATAATTTTTATTGGTCTAATTTTCGTCATAATTAATTAAATTTAATTAATTTTCTAATTTGAGAATTAAAATTTCAAATTCATTTCTCCTGTTGGTGTTTTCCAGGCCGGTTTGAAATACACAACCCATTTCTTTTTTAAATACCTTTTTAGAGATGTGTCAATAAATGTTTGCTTTGATATCAGTCGATATCTAGACACTTATATCTCCTCTTTATACATACACATATTTTTTTTTTCTGTCCAATTATTTTAACCCGCTTGGAATTGCCATTGTTATCATCAAGAGGAATAAAATAAAATAATGAAATAAATAAAAGAAGTAAGTAAAGAAATTAAAAAAAAAAAAAAAAAAAAAAATGGTTTTAGGTATTCCCATACTTTTGTTGGATAAATTTTATATTGTCACATGTTTTAGGGATCTTCTATTGAAGCAAAATTTAGAAACATATTTTTCTGACCTTGGTTGAATTTCACACACCACTTAATGTTTTACACTTCATAACTTTTACACGCCTTTACATAAAATTTTAATTTTTAAATTATAATCTTATGCATCTTATCGTGGTTACAATAAATCAAATATATTTACAATTGGTTTCTTAGAATTTAGGTCTGTGCAATTTTGTGCATCACTGTGTTTTGGATGTTAGCTCTAATGCGCAAGTGACTGGTTCGATGTTCGGTGCCATGTTCCTTTATCTTGAATTCTTGGTCAAATTCCTTCTTGATGAAGAGGCCTGCATTGAGTATCTTACCTTGCACGATTTTGTATAGAGTTATATAATATTTTGTTGTTACAATAATTCATTTACATAATTTTTTTTAACTATTTAAATTTTACATAACATTTAACATATTTTACAGAAATGGAGTGGAATAGCTTGTATTTAGGGTAGAATTTTTCTCACTGTCTAATAGTTGTGTTTCTGCAAATCTTTCTCATAACACATATGCACTCACATACGTATAAACAGAAAAAACAAATAAAGTAAAATAATTGAAGGTAAACATTGATCAATTAATTATTTCTCCAACAATTTTTAACATTTTTAACACTATGTGTGTACATGAATGTACTTAAATCCAGTACGTAACATTGTTTCATTAATCTATGCTGGCCGTAATTTGTTGCACACAGTTATTTTTACATTGTCACACACTTTCCTAATTTTACACATTATGTTTTTGTCGGTTAGATGATCTCATAGTAATCTAGGTACTGTTATGTTGGTCATGAACCTTAACATCTAATTTAATTTTTTTCATTTCACACATTCCTTTTCACATTTATTCAAATTTTCTTTTCAATTGAAACCTATAATTTCATACCAAAATTTTAATTCTTAATCAAGATTCACACGAAGTTTATTTTATGTACATAGTAATTTTCTTTCGTTCATTTTCATACAAAATAAATGAATAAAAATAAATAAAGTTTAAGAGTAATCGTTAAATGATGAAAAAAGGGATGACTGGATAGAATAAAAAAAAAAGATAAATAAATATACTGAAGAGAAAATAATAATTAAAAAAAAAAAAAGAAAAAGAAAGAAAAGAGAAGACTGCTCAGTAGGGAAAAAAGGCCGCTTTTAACACAGCAGGGGGGTGCACGGGTGCACCGGCAAGCCGTGCGGGTGTCGCACCACCCCCTGAGGGTGTAGACGAGTTGGTATCGTCCTTGACACCCCCCTCTGACAGTATCGTAAAAGATGACGAGGGTGTTAATGAGGAAATTTAATTTAAAAAATTAATTAGTGATTTTTGTAAAAGGTGACGATGGTTTTAAAGAGATGTTTGCGGTAGAATAAAAAAAGCATGATATTGTTTGCGAGTCATTAGGAAATTAATTAGGATATTAATTAAGAAGTTAATTAAGAAATTAATTATAAAATTTAAAAATTGGGAAATCAATAAGGAATCGATAAAATATATGAATTTAAGAATGATGGATGTTGATGTGAATATACTATGATAGAAATAGAGAGATCTGACTGGGATTCGAACCCGGCACCTTGCAGTAAAAATATTTCCATAAGACAGTAGTTTTCGAGAGTGAAACCACTGACCTATAGAAATATGATCTGATGGCTCTATTTTAGATATAAATGTGTGCGAGTGTATGTGATTTTTCTATTATACGTCTGCACAGTTCTTTTTTAATCTGTGTAAACATATATTTTTGGAACTCATTTGAAGAGTTCCTTTTTCTATGAAACCCCCAAAAGGGGATTTCTTATTTATTTTTATTTATTTTTATTATTATTTTTTTTTTTTAAAGGGGTCCCACCATCCACCCGTCGCATGTGTACGACGCCCCAATTTTTTCTAATCTTCTAACTTTTCTGAAATCTTGCAACTTCATTTTTATTCTTCCGAGTTCTGGATCTTCTAATTTTCAGGTTTTCTGAAATCTTGCAACTTCATTTTCATTCTTCTGAGTTCTGGGTTTTCTAATTTTCAGGTTTTCTGAAATCTTGCAACTTCATTTTCATTCTTCTGAGTTCCAGGTCTTCTAATTTTCAGGTTTTCTAGTTCTCATACTTCCAAGTTTCAGATCTTCTTATTTTCAAATCTTCAGTTTTTTCTTTATTTATTTTTTAGGGGTCCCACCATCCACCCGCCGCATGTGTGCGACGCCCCAATTTTTTTCTGATCTTCAATTTCACCTATTTTCAGGTCTTCTAAATCTTCCAAGTTTTAGATCTTCTTATTTTCAGTTTTGATCTTCTTATTTTCAGTTTAGATCTTCTTATTTTCAGATCTTCTTATTTTTATTTTTTTTTCATTTTTTCTTCATTTTTCAATTTTTTTCATTTTTTTTTTCATTTTTCTTATTTTTCTAATTTTTCAATTTTTTTCATTTTTTATTTTATTTGATAGTGACCATAGGCCAAGGAGTGTATCCCATTATCCAACAAATATCTCTTGTCGTCAAATGGTGAGAGCGACACTTTATTTATATGCATCGTATAAAGTTTGTGACTCTCTTGACCAATTTTTATTTGGTGAGCCATGCTAATTCTACGCTCCTGTAGACAATTTTTATAATTCTGATGTTTTAATTTTTTTCTTATATAGGCCTTTGACACACCCTCTGCCGTCTTTTTCTCCCCGTTTTCGGACTTTATACTGTACATCTTTGATTTTAATACTATGAACTCGTAGATGTATTTTCCATTTAGTTCATCCTTGAACTTCCCGACGACTTTTTTGTTTTCTTGTGAATGAAGTGGATGATCTGTAGGATATTCTGAAGTGTCGAAAAGATGCAGGTGTTGTTTGATGTCTTCATAGATGTCTGGAGTTGTGATGTGATATGTGAGTGAGTCTGTGTCTGTGAAAAGTAACTTGGCTTTATCTTGATATGTTTTCTTGATGAAATTGTAGTGGAAGTCGTACATTAGAAGTTTGGAAAGTTCAAGGATGGTGAATCCAACGTACACAGGACGATTCATTAGTATCGAACTCTTCACCCTCTCCACTGCTGCTAAGTTTTGATTAAAAATTTTAAAATTTTTATAGTATGGGGAGGCGACGATTTTCTCAGCTCTTATTTGAGTATTGCAGAGCTCAATATTTCTTCGTTTTCGAAGATTCTCGATTGCTTTCCCGAAGACTGCATTGTTGAGTAACTTGAAGAAATTTTTTTCGAAGGTGGACTTAGACTGCTTGCGTTTTTCAGTGTTAAAAGAGATGTACGGTTTGAGCCAAGGTGCTTGCCTGAACTGTAGGACTTTATGGATTTTGGAGAGAATTAAACCTTGCTGAAGATACAACTGTAGAATTCTGTAATGGGTGACATAGTGTTTTTTGTGTTGAAGGTTCGTTATGAGTTTCTTAGAGGAAGTGAAGGGTCTATTGTTGAGGATATCTTTAGCATAAGGGGATAGCATATTTTCTTGAATTGTGATATGTTCAGGTGCTAGTGGATATTCTGAATGAGTGTCGTGTAGATGTTGAGGATAGTCTAAATCCACCTCGAAAATAAAACCGACGGGTGCATCCGCTTGTAAATTCAGAATGGATTGCGATGAAAAGTTCAGTGGGTCTACCCACTCGAAGCTACCAACTGGAAGATGCTGACAGCAGGACCACCCGTACAAATTGTTACTATCCTAGTACATAATGAATTGAGATGGAGATGATGGATCATACTCAGCAGTCCCGGGAATATTAGATTTGGCATATCTCTGTGATATTTGGGAGATACCTCCTCTCACACCCTGCTCGATGAAGAGAAGCATATCCACATCAGAAAACAACTCAAGCTCAACAGATGTCATTTTCAGACACGCTTGCCATGAAAGACCAGGTGCTGTAAAGCAATGAGTGGGGTCCAACTCATAATATTGTTGACAGAGTTTCCTAAAACTTTGGAAAACATCTGCCAACAACAGCACGTCGACCTTGACGTATAAATCGTGGTATTCACCAAGATCTTCGATGTTAAAAGTGCTCCAAATTTTTTGAGCATTGTTGTAATCTTCAGAAGAAATGTCCTCATCTATTAATTCGTTGTAGAAAGCGCTGGGAGGAGGTAGCTGGCTTTCTTCAAAATTAAAAAACTTTTCATATGTGAATATGGGTATACACCCTTTCTTAAGAGTAGAGAGAAATCTGTTGCAGGATTGAAGTTTTGTTTTAGGAGGTGGAATTCATCTTGTTGTAAATTCTCCACGAGTTTCTCCAAAGAGGAAGGTAAAAATTGCAGAGAATCGAGGAATATGAGATGAACAGGACAATTTTTTTTTACTAATTTAAATGCTGTGTATTTTTCCATTGTATTCGGGATAATTTCTATGGAATAATTTTGTAAACTGCCTAATTCTGAAATTATTATGTGTTCATCGCAGTTCTTAAGATTATGAAAAATGACGGGGATACTTTTCGGTTGCTTCAAATTTAAATTACACCCCACATGAGCAGCACCTCTATATTTACCACTGAGATGGTCGTGGTCTCTTACTCGTTGTTTTAATAAGGTGTTTCCGCAGATACAACAGGTGGTGGCTTATTGGAATGAAATTTCTTCATCCGGTGTTAACTGCATGGGAGTAATGTACTTTTTGGGCTATTTCATCTTTTTCTTGTAGGATAACTCGAATGAAGTGTTCAGCAGCATTTTCACCCCTGAATACTTGGATGGGTTTATATGAATTCCCATCGGGACCCACGATGAGGTAGGCATATCCACAAGGTATGTGTTGAGCTGTTTTTATGGTGAAGGAGGTATTATCATTAGGATTAGCAGTGGAGATGGGACTTATTAAACTTTCGAAGTCGGCGTATATGAGATAGGATTTAGAGTGTTGCATATGGATTGAAGTAAACGATAATTTATTATTGGTGTGATCAGGCATTTTTATATTTTGAATAGGATGGTTCTTGCAAAATTCTTGATGTTCTTTTAAAAGATCTTCTCTGTAAAATCTGTGTAAGCAGCGGAAACAATAAAAGGTTTTATGATGATGGTTTATTTTATGACCTAATAATCTTGAAAAGTGTTTAATATATATATAGTGCTGATTCCCCTCAGTATCTTCTAAAAGAAGCAAATTTATCACGTCTTCATCTTCTCATGAGGAAATGTAGAGTGGACAAATTTCATTATCTTGATCATATATGAAGATATTAATTCTTAAATGGTTTAATTTCTATTCTTTTAATTCTATTTCAGGGATTTTCGTGTAAGGTACGGGGCAGGTAATATCTCCTAGAATTATTTGATTTTCATATGGTTTATATATCTGCACTCTATCAGGATTTGTATTGAATTTTAATTTGTGAGCTAATAGAGCCCAAATTAAACATTTATTGTCGTTATTTTGGATGTTTATTAAGGCGTGCTTTCCTTTTAAACTTGCAGGTGTGGGGATGAAGTTCCCGCCACGTAATGGATGGTATTTAGCACATTTAATTTCTAAATGGATTATTTTTTCCAATACCCACCTCTACCCTAAATTTACAAAATCTTCCACCTTCTGTTTAATTTTAGCAGCCATTTCATAAGTGTGGGTGCTTAACCCATGTGAGGTGAATTCAATAAAAACTTGAGAGGTAAAATAAAAAGTAGCAATTTCTTTTTCCTTATTTTCTAAAACTTTGGAAAATTCGGCTTTAAAAACACTGTGCCACTTTATGGCATTTTTTAAAGAAACCTCCTCTTCCAAAATTTCGCAGATTTCTTGGTGGTTATCTTCGAAAAAAACATCTAAATCTTTTAAAGTTCCTTCAGTTAGGTAAATTAGGTGTGTGCTGAATACGTTTAAACAATTTTTATTCGGTTTTATATTTTTGCTAATTTTAATTTTTTTCAAAGGCTGAGGATTATTTTTACAGTGGAAGGATCTTTGGTGCTGCATAAGATTATATTTCGAAGAAAACTTTTCACTACATTCCAAACATGAGTGTGAGGGGGTTTTATTGCGAACCGTTATATGATGCCTTAGATTGTCTCTACGATTGAAGACTTTTTGCCAAACTTCACAAGAAAAAGAATTTTGTCGTTGATGAAGATTCGAATGTCTTTCTAGATGTTCCCTCCTTCTAAATTTTTTATCACATTCTTCACAAGAAAAAGGCTTTTCTTTTTCATGTGTTTTTTCATGCCTAAGAAGATGCTGTTTGAGCTTGCAGGATTTTTTACATGTCTCACAGCTGAATGCCTTCTCATTAGAGTGGATTCTTAGATGTCTTTTAAATGTTCCAGTATGGGTGAAAGTTTTCCCACAATCAGGGCAAGTCTGAAATAGACATAAAACCCTGTTTTAGAAACCTAATTATTTTTCACTTAACAAGTTTTTATACTAACAATTTTTCTCCTAACAAGATTTTTTTCCCACAAACTCTTATTTTTAAACTTTTTAAAGGTGGTTTTTAAAGGTGGTTTTATCTTCGATCATTTTTTTTCTAACTTACTATTTAGAAATATTTTTTTAACTTAGAGAGAAATTTACTTAAAATTTTTGAAATTATATTTATATATATTTTTTTTTTCTAACCTACTTTTAGAGGGAGTTTATATTTCTAACTTAGAGAGAAATTTTTTTTTTCTCCTAACAATTTTTTTCTAACCTACTTTTAGAGAGAATTTATTTTTCTAACTTAGAGGAAAATTAGTTTTTGAAAACCTAACATTTTTTTTCTACAGGATAGGAAAGAGAGAGTTTGCACCTGAACGCGGCGACTGAGGGGCGGTTTGTGTCTGAAATCAGCTCACGCTATGTTCCACCTCGAGTCATGAAAAAAGGACAAACTCTCAAAGCCACGAGAAGTTTTTACCTTAGATTTTGAAGCAACAGCTGTCTCATCAGGCAGATCCATCCTCTCATCATCATGCATCTCATCATCACCAGTTGAATTGGTAGACACTTGTGTGGTACTGCTGCACCTCCGTCTCCAGAAGATGCCTGGTTCGAGTTCTAAATAATAACGAAAAGAAAAGAAAACAAGTTTTAATTAATTTGTCTAAACAAGTTTTTTCAAAAGAGGATTTTATTCTAACTTTTTAATTTTATTCTAAGTGAAACTTTTAATATTTATTCTAAGTGAAAATTTATTTTTTAAGAGAAATTTAATTCTAACTTTTTTAATTTATTCTAAGTGAAAATTTATTTTAAGTGAAGCTTTTAATTATTTTGCCTAAACAAGTTTTTTAAATTACTTTAAAGAGAGAATTTAATTTTTAAAGATAATTTATTTTTTAAGAGAAATTTAATTCTAACTTTTTTAATTTATTCTAAGTGAAACTTTTAATATTTATTCTAAGAGAAATTTCATTCTAACATTACTTTTTATTTTTAAAAGAAATTTGATTCTAACTTTTAAACGTAATTTTAGAGCGAATATTTTCCTTGAATATTTTTAAAAGAGAATTTTTACTTTGTAACTGGAAACATGCTATATTTTAAGAACTCACCATTTGGGGAATTGGTTCTGTCATGTTGGACAGCTCCTCAGCATTTCTCCCAGCGCCAGACTGAACAATCTTCTGCAAAAAAAAAAAGAAAGAAAACATATTTCTTTAAAACATTGTATATTTTTCAAACAGTTAAACAGAAAAAGTAAAATAATACGTACCATGTGCGTTCTCAAATGAACTCTTAGTTCCCTCGTATTATAAAATTCATTCCCACAAACTGCACACTTTAATAGCGGGTTGACGAGAGGTTCACTGGCACGAGATGGTCCGGGCTCGCAGTTGGCTGAAGGTGCCTGATTCAAAATCTGTAAAAGGAGAAAAATATTTTAAGTCCAAATCGTACGTTGAAATTGTCTTTGAAAGAGAAAAAATTCATTTTCCTTACTGGTTTTCGAAGGAGCAAGCTATTAGCAGGCACCGGGTTCGAACGACGCACAGGATCTACGCCTTCAAAGCCAAGGGGTGCCCGAATGGTAGGCTGAACGGTTGATTCAATCTGAAAAAAAGAAAAAACGAATATTTTGAGTGTAAAATATATTTTGAAACATTCTACAAGTTTTTTAAAGAAATTATATTTACCTCCATATCACTATCCGAAAAATTGAAGTCCTCGCTCCAATTAATTTCATTCACGGAGTACAAGTCATGGACTTGACTCGGTGACAATCCGAAGCTGATGTCAAGCTAAAAAAAAAAGATAGAAAAAATATGTTTAAGTATATTTTATCAAAAATTGATTTACAAAAAGTGTAACTTTTTATATATAAATTAAAAATAAATGTTTTAAATACTTACATCACTTGCGCAATTATCCCAAAAGCTGTTCATTCTGAATGAGAAAGAATGATTATAAGATAAAAATAAAACAGCAAAGAAACGCAGAGAGCGAGAGAAAGGTGTCTTCTCCGTAGAAATCCAGATATCTGAATGAAGAATTCTCTTCATCCCGTCTCAGATGGATGGGGAGGGGTAAAAGAGGTTTCATATCTCATCCCCTTCGGTAGTTCGGGGGAATGGTGGATGATCCCCTCATGCACCCTCTTTGTAGAGAGTGCAGCGAGGGTGCTGCAGTTGGAATGTTGGGGTTGAATCCCCACCATCATAAAATTTTTAGGAAGGGGACATTTTTTTCCCTGGAAACATGATTTCGATGAATACTGCAAAATTAGATACGGTTAAGATTTTTTCAGCGAAGAGTACTTTGGAGTTTTTTTCCCAAGTTTCACTTTAGAGATTTCTCATCGAACAATTATTACTTCCCATTTATTAAAAATGAATTATTTTTCTTTCATAAATTAATACAATCTTAATTATTTTTTCTTACAAATAATTTTTAATTGTTTTTGAAATAAATTACTTTTTTTTCTTACAAAATAATTTTTAATTCTTAAGTAAGTTTTTTTTTCTTTCTAAGATAATTTTTATTTCTTAAGTAAGTTTTTTTCTGAGATAATTTTTTCTTCCTAAAATAAGTTTTTAATTCTTTTTTCACCTAGAAAATAAAAACATACATTCATTCAAAAATAATAAATTTGAAATAAAACAGAGACAGATTTTATATTGAAACAAAAAAGTGATTTATTCATTTCATTTACACATTATTTGGAAAATATTTCTCAAAATAAGTTTCGAAAAATTGCATTGTCAAGTTATTGAAAAAAGATACATTATAATGACATAAACATTGTTTTGAAATAATGTTTTGAACAATTTTAAAAGTGTTCATATGTAACAAAACAGTTTCTTGAGATCTGATAAATTTGTCATAAGTATTTAACATACCACATTCATGATCTGATTGACAATCTATATATTCAATTCACACCCGTTACATTCGAAAAATGTATTAATATTTGTTTGAACCTCGTTACAGATAGATACCAAATAATGGTTTTGTGCTTCATCGAAATTCATATGATTTTCACATTCAACAACCTTGTTTGAAATCGAAGTTGGAATTTGTTTCACGAGAACAGATTCCATTAAACAGTAAGAAATTTTACTTTTCAATTCGAGCAATCTGTTGATTTGGTCTTTGCCCAAGTTTATGCCATTTGGTTTTAGATAAAAACCTGCATTCTTTGTGTAAAACATTTGTTGTATGAGGCACATATCTTCATTCACAAATGCCGTTAACAGTTGATTGTTTGATAAAAAACTATCTTTCACAGAATTGAATCGAAATGAAGATATATTTTTTTGAAAATCCAACCACGTCATCGGTGATAATATAACACCCGATTTTGTAGGAAAGCGATCACCAGCACTATTTTCTGTAAAATTACGAATGTGTATACTCTTAAATTTTTCTCATTTTCTAAAATGATTTGCAAGAATGTACACCAATTTAAATCCCATTCCCCTAGAATAGGATTTGATTTCTGCCTATGTTGAAAAAATTTATCCAACCAGTCATTATTTGGAATTTCACAAGACAGTTCATTACCGTTAGAGAGTTCATTTTTAACACAAGATAGTTCGTCAATACATTTTGTAGGTAACAGTTTATCGTTATGAAAGGATTGTTCGTTTTTTTTCACTAGAAGACTGTCCACCATTATCAGGAGACGATTGTTCTATACAACTTGCAAAAGCGGGAACAGGAAGCAGAATGAATGCTACCCCCTCAACGTGTGACGTCAAATCCACGCTCACAATTGATAAAAAATAACCAATGACCAACCTATGACGTCAACCGCGGGAAATCAATAGTTGCCATACACCTTAAGGCTGTTAAAGGAATGTCGTCTACCTGCACCTGGCGCCTCCCAACCAACCTGTGAGGTCAACCGTGGGAAACCGATTGTTACCACATGCCCTAAAGCTATTCAAGGAATGTCTTCTTCCCCTCCACCTGATCCCTCCCGAGTCTTGTCCAAACTTGCACGTGTCTACATATTTTAATGAAAGAATGAGGAGGCAGAAAATAATATAAAAAATAATTTTTATTTAAGACTAATCCAAAATGGGTTTACATGGGATTGTTTTCGAACTTTAGGTGTTGACATAGGACGTGACAACGAATTTTTATTTTTAATGAAACTTTTAGGTACGTGCACTTCTTTGAGAACTTGTAACAATTCACCCTGTGCATTAATAGGTACTTTTTTGTTTGTAGAAAAAATTAAATGAAAAAGTCTGCAATGTTAGAGTTCTGTATTTTTTTATTTTTAAAAGACAGTATTCCTTTTTCATTCCACTCTAGTTTGTGGGGACTTGTCTTAAGAAATTCAAGTAATTTCAAAGCTTGTTTTTTCATTCTTGCAGGTACTAAAGTTAAAGGAAGTTGGTGATAGTCAATTTCTTGTTTGATATGTTCAGGATTCACAGTCTCTTGTGTTGGTGTGGGTTCTTGTTTCGCAGAATCTTGTTTCACAGAATATTGTTCGGTTTTTGCAGGCTGTTGCTCAACTTCTTCATCAGAACGTTGAATCCACGGTAGATTGCTTTCTTGCAAATTCATTTTTCTTTGCAATAATTCATAATAGCGTTGCACTTTTTCATAATCGGGTAAGGAACTGTTTAATATTTTTAGCAAAGCTTTATCCAATTAACTTAATTGTTTTTGAGAAGGTATGTGTTTGTTCAATGCCTCTTCAGGCACCAAAGCAAATTTTTTAGCGAATTTCATGGAAGAGTGTGCTGATGGCTGATATGGCAGCGGAAATTAAAACGTTTAAAAATCTACCTTGTTGAACAATCAGTTTCTTTTTAGTGAATAAGGATCCTTTTTTCATTCCAATTTTTCTAAGAGTCGATTTATATTTCGCCAACGATCGCTTCTGAGTAGTAGAAAGAGGCACGTTTCCTTTTAAAACATTGAACGTACACTCGCAGATAGCTTTAACAGTACGATTAGGTATTTTTTTAAGAAAATGCTTACGTAATGTCTTGGGGCAAGAGCGAATCAATTCCAAATCGCTAAGCTGTTGTCTTGACAAAGTCATGTTAGCAACTGACTCTTCACATACACTAATACTTTATTTATACTTGTATAAAAACTGAATTTGATTGGGTAGAATTTGAGTTCGCAATCTCATATCTTCATTCGTTTCATTTTTCAAATCGATAAACAAGTATGAAAAGGGTTTCTTTGTAGCATCTTCGTACACTTCTTGAAAAAATTTTGATTTTTTTGGGATACAACTGCCTACCCAAATGCATAATTTGACTCATGTCGCGACGATTTTTAAACAGGAAAATGTACTGAGCATTTAAAGACACTGTTCTAATTTCACTTCCTTTTTGAGAAAAATTTTGGGTTAAAAAAACAACACTTAGATTTAAATGGTGACTACCTTTCGTGAATAACGAAGTCAAACGTTTATCGTTACTGCATTCGGTCATTAAATCATCTATCACAAACAAAATATCACCATTCAAATAATCTTTATAATTCGATGGAAAACCTTCTACAAAAGTAACATCAGGTATTTCATCGTATAAAGTTTGATAAATACCATAAAACCAAACCACTTTGTCGATGGTAGGATGAAACATTTGTTCTTTAAAATGTAACAAATCTCTCATAAAAAAAGACTTGCCACATCCTGTAGGACCGGCAAGAATCATAGTGCAAGGATGTTGTAGACGTGGAAACTCCATGATAAATGAACACAGACACAAAATGTATACAGTTTAAATAAGTGTTTATTGATAAAAATTAGCATACACACGAAATCTTTTGGCAACAAAATCATAGACTCGATGGTCGTTACAGATATTCTTGGTTACAAACATAGACAAAAAACTTTTCAGGGTTTTTCCCCTACATCTACAATATAAATAATAAACACAAAATTGGCCACAAACGGCAGTTATAGCACTCTGAAGCATTAGTGGATTATAGTTCACATATGAAAATCGGGATGCAAAGTTCAAGATAGGTCCTTTAAAATAACTAGGGTCGTTTCCATACGAATCAAATAATTCCACTTCATCATCAGATTGCATGAAAAAGGCTAACCAGTGGGTTCCGGGTTCAGACGAGTCATCTGTGTTACATACGAGGCAAGCTGGATAACGCACGACCACCTCGGGTAGATGATCACTTGGGAAAACATCTAAAAAATATTTTTTCATAATTGTATCACTGGATAAAATATTCTTGATTTGCAGAGAATCCATTTTCATTAGTTGGCAAAGTCACATAAAACGTGTCGGGACTTGGTGATTTCAATAATGTTTTCAAATTCTGCATACACAAACACAGAAATGGTGGATTGTAAAGCTGTGGAGAATTTTATCTCAATTCTAAAATTTCCTTGTTGTTGTAAGTTGAGATGGGGACCGTCACACAAATCAGGACTTAGATCGAAAGCATACAAAGTATGACCATTCACGAAATCTTCTCGTGAAATATAATTTCCAGCATCACGATTGAAACCAGAGAATAATCGATGATAAGCTCTTATATAGTTTTTATCCTGGAAATTCAATTCCAAAGGTTTGCTAGGAACAGGTTGACCATCCATATACACACTTAAAAAGTTAACATTGTAGTGATGAAAGTAAAAAGGGTTTAATTCATATTCACCACTCATGGCGGCATTATCTGACAATCCAATTATGACACGTTTTGGCATAGCGCCCAAAAGAACATTATCTTGCATAAAAGACATACTTCCAGCAGGTATTGTATAAGTCTTGCATAAAACTCGATCGATGGGGTATTTTGCAGAGTTTTTTTTCCAAAGCTTTAGCATGTCCTAATAAAACTTCGGGGTTCACTTTCACTTTGCGAATAAACAGCGAGGCATGTTCTAACACGACGTTATATTTCTTTTTCTGCCCAGCCACTTGCTTTGCCATTAAACAAAACAGGGGAATGCTTCGAATCATTCTAATTTTCAAATTCACCATATTCAGTAAAAGTCGATTCTGTTGAAAAATGTCACAGTGTAAAGGTTCGATCATATCTAAAATTTTACTCGTCTTGGTGAGTTCATGTCTTTTTAACAATCCAGGGTTTTGGGGAGTAGCTTGTGTGGGATCGGATACAATTAAATTTTCATCTTTGTAAAAACATTCACAGGTTAGTAAAACATTCTTTTTTTAGCATCTTCACCGAAATTCAACAGAATTTCAATGTAGGCACGGTATGGATAAATGTTACTCGAAGAGGATATTAATCTTTCGTTCAGACTCACGTCGATTTGGGAAAACAATGCATGAAAAAATAAATTAACAGGTGCAACATGTTCTTTATCAGCCAGAGCAGTTCCGTCAGCATTCACAATTTTCACTTTTAGGTACATGTGCGAGGAGGATAAATCTATGTATTCTTCACCATTACCCGTGATGTTAAATTCCACAGGTCCCCCATCGCGAATATTCGCCAGAGGATGAAATTCGACGAAATGTCCTTTTTCAATAGCCGTCTGTGTAGGTGGTATCAAAAACAAGTCCAGTTCAGATTTGACACAGGCAGGGGAATCTTTATGAATGAGACCCGACATGATTAAGCAAAAATATCGTGTGTCTTCGCTCTCTTCACTTTGGGACGAATCATGGTTTTGTTAGATCGCTTTCTCTTTTTATAGCGTCGTCCTGAACCAATCATTGTTTTCATTTTTGTAGCAGCTTTGTCAGTTAAATTTTTTCCAACTTCTTTCAACCAACGCTTAGCAACATTTTTTATATCTTCACCTCGTGACAGGTCGTTCAACACATCTACACCCGTATGAAACAATTGTTTACCAACAGCTTTCGCACCTGATTTAAAAAGGGGTACTGCAGCTCGAAAAAGAGATCGAAACAGTCCACCTAATCCATATCCTTTTTGTAATGTAGAACCTTGGTAGTAGTTCAAGCCACTACCTGACTGGCGAATGTAATAATCTTCAAAAGATTTCGCACAACACTTGTAAGGAACAAACATTACGAGAGGTACTTTTGTCTAAAATGAAATTTCACGATCAACTGCCCACGCTCGAATGACACCAATCGTCCTGTGTGTGTTCTTATAAGAGTTTCAATTGTTTGAAAGTTTTTCCTTGAAAGAGGGACATAATGTGGTCTGTCAAACATTTCGTGAATCATATCACCATCTTTACCTTTCACAGTAATTACTCTAAGCAAAGGGGATACTATATGACCGACGATCTGAGGTTCTGCTATATCCGAATACATGTAAAGTAATTTTAAACCAAAATTCGGGTCAGCTTCTTTATCCCCTTCAAAGTATTTAAAAGGACTATCGCGTATAGGGTCCTCATTGTTAACCAATTCGGTCGGATAAAAACCTAAAGTTTCGGCGAGTCCTGGTAATAACTTTATTCTAGCTGTTGGTTTTAATCCAATTTTCACTTTTCTAGTATGTTTGTTGTAGGTTATCTGAATTAAACCGTTGAAGTCTTGATAGTTCATCCATTTTATAATGTCTGAAGGGCTTTCAAAAAATCCGAAGGGGATTTTAGTTTTTTTCATCACCCCAATACCCGCATCATATTCGTATTCATTTTCTCCGTCAAATATATTACTCTATATATGTGGATAAATCAATTCCACAAGTCAAACCTCCCATTCACCTTTCAGATCAAGAGGGGAAGGTAATCTCGTAATAAAATATGAAATTTTATTTTCTGGGTAAAATTTCAAAGAGCTGTCCGGAGGTAGCGTCACGTAGAAAGACATGTTGGCGAATGATTCTCAAAAGAAATGTCGTTTCAATTTATAAATGAAATAAATTAGAAGCCAGTATCCATTGGTCGAATTTAAAAGGATAACCTTTATATTTAACTTTATACTCTAATTGCCCTTTTCTCATTCGCTTTTTTAAGATTTTTTCGATAGCAAAGTTCTCTTTAGGCTGAACTTTCTGAAGTTCTTGCGCGTAAAATGTCCCTAAAATAGGTTCGTTCATCAAATCCTTGATCCGGTAGACGGGTGGTTCCCGTGGTACGCACTCGGTCACGACGAATAGTTCTTCCGTCCAATTAGTTTCGTATCTTTTTTCAAAAGTTAATTTTTGTTTGGATACTCGAACAGTGTCCACCGGTTTAAACACACAAGACTTTCTCTTTTCTTTCCCCATATCCCCGTACAGAGTAAACCACACGTCGCTTTCATTTTCCGGAGTTACTTCGGCGGGCGCCCTTTCAATGCTTGAATGATAGTATGGTTATAACTATAAAGTAATTGATCTAACACGTCTACGTAGCGGTAAGTACGACGACTGGTAAAATATTTCCACATTTTAGTTTTTAAAGTACGGTTAAATCGTTCTACTACGGACGCTTTCGTGTTGTTAAAAGTTCTGAAAAATTTCACACCTTCCTCTTTGAGAAATTTTTGAAACTTGTTATTCAAAAATTCCCTTCCTGCATCCGTATTCAAACAGTTGGGTTTTCGTTCAGAGAAAATTTTTTCAAAAGCTTTCACAATCTCTTCACCTTTTTTAGATTTCAGAGGAACCACCAACGCTCGTTTTGAGAGGATGTCAATACAAGTTAAAATGTAGCAAAATCCATCGTTAAACTTTTGATGAGACGTCAGATCAGCTAAATCTGCTTGCCACTGTTGATCAATTCTGGATACTATGACACGGTTCGTGGGGAATGTTTTTTCGAATCGGTTTGTGAAGTGAATATGCGTCTATTCCTTGTAACCATTCTCGAATTTTTTTCTTTGATAACTTGCCGCGGGCAGCACGGTGTAAGGCATCTACACCTCCAAAACTTGCAACCGCTTTCGGATCTCGGTAAGTTTCCTCCATGACAGCACGCATGTGAAGGCATTACATTGAAAAGGATAAATTTCCCGTATCGTTTAAATTTAAAATAAAATCAACGTTAAACTTTCCACTTTCAGAAAAAATATAAAGAATCGAAAAGACAACGCACATGACAAAATAAATGCAGAACACGAAAATCCCTTCCTCTCGCGACGGTAACATGATGAACACTAAATGATGTTCAATCAAAAAATACATATTTATATCTAAAATAGAGCCATCAGATCATATTTCTATAAGTCAGTGGTTTCACGCTCGAAAACTACTGTCTTATGGAAATATTTTTACTGCAAGGTGCCGGGTTCGAATCCCAGTCAGATCTCTCTATTTCTATCATAGTATATTCACATCAACATCCATCATTCTTAAATTCATATATTTTATCGATTCCTTATTGATTTCCCAATTTTTAAATTTTATAATTAATTTCTTAATTAACTTCTTAATTAATATCCTAATAAATTTCCTAATGACTCGCAAACAATATCATGCTTTTTTTATTCTACCGCAAACATGTCTTTAAAACCATCGTCACCTTTTACAAAAATCACTAATTAATCTTTTTAATTAAATTTCCTCATTAACACCCTCATCATCTTTTACGATACTGTCAGAGGGGGGTGTCAAGGACGATACCAACTCGTCTACACCCTCAGGGGGTGGTGCGACACCCGCACGGCTTGCCGGTGCACCCGTGCACCCCCTGCTGTGTTAAAAGCGGCCTTTTTTCCCTACTCTACTCGATTTTTTTTTTTTTTTTTTTTTTTTTTTTGAGACAGAAATAAATATTCCACAGTTCTGTCTGAGTTTTTGTTTATGATCTAATAATAATAGCGATTTTTTTCTTTTTTTAGTTAATTTTAAATACGTGGTGTGCAAAGGAAAAGTTTTATATTTTTTATTGTATATATAGGGTGAATTTTTTATACATTATATAGTCTATTTAGTCTACTTTTACTCATTATTTTGTGTTTCCGTATTATTTTCGTGTTCAATTATGAATCCATAGATATGTGATTATTTAATGATAGGATTATAATAACGATTAACTAGCGAGCTTCGCCCGCTAGCGGGTCAGTATTTTCAAATGAATCACTAATAGTAACTTTTAGTCTTAAGAAAAGAAATTGAAAAAAAAAAATCATTTATGATTGGGTAAAGAGCCCAGGTCCCCACTGCCTTCGGAAGCGCAGTCCCGTGCGCGCTGCGCGCGCACAACTTGAGGGATGCACACGCTGCGCGCCGTATTCCTTCCCTGACCCTTCGTGACTCCTAAAAAAAAAAAAAAACCGATCGGGTAAAAACTCCCACCGGGTTCCCACTGCCTCCGCCAGCGCAGACCCATGCGCACGCAGCGCGCATGTGTGAAGGTACACGTGCGCTGCGCGCTCAAGCCAAAATTTTATTCTTAAGAAAATTTAAAAAATCATTTCTCATCGGGTACAAATTTGGACCGGGTCCCCACTGCCTTCGGCAGCGCAGTTCCGTGCGCGCAGCGCGCGCACAAGTTAAAGGATACACGCGCCGCGCGCGCGTATTCCTTCCTTGATACTTCGTGCCCCCTAAAAAAAATCATTTCTGATCGGGTAAAAACTTACACTGGATCCCCACTGCCTTCGGCAGCGCAGGACAATACGCGCTGCGCGCGCACGTGTGAAGGTATACGCGCGCTGCGCGCACATATGCCTTCTCAAATAAAATTTTTATTCTTAAGAAAATAAAATAAAAATATAATTACTCATTGGTTAAAAAGTTAGACCGGGTCCCCACTGCCTTCGGTAGCGCAATCCCGTGCTGATGTGAAAAATGAATTGTCACATATGTTAATTAGCAGTGAAATATGCGATAGTTGCTCAGCTCTAATAAATTATAAAATGATAAACGTGTGTGGCATTCATTGAAGACAAAAGTTTAAACGAAACTGTTTATTAAACTTGAAATAACATGATGAGTAACATTAAATAAATTTAAAACAATAGTTAAATAGAAACTTTGCTGACGAAAGGTTAAAGACCTTTAAAATACTGCCATGAAGATTAATAGGGTTTAAATAGAATTTACTTTGTGACATAACTAGATACTCGAAACATATCGTCAAAAATTTCAAGTCACAAAACGTAATTTACCAACATTATAAAACTAAATAGTTTATAACTGAATTAAAATAACAGCTCATGACTTTGAGCTAAACTAAAAACTTAATAGGAAAAACCGGCTAGCAAACGCTAGTCGATGTAACAATCAACTGCATTAAAACATAAAAGCATAAGCGGGCGATTATATATTCCTTACCTCTTTCTATAACTGTAAGGAACACCTCCGGCCAATGTTATGCTTTAATTGCGGCAAATATGGGCATACGAGTAAATATTGTCGTAATGTTAGAATCTGTATGAAATGTGGTGACAGAGACCATGAAATGAAAGATTGTCAAAAGGAAGTCAAATGTGCTAACTGTCTGTATTCAAACAATACTTATAAAACTAGCTATAGTCTGGATCATGTTGTTACAAGTAACACGTGTCAAGTATGGAATAAAGAAATTGAGAGATTGATATCAAGAATAGATTATGGAGAATAGATCACTTGATAAAATATGCTTTTGGCATCTTAATCTTGGAAATAGCAAAGTGGCTTCGGCCACTCTCCTACAAGATCTTAAAAATTGTAATGATATTGATCTCGTCAGTTTGAATGAAATGTATCTTTATAAAGATAAGCTTCTGAATCTTCCTAAAAACTACAGGGCGATTTATAGTAAGTCCCAGGCGGAGGCTGCCATTATTATTTGCAATTCTGGCTTTAGTTCTTTTACTTATTATTGTAGTAGTTATGTTGTGGCTGTGGAGATCACGGTCAGTGACCTTAAATTCATCATGGTCTCTGTCTACTCCAAACCTTCTGGGGACATTCACGATGAAATCAATATTGTTCAACTCCTACTCAACAAATTTCCTCTTATTCCCTTCATTATCATGGGAGATTGGAATGCTAAATCTTTTATCTGGGGTCAAAGACCGCTGGATGAAAAAGGTGATAAAGTTATTGAGCTTCTTTTGGGTTATGATTTATTTCTTCTGAATCAAGCTGATTCCTTGCCTACATTTACTAGAGGAGATAAAAAGAGCTGGATCGACCTTGTTATGGTCAAGAATTTTGATCTAAATTATAAATATGATTTCGATGTTTTAGATAAACATTTTGGAAGTGATCATAACCTTATTACTACCAATATTATTTTGGATAAGAAAATTGAGTTATCTAATAATATGATTTCTCTGAAGAGGATGAATTGGTGGATGTTAAAGATCAGTATTAAGAAAATAGTTAATCAATTTAAGATTATTGATGTTGAAAATTTTGAAAAATATATTGAAAATTTTCAAGATAAGCTTTATGAGGTTGTTGTGGAGTGTGTTAGAAAACCTATTGTGAAAACCAAGAAAAATGCCCCTTGGTGGACGATGGAGATGCAGTGTTTGCGTAGTAAAACTAGAGCTTTGAGACGCAGGTACCAAAAGGAAACTGAGGACGAGGAAAGGTCGAAGAAACTCTTGGAGTTTAAAAAGTTACAAGCTCAATATAAGAAGTTATTACTACAAACTAAAAGGGAGCAATTTAAAAATTATATTAATGAAATCTCTAAGAAAACTATTCATAACAGCTTTTATACTGTGGTATCTGGTAAAGCCAAGAAAAGGATTGATATAGAAAGTGTCTACAATGAAGATGGGGAGAAGACTGCGAATAGGAATGAAAGTATTTCTTCCATTCTTGCTCATCATTTTGGATCAAACTATAATGTTTGGGAAAGGAAATCTCTTATAGTTGAAGAGGATTTTCAACATGTCACAGAGCTGGAGGTGGCCATGATAATGAGGAGTTTGAAGGATAATCGGGCGCCTGGGTTAGACGGGATCCAATATGAAATTATTAAGCATGTTTTTTATGCTGACCGAACTTGGCTCACTAATATTATGGATTATTGTTTGAGCAATGGTATATTTCCGAATATTTGGAAAAAAGCTAAAGTTATATTAATTCCTAAAAAAGGTCAGGATCCTGCCTACCCAGGTAGTTATCGCCCTATTTGTTTACTTCCCACTTTGGGTAAGATTTTGGATAAAATTATTACCAGAAGGCTGGATTATTATTTGGAATTTAATAATATTATTTCAAGGTATCAGTTTGGATTTCGTAAAGGCTTCTCCACTTCTTTAGCTCTTAAGAATGTGGTTGACAGTATTGTTAGATTTAATAACAATAAGGAAACTGTCATGCTGCTCTCCATTGATTTTAAGAATGCCTTTAACAGCATCTTTTGGGAATCTATTCAAGAATCCCTTTTGAAATACAAGATTCCGCCCAGTCTTTTTAATATTATTTTAAATTTCTTAGATCATAGAGAAGTGATCTATGATGGTGTTGTAGTGAAATACAACAGAGGTGTCCCACAAGGATCTAGTTTGGGACCTAAGATATGGAACATCGTTATGAATGAGTTGTTGGAAATGCCAGAAGATAAGGGCATTCTCCAGGCTTTTGCGGATGATTTATTGGTGATTGTAAATGCATCGGCTCCGTATCGTTTGGTTAACTTAGGTAGTTACTTTTTGGAAAAAATTTATGGCTGGGCTGCTGTTAGAGGTTTGGTAATCAATCAAAACAAATCATGTTATACCATGATTAGAAAGGGTGCAAAATTAATAACGAATACTCCCAAGATTTGTTATAATAATATACAAATCAAATATTTTAAGGCTATCAAATATCTTGGTGTCATGATTGATTACAAACTGAACTGGACGGAGCACCTAAACTACTTGTATGAGAAAATTGAGGAGTACTCTCTTAACGTAAAGAGTATTGCCCGGGCCACGTGGGGTCTTGATAAAAGTTTGTTGAAGTTATTATATTATTTGGTGGTTGAGAAGATTGTGGAATATTGTTCTGAAATTTGGTATTCGGACAAACGATATATGAGAGACAAACTGAAAAGTATTCAGCGTCTTTATTTATTAGTTATTTCTAAATGTTACTCCACGGTGGCTACGGACGCTCTTTGCGTCATCACTGGTGTCATGCCCCTAGGTATCACCCTAAAATTTCATCAAATGAAGTGTACGTTGTTGGATTGGAAGAAGAATGTGAATTACGAGTCTGATGTGCTGTTGGCGGAAGATTATATCAAAGAAGATATGAAAATGGTTATTCCTTGGAAACATTTGCATTAATTGGAAGTATTATGAAGAAAGATATATGATTGGTTCCTTGGATGAAGATTTTATCTTTACAGATGGATCTAAGAAAAATGGAAGAGTAGGTTGTGCATTCCTACACGTTAGAAATAATATGATTTTTAGTTCTTCTTTATTTAGGATTTCCGATCATACGAGCGTTTATGATGCGGAAGCCATTGCCATCAAGGAAGCTGTTCTTTTTGCTAAAGCCAAAGGGTGGAGTACTGTCAATATTGTCACTGACTCCAGGTCTGTGCTCTCGGCTCTTGAAAGCTTCGATGTTAAAAACGACATTATTTTTGAAATTAAAAATGAAGTAGAAAATGGTAATTGTTACTATAATTTCTACTGGATTTAAGCTCATGTCGGTTATAGATGGAATGAAGAGGTAGATGCTCTAGCGAAAGAAGCTACTGAAAAAGAAATGGTTGACTTCACTATTAAAAAGAAGAAAAACCATATAAAGTTATTATTCGATAATTACAAGAAGTTGGAGTGGCAGAAGGAATGGGAGAGCTCAGATACTGGACGCCATACATATCAGCTCTTTCCCAGGGTTGATACCAGGCGGAATTTTGGCGATTTTTATTTGAATCAGTTGGTTACCAATCACGGCTGTATGGGAACCTATCAGAATAGATTTTTTGGTAAAAGTTTCCTATGCAGTTGTAACCAAGGTATTCAAGATATTCACCATATTGTTTACTCTTGTCCTCTCGTGGATAATCTCAGATCTAGTTATTTTCCTAAAGATTATAAAAGTGTTGATCTTTATGTTTTGTTAACCAACAAGAAAACTAAAGTTGGATTAACTGAAATTGTAAAGTATTTCTGCAATATTTTATTTTCTGAACTCTAAGTTAGAGGTGAGTGTTTTTATGTGTTATTTTTGATGTGTGTGCTGTGGTGTCGTTTTTCAGGAGTATTTTCAGGAGTAATATTATGATTACAGGGAATTTCTCTTGCTGTATTTTAAGTTTTGGGTTTGTATCCTATACTTATTTAAATTCTTTTATGTTTTGAGGAGTGTTTTGTGTAATTTGTATTAATATACTTATTAATTTACTATGTTGATGTATTTTATGTGGTGATGTTGTTTGTGTTTTGTTTATTGCTTAGAAGTTTTAAGCAATTGTTTTTATCTAAAAATAAAATATAAATTGGTGTTTGTTATATTTTTGGGAATTGGAATATGATTTGTACATTTGGTGAACAAGTTGTTTCGTGCCTCTGACCTGGCTTCTTTGTTTATATTTTTCTTCAATTCCCATACACCCACTCCATGTTTTATATTTCTAAAAAGTCTCTCCTGTTTTTGTAAATAGACTTGGATGTTTGCCTTTATGGCTTTTGATTGTGAACTTCCTGTTGGAGGTGGGTTTTGGTGGGTTGCGGTGTGGTGCTGTTCGCTGCGCCGATGCCTGGGCTTGGCCCGGGTGGTTTGTGGGCGGCGGTGCTTGCGCCTTGCCCTTGCTGGGTGGGTTGCCGCGCTCTGTGCGGTCCCTGGCTCCCGTTTGGTGTGTTCGGATGTTGTGGTGTCTGGGGTGTTGGAGCCTGTGGGGCTCCTACTGGGCGGATTCTTTCGTGGTGGCGAGACATCTGGTACTCGGATGTCTTCGGACGGGGCGAGTGAGAAGTTTCTTACCTCTTTCTATACAAGCGAACGGATTCAAGTGACAGCCACTCGATGCTGTACACTCAGGAACGCCTACCATAACCATAGCAACATGATGCTACGAGTCTGCCGCCATCTATGGGCGAAGCAAAAAGACTCTGCAGTTGAAAATTATACCGTCTACGTGTTAGGTAGCGAAAAACAATAAACAATCTGTGAAAGAATTAAAACATATTTTCTTTAAAGTTAATCTTAACAAAACATGCTTTTAAATAAGAGGTAAGTACATTAAAGTTGTTTCAAATGACTTAAATAAAATTATACTGATAAGAAATATAACTTTTAACTAAATGGTTATCATTAAGCTTTTTATTTTTAATTTTAATTATCCTTAACTCAATGGCAGTATCAAATAGATAATAGCACTAAACGCTATATTTCATTTAATTAATAATTTAAACTTTAAAGGTTATAAAATAAATCATTTAAATTATATTTAAGTAGTAAATGAATTTAAATTTAAATTTGAGAATCAACACGGAAAGGGTACAAATTTTACAACAAGCCCCCCCCCCCCCCCACCGTGTTGATTCGACAAGCACAAACGTCAGCAATTATAATATAAACTTTATTAGAAAAAAAATTCCTTGAATATTTAATGACTTGACGACAGGTATTCGTTATTCATATATCTTCTCCAGGATATACTTCATACAAAACTAGAAGGTTTGTCATTCTTGTAAATCATAAGATAAGTCCAAGAGTCCAAATCACAATTCAAAAACAAGTAGCATTATCAATATATTATACACATCTACTAAAAGAAACAACAAGATATTAATACAGAGCAAATATGCACAGCGTTTCAAGGAAACCTTTTCCCCCCCCATTCCCCATTGTCAAAAGAAAACAAGATAATATTCACAAATATATGAAACAATTATATAACATACACATAACCGATTAAACGTAGCGCTACGAATTTCTCTCATACAAAAGTTAAACTAAACTATACATCACTACACAATGGAAAATGCAGAAAAAACCCACCAAGAAAATGCATACATATCCCTCTAAAAAACATTTTTCAATTTCAAAATATTTAAATATATATAATATATATTCAAAAAAAAAAATTAAATTTACTCTATATACATTTACTTAATAAATACTTTATTTACAAATTTAGACATATCACTTTTAGTAAGGGGCTTTGTGAAGGGGTCGGCAAAGTTATCTTTAGTATTTACATATTTTAAATCAAACCGTTCCTCAAATAACCATTCACGGATGAAAAATAACTTTACATTAATATGTTTGGATTTGTTATTCTCTATAGGAGATCTCGTAAAATTAATAGCCGCTTGGTTATCAGCAAAAAGTATTGGTGGTTCATATGAAATAGAAATTAATTTAAAATCAATACAATCTCGTAATATATTATCAAACCACATTAATTCTTTAACCCCATCACACATGGATACAAATTCGCTATCCATGGTTGAAAGGCAAACACTTTTTTGCTTAAAAGTTTCCAAGAAATAGGGCTATTATCCAAAAATAAAATTTGTCCCCCCATTGATACGAAGTCATCCCTATTCATCGCGAAATCAGCGTCAGAGAAAGCAGTTAAACATGGATTAAAACAATTTAAATTTAATTTTAAATCACGAGTACACGAAACATACCCAAGTAATTTAATTAACCCATTCCAGTGATTAAACCCCGGTGAATTTTGAAATTGACTGAATATATTAACTGCGTAGGCAATATCAGGTCGTGTTCTGTTTGCAATGAAAGATAAACATCCTAAGATATTCCGATATGGAAATCTAGACATTTCATCAATTTCATTTTGGTTAGTAGGGCAATTTTTTTTAGAATACTTAATGCCTTTTACAATAGGTAACGAACAAAAAGGAATATTAAAAGATTTAAACCTGTCATAAACTTCATTAATATATAATTCCTGAAAACTTTGTACTGAATCATTTTCATAATTAAATTCTACACCAAGTAATTTCTTAGTTTTACATAAAAATTTTATATCAAATTTACATTTTCATAAATTAAGAATTTTATCTATTTGAAATTGATTTTTACCAAACAAAACTAAATCATCAACATAAACTAATAAAACAATGTAATTTTCAAAATAATATGAACAGTTACACCAGTTAAATTTATTAAACCCCAAATCTAATAGTACTTTATTTAACTCATAATACCAGAGCCGACCACTCTGATGAAGGCCGTGTAACGCTCTGTCTAGTTTACAAACGAGATTTCCCCCTCCCTTTACAACATATCCTTTCGGCTGAGATATATAAATTTCTTCTTTTAAAGGTGCATAAAGATAAGCACATTTTATATCGCATTGAACGTTATGCCATTTATAACATGAGACCAATAATGAAAAAAAGAAACCGAGAAATTAACGACGGATGAAAACGTCTCGTCATAAGTGTCCCCCTTTATCTGATGAAAGCTCTGGGCCACGAGAATCGCTTTAAAACGGGCAACGTTTCCTAGCTCATCTCTTTTAACGGCGTATACCCATCTATTTCCCAAAACTTTTTTCCCCTCCGGTAAATTAACCAGATGCCAAACTTTACGGGTTTTCATATTATTTATCTCATCATCCATGGCATTTTTCCATTCAACAAATTCTGAAGATTTAGCGGCCTGATTATATGTTTTAGGTACAGGGATAACTAGTCATGATTTTTTATGAGTTAAACTTGAAGTTGGGTTATCCGAGTTTTGCTGATCCACTACCCCCTCGAACTTATTACTACTAGAGAAATCAAAAAAATTAGAGTCAAAAATTAGATTATGTTTCTCACAATATTTTTTGACATCGTTCATCGATCTCAATCTAGTTTTAGTGTTGTCCGGGTAATAGAAGATGTCAACTCTGTCACCAATTTTTCTGGGTACAGGTTTCCTATCCCAAGTAATTGAAGAAAGAGGTTTAAGAGAAGATTTATCTACAGGAGTGTCATCGACGGACTCCTCACTAGAATCATCGGGCCCACCCCAGAAAACAATGTCAACAGGATTGGAAGCTTGACAATAAACTGGACTTTCCGGAAGTAAATCCAATTCCTCCAGTGAGGTGCCCATCACCGCTCCACTGCATTTACTAAATAGCTGATCAGAGAACGTTACGTTTATAGTTTCAACTATTTTATCCTCATCCTCCAACCAAATTTTATACCTCTTAGTATTTAGTGAATAACCTATCAGTACTCCCTTTTTAGCCTTAGGTTCAAGCTTGTGGTTTCTATGTTGTTTTGGGATCCCTATATACGAAATTAACCCAAACGGCTTAAGGTGTCTTACGGATGGTTTAAACCCAGAATATAACTCAAAAGGAGTCTTAGTTTGTCCCCTGTGGATTAAACGGTTCAAAGTGTACGCGAAATACAACATTGCATCGGGCCAAAAAGAAAAAGGTAAACCACTATCCGTGATAATAGCTCTAACACAATTTAAAGAAGTTTGATTAAACCGCTCACTTAACCCATTTTGCTCAGGTGTGAACGTGTTAGTTAACTCATGAACAACTCCATTTTTACTACAAAATGATTTGAAGTTGTCATTTACAAATTCGGAACCATTATCCGTACGAATAGCTTTTAATTTTTTATTCAAACTACGTTCTGCCCGTGCAACGTGTCTCTCGAATACACCAAAAACCTGACACTTATCCTTTAAAGGATAAACAGCAACCCTTTTAGAAAATCCATCAATTATGGACAAAAAAAATCTTTCCCCGTTTTTCCCAGTTACTTTAATTGGGCCCCAAACGTCCATATATACTTTCTCTAACGGTGACTTAACGCCATGAACATCGGATGATTTAAAAGACACACGGTTTTGTTTATTAATCCTACAAGGTTCACAAAAAAATTTCTTAAACTTAAGTTTAGGAAGGCCCCCTCACCCCGTTCTTCTTGCTAGTATTTACAATAGTATCTACAATAGTATTACTATTCAAAAAGCAGTTTTTCTTTAAATGACCAATACGGCCACACTTAAAACAAGTTAAACGTTTTTTACCTTTATGTTGAACATTCTGAATCTGTATACTGTTATTGGCATCTTTCTTGATATCACCTTCTCGAAGCTGTAGACGTGATTCTTCCGCTGTTAACTCGGACACAATACTCTGGAACTTGAACTGGTCATTCTTCCAGCGCAACAAATATTGCACTGCAGATTCAAACTTGGAAGGTAAGTGTTGCAAGAGTTGAAAACAGCAATACACATCCTCCATAGCATGGCCAATTTCACGCAGTTGGTCCAGTATTCTTGATAACCGGGTTATAAAAGAATTTACTGTTTCATTCTCAGACATTCTACAATTAATGAACTCTGTAAACAGTCCCATATGATGAGCTCTTGAATCTGATATAAAGGTCTTCTTCAATGTCTCCCTAGCATCAATAGCACAATCACAATTTTCAATAATGCTTCTGACTTCAGGCGATGTATTTAAATAAATTGTCGATAATGCGACTCGACTACGTGATTTAAAATCTTCCACTTGTTTTGAAGTTATTTCAGCGCATCAGCATCTTCAACAGGCAGTTTTTCTTTCTTACATATTATATTCAAGCAGTTTCTTTCAATTAAAATAAATTGAATGTCCTTGACCCACGTAATATAATTATTCATCCGTAATTTTTCAATAGTGGGATTTAAGCTGACTGCCATTTCAATTTCTTATCTTCAAACAACTAGAATGCCATAAAAACTATTAAATCAAATAAAAAAATATATTAAAATATATTAAAAAAGTCAAAATTTTAAATGCTATGAGCTGACAACGAGCCAAAAGGCCCATAACCACTTGATATGAAAAATTAATTGTCATATATGTTAATTAGCAGTGAAATATGCGATAGTTGCTCAGCTCTAATAAATAATAAAATGATAAACGTGTGTGGCATTCATTGAAGACAAAAGTTTAAACGAAACTGTTTATTAAACTTGAAATAACATGATGAGTAACATTAAATAAATTTAAAACAATAGTTAAATAGAAACTTTGCTGACGAAAGGTTAAAGACCTTTAAAATACTGCCATAAAGATTAATAGGGTTTAAATAGAATTTACTTTGTGACATAACTAGATACACGAAACATATCGTCAAAAATTCCAAGTCACAAAACGTAATTTACCAACATTATAAGACTAAATACTTTATAACTAAATTAAAATAACAGCTCATGACTTTGAGCTGAACTAAAAACTTAATAGAAAAAAACCGGCTAGCAAACGCTAGTCGATGTAACAATCAACTGCATTAAAACATAAAAGCATAAGCGGGCGATTACATATTCCTTACCTCTTTCTATAACTGTAAGGAACACCTCCGGCCAATGTTATGCTTTAATTGCGGCAAATATGGGCATACGAGTAAATATTGTCTTACCTCGAGAAGTTTCTTACCTCTTTCTATACAAGCGAACGGATTCAAGTGACAGCCACTCGATGCTGTACACTCGGCAACGCCTACCATAACCATAGCAACATGATGCTACGAGTCTGCCGCCATCTATGGGTGAAACAAAATGACTCTGCAGTTGAAAATTATACCGTCTACGTGTCAGGTAGCGATATAGAGGTGAGTTCGGGCTCTATTTTGGCAATCCGAGCCCGCCCGAGCCCGAAACATTTTTGAACTCTGAGCCCGCCCGAGCCCGAAAAATTTTGTGTGATCAGAGCCCGAGCCCGCCCGAGCCCGATATTGAAAGTGGCATATGCAACGCATACACAATAGTAAAATTAAATACCGTTTTCATTTTCAAATTAATTTTCTTATTACCAATCCTCAGTTTGAATAACTATAAATGTTATTCTAACAATTTATAATGTATGTGTCTCTGTATACATGTATATATTTATATAATATATATTTATAGTGCAGCCTATTGTTTATAACGCGCCTATCGGGGGACAAAAAATTTATCCAAATGAGTGATATAATGAGGCCCAATGTAACGGAGGAGGAAGATTAATGTATAACACTATGACATAATATGCATCCCGCTGAAAAAAAGTTCTATTTAGAAAAAGGAAAGTCAAAGCTACTAAGGTTTGCAAGATTATTTTGTGATTTATAACCTATCATGAGTATTATGGCATTACTAAAGGTGCTCTCAAAATGAATAATTTTTTTTTTTTTTTTTTTTTTTTTTTTTTTTTTTTTTACATTTTCCAGTTAGTGAAGAATAAAATAAACGGAACTTTTAGCTTGAATCCGAGCCCGCCCGGAGCCCGAAGACTTGCGTAAGATTTGAGCCCGATCGGGCTCGGGCCCGGGCTCGGGCTCGGGCTTACGGGCTCGGGCTGAGCCCGTCTCATCTCTAGTAGTGAAAAACAATAGACAATCCGTGAAAGAATCTTATATATATTATAAATGTGAATGTCCGTTTATTTGACTGAGTTTCACGCTAAAACTGCCCGATGGATTTCGATAAAATTTGTTATGGAGATAGCTTATACCCTAACTTAGAAAGTTGGCTGCCTTTTATTCCGAAAAAAAAAAAACTTTTTTTTGTTATTTTTATGCATAAAATAGCAATTTTGTAAGCTAATAATAGCAAAAAATTAGCCATTTAAATTTTAACCATAATTTAATTGTTGCCAAAATTAAATTTAATTATACATAATTTAATTGTTGTCGAGTTTATTTTTTTTTTTTCCAACAGGAAATCTTATATATATTATAAATGTGAATGTCCGTTTATTTGACTGAGTTTCACGCTAAAACTGCCCGATGGATTTCGATAAAATTTGTTATGGAGATAGCTTATACCCTAACTTAGAAAGTTGGCTGCCTTTTATTCCGAAAAAAAAAAAACTTTTTTTTGTTATTTTTATGCATAAAATAGCAATTTTGTAAGCTAATAATAGCAAAAAATTAGCCATTTAAATTTTAACCATAATTTAATTGTTGCCAAAATTAAATTTAATTATACATAATTTAATTGTTGTCGAGTTTATTTTTTTTTTTTTCCAACAGGAAAATAAATACATTTATCTAAACGTGAACAATAAAAAATAAAATAAATAAATAAATTATGCATCTCACAAAAATTGACGTCATTTTAAATTTAAAATTTCTTTTACAAAGTGCTAATATAGTTTACGATGCTAATGTGTGTTGTACTAAAATCAGTTTTATTTATAGATCCTCCTGGGTGATTTTTTAAATAGTTGCGTTGAAGTACACCGAACATTTTTCGCCAAGAGGTTTAATTTAGCAACAGCGATTTTAATCTAGGTAGTTCAAGAAAAATATAAAAGAGGTTTAATTTAGCAACAGCGATTTTAATCTAGGTAGTTCAAGAAAAATGTAAAATTAATAAAGTTGTGTAGCACGATTATGTTTAGTTATTTATTTATTTTTTTTATATACCATTCACTACGCTAATTTAACATACAAATAAATGAGCTGCTGTGTGTGACTGCACTTGCACGCTGTCGGGTAGAAATATTTGATTAATTCAAATTAATATTTAAATAACTAAATAAAGATATGTTTAATAGAAAGCATAGTCTTGGAGACAAACTTGGCGAGTGGGCGACCAAATTTGGTGAAAAACGATAGTTTAGGGTTCCCGATGTTTCGAAGCTCTCCGACACACGGGAACGTAGACCTTGAGCTTATCAAGGGATTCTCGATGGAGTCATCTCCAAGCCCCATCGCCAAAAGTTATAAGTAGGTGTGAGTTGATTTTTGCGAAAGAGTATATAGTCACTGCGATCCAGAGTTATTCAGAGACCTATTCTGAGTCATTGCACTTTAGGGATTGAGCTCTAAGCAACTGGACATTTTTCGTGAGTGAGTGAAAATTTTTGCTCTGGTGTAGTTGATGTTATTTGCTTTACTCCTATGGAACAAGTGACTATTTTTTAGACTGTCCCAGAACATTCATCGAATAATGACTTATACTGTACGAGTAACAGCTTCAACTGTTTCCAGAATATTCGAAGAATTAACACCAGCTATTGGACTATTTTCGAAAATATTTGTTTTAATAATAGTTTTTTTGTACAGATTCGAGAAGTTCAAAAAATGTTTGATATTGCCAAGGAGGTCCCATACTAAAGCTGTGACGAAAATAGTCGCCTATCGAAATATATTCAGTTACAAAGAAATCATTTAAATGTAGTGTCCAGCGAAGCGGGCAAAGCCTGCTAGTTAAAACATATATTCTTTAAAGTTAATCTTAACAAAACATGCTTTTAAATAAGAGGTAAGTACATTAAAGATATTTCAAATGACTTAAATAAAATTATACTCATAAGAAATATAACTTTTAACTAAATGGCTATCATTAAGCTTTTTATTTTTAATTTTAATTATCCTTAACTCAATGGCAGTATCAAATAGATAATAGCACTAAACGCTATATTTCATTTAATTAATAATTTAAACTTTAAAGGTTATAAAATAAATCATTTAAATTATATTTAGGTAGTAAATGAATTTAAATTGAAATTTGAGAATCAACACGGAAAGGGTACAAATTTTACAACACGTGCGCGCTGCGCGCGAACAAAGTAGGGGATGCGCGCGCGGTGCACGCGTATTTCTTCCTCACACTTTCAGCACCGCCTAATTAACCTAGATATACTATTTTGAACGGTCTAACTGAATTAGCTGAGATGCAAAAGAAAACCTAATGAGGACACCTCAAAACGTGTAAATCTGGTGAAAACTTTCGATTATATAAAAGAACTTTAAAATATCTTTCGAATGATGTATTAAAAATAATTTAAGCATAAATAGAAATTGAAATATTGAAATTTGAAAATATTACAGCGCCATAAAAGAAAACTGATTCAGGACACCTCAAAACGTGTAAATCTGGTGAAAACTTTAGGTAATTTAAAAGAACTTTAAAATATCTTTCGAATGATGTAATAAAATCATTTAATCATAATTAGAAATTGAAATATTGAAATTTGAAAATATTACAGTGACATCTGGCGGTACAAATTTCTGTATTCAACTGTTTGATTCCAATTCAAAAAAGCTTTCTAATGATGTATTACTTGTGAAATTATTTTAATTAGTAGCTGGGATACAAAAGAAAACTAATTCAGGAGACCTCAAAACGTGTAAATCTAGTGAATCGCGCGCGGTGCACACCTATTTCTTTCCCATCCTATTAGCCCCTCCTAATTAACCTACGTATACCAATTTTGAACGGTCTAACTGAATTAGCTGAGATGCAAAAGAAAACCTAATCAGGAGACCTCAAAACGTGTAAATCTGGTGAAAACTTTCAATAATTTAAAAGAACTTTAAAATATCTTTCGAAAGATGTATTAAAAAAAAATTAATCATAATTAGAAATTGAAATATTGAAATTTGAAAATATTACAGCGTAATAAAAGAAAACTGAATCAGGACACCTCAAAAGTAAAAAATCTGGTGAAAACTTTCGATAATGTAAAAGAACTTTAAAATATCTTTCGAATGATGTATTAAAAATAATTTAATCATAATTAGAAATTAAAATATTGAAATTTGAAAATATTACAGCGCCATAAAAGAAAACTGATTCAGGACACCTCAAAACGCGTAAATCTGGTGAAAACTTTCGATAATTTAAAAGAACTTTAAAATTTTTTTCGAATGATGTATTAAAAATAATTTAATCATAATTAGAAATTGAAATATTGAAATTTGAAAATGTTACAGCACCATCTGGCGGTACGAATTTCTGTATTCCACTGTTCGATTCCAAATCAAAAAAGCGTTCTAATGATGTATTACTTATGAAATTATTTTAATTTGAAATATTGAAAATTGAAAATATTACAGCGCCATAAAAGAAAACTGATTCAGGAAACCTCAAAACGTGTAAATGTGGTGAAAACTTTCGATAATTTAAAAGAACTTTAAAATATCTTTTGAATGGTGTATTAAAAATAATTTAATCATAATTAGAAATTGAAATATTGAAATTTGAAAATATTACAGCGCCATCTGGCGGTACGAATTTCTGTATTCCACTGTTCGATTCCAAATCAAAAAAGCGTTCTAATAATGTATCACTTATGAAATTATTTTAACTAGTAGCTGAGATACAAAAGAAAACCTAATTAGGACCCCTCAAAACGTGTAAATCGGGAGAAATCTCGCGCGCGGTATACACCTATTTCTTCCCCACCCTTTCAGCCCCTCCTAATTAACCTACGTATACCAATTTTGAACGGTCTAACTGAATTAGCTGAGATGCAAAAGAAAACCTAATCAGGAGAACTTAAAACGTGTAAATGTGGTGAAAACTTTCGATAATTTAAAAGAACTTTAAAATATCTTTTGAATGGTGTATTAAAAAAAAATTAATCATAATTAGAAATTGAAATATTGAAATTTGAAAATATTACAGCGTAATAAAAGAAAACTGAATCAGGACACCTCAAAAGTAAAAAATCTGGTGAAAACTTTCGATAATGTAAAAGAACTTTAAAATATCTTTCGAATGATGTATTAAAAATAATTTAATCATAATTAGAAATTAAAATATTGAAATTTGAAAATATTACAGCGCCATAAAAGAAAACTGATTCAGGACACCTCAAAACGCGTAAATCTGGTGAAAACTTTCGATAATTTAAAAGAACTTTAAAATTTTTTTCGAATGATGTATTAAAAATAATTTAATCATAATTAGAAATTGAAATATTGAAATTTGAAAATGTTACAGCACCATCTGGCGGTACGAATTTCTGTATTCCACTGTTCGATTCCAAATCAAAAAAGCGTTCTAATGATGTATTACTTATGAAATTATTTTAATTTTAAATATTGAAAATTGAAAATATTACAGCGCCATAAAAGAAAACTGATTCAGGAAACCTCAAAACGTGTAAATGTGGTGAAAACTTTCGATAATTTAAAAGAACTTTAAAATATCTTTTGAATGATGTATTAAAAATAATTTAATCATAATTAGAAATTGAAATATTGAAATTTGAAAATATTACAGCGCCATCTGGCGGTACGAATTTCTGTATTCCACTGTTCGATTCCAAATCAAAAAAGCGTTCTAATGATGTATCACTTATGAAATTATTTTAATTAGTAGCTGAGACACAAAAGAAAACCTAATTAGGACCCCTCAAAACGTGTAAATCGGGAGAAATCTCGCGCGCGGTATACACCTATTTCTTCCCCACCCTTTCAGCCACTCCTAATTAACCTACGTATACCAATTTTGAACGGTCTAACTCAATTAGCTGAGATGCAAAAGAAAACTTAATTAGGACACCTCATAACGTGTAAATCAGGTCAAAACTTTCGATAATATAAAAAAAAACATTTAAATATCTTTCAAATGATGTATTAAAAATAATTTAATTATAATTAGAAATTGAAATTTTAAAATATTAAAGCGCCATCTCGCGGTAGAAATTTCTGTAATGTACTGTTCGATTCCAAATCAACAAAGCTTTTAATTATAATTAGAAATTGAAATTTTTAAATATTAAAGCGCCATCTTGCGGTAGAAATTTCTGCAATGTACAGTTCGATTCCAAATCAACAAAGCTTTCTAATGATGTATTACTTATAAAATTATTTTAATTAGTAGCTGAGATACAAAAGAAAACTGATGCGGGAGGCCTCAAAACGTGTAAATCTGGTGAAAACTTTCGATAATATAAAAGAACTTTAAAATATCTTTCGAATTATGTATTAAAAATAATTTAATCATTTAGAAATTGAAATACGCGTATTAGAATAAAATTTAATTTGTAGATAAAATGTAAACCTTTTGTTTATTGACGAAAAACGATGAAATTTGAACTGCAAGTTTATTTTGTGGTGTTAAGATTGTATACCAAGTGTCCTGTGCGAATTCTAAAAATTCAAGAAAATAGAAATTTGCAATTTTTTATTCCACTTAATACATCTGATTATCAACGGCAAGTGGTTTTTTTTTTTTTTTTTTTTTTCGTTTCCGAGCAAACATCTCTCTTCCTTGAAGTGGTTCCCATGGTAACGAAAAGCGGCAATGAACACGTAATACAATCTCATCGAAGGAAGGTCGCGTATTCAATTCAAATGGTTTAATAGCTAAAATTAAAAAATGTATAACTCATTCAGTTTTTGAAATTTTCTCTCAATCTTTTGGAAATTGAATTATGGACGCGAGATCTATATATATATATATATATATATATACTAGCAGGCAACGCCCGCTTCGCTGGTCCCTATTTTTAAATGAATCACTATAATGAATTCTCAAAATTGCATTAATTTTTATCACGTGAAAAAAAAGATAAACAAAATCTGAGTAGGAAAAATGTCGCACCGGGTTCTCACTGCCTTCGGAAAAAATTCCCAAAATGCTCTAAGCCTTATTTCTATTATTTTCCCACTTCGCACCCCCCCCCCTGTCTATCCTAATAATTTTACAAATTTGAAAATATCCGCAATCGATTTGTAAGTATGAAAAACCTCTATGCACCAGTTTTGAACGATATGTCTCTATTTTTATTTTTTTGCTGCTCTACTCCCCCCCCCCCTTCCCGCCCTCCCAATAATTTTAAAAATTCGAAAATATCCGCAATCGATTTGTAGGTATTGGAAACCTCTATGTACCAATTTTGAATGATCTAACTCTACTTTCTTTTTTTTTTGCCCCTCTGTCCCCCCTTCCCGGCCCTCCTAATAACTTTACACTTTCGAAAATATCCCCATTCGACTTGCAGGCCTCTAAAACCTATCTGTACCAATTTTGAACGGCCTAACTGCATTTCTATTTGTTTTTGACAATAGCCTCCCCTTACCGCCCCCCCCCTTCCCGCCCCACCTAATAATTTTAAAAATTCGAAAATATCCGCAATCGATTTGTAAGTATCGAAAACATCTATATACCAATTTTGAACGATCTAACTCTATTTTTATTTTTTTGCCCCCCTCTCCCCACCCCCTTTCCCGGCCCTCCTAATAACTTTACACTTTCGAAAATATCCCAATTCGACCTGCAGGCATCTAAAACCTATCTGTACCAATTTTGAACGGCCTAACTGTCTTTCTATTTGTTTTTGCCCCATAGCCCCCCCCTTACCGCCCCACCCCCTTCCCGCCCCTCCTAATAATTTTACAAATTAAAAACATCCGAAATCAATTTGTAGGTATCGAAAACCTCTATATACCAATTTTGAACGATCTAACTCTATTTTTATTTTTTGCCCACTCTCCCCTCCCCCTTCCTGCCCCTCCTAATAACTTTACACAATCGAAAATATCCTCATTCGACTTGCAGGCCTCTAAAACCTATCTGTATCAATTTTGAACGGCCTAACTGTATTTCTATTTGTTTTTGCCCTTAGCCCCTCCCCCCCCCTGCTGCCCCACCAGGGGGCTGAATTTCTAAAATTCCAGAAATTGGTTTTTAGATATTTGCATTAGCTATATTTTAGAGCAAAAATTTCACGCATATCTATTTTTTTGTTTGAGATATATAGGATTATGCGAAATCACGTTTTACGCATGTGAAATCACGTTTTGCCCACCCCGCCCCCCTTGGGGACCGAATTTTGAAAATTCCAGAAATAGGTTTTTTGACATTTGTATTAGCTATATTTTAAAGCAAAAATTTTACGGATATCTGTTTTTTTGTTTGAGATATGAAGGATTTTGTGAAATCACGTTTTGCCCCCCTCCCCCCCCCTTGGGGAGCGAATTTTGTAAAATCACTTCTTAGTGGATGCCTACGTCATAGAAAGAACATTGTCACAAAATTTCATGCTTCTAGGTCCAGGGGTTTGTTCTGGGCGTTGATAGATCACCCACTCACTCACTCAGGAAGTGTTCTTTTATATATATAGATATAAAAAAAGAAATGATTTATCTCTAAACGCTTTTGAGTTATAAAATGTGTTCCGATCCATCGATAAAATCGATGTTCCGTAAAATCTAAAAATGTGGATCGCTAATCCGTATTTTGTAAAAATGTTTATATGGCTCGAAAGAGGATTAAATGACCTTTCCTTATATACCAGTTGTTAAGAAATGGAACAGTTACTCGGTCGTACAGGGCGTTTCAAAAAAGACGATCGCGAAAAAGAGAAATTTTCGACCCTTTTTAAAACTTTTTTTAAAAATATAAAAAATCCGTATTTTTAAAAAAAAAATTGTACCGTAAGAATCGGTAATAAATGCTGTTTCTCGTGATACAGGTGTATTTTCGATATTTCCAACAGATCGAAAGCGATCTTTTACAAAAACCCACGAAATTTCCTCTTTCTAGTTCTTCTTTTGAGGTAAGCGGTCCCGGTCGAAAATGATGATCGCGTGCCATTTTGAATCGTTTTTTCGTTAGACAATGGTCAATATTTTAATTAATATCTCCGCTAATTAGGGTCGCATCGTTTAGCAAATTGGATAACGTAGATCTGCGATAAATTCTCTGTCCGACGGTACCTGTTCGAAGTCCGTGCGACCATTAGCGGCGGAGCCTTTGCTGTTTCAAGCCGTTTCTCACAGACACACAGAAACACAGACACACGGGTGCAGATTTTAATGATATAAGGAGAGTAGCGAGCTTCGCCCGCTAGCGGGTCAGTATTTTTAAATGAATCACTAAAATGACTGAATTCTCAAAATCTCTCAATCACTATAATTAATGAATCACCAACAGTAACTTTCAGTGTTAAGGAAAGAAAGTTTTAAAAAAATCATTTCTGATTGGGTAAAAAGTCGGCCCGGGTCCGCACTGCCTTCAGCAGCGCAGTCCCGTGCGCACAACTTACGGGATACACGCGCTGCGCGCGCGTATTCCTTCCCTGACCCTTCCTGCGCCCTAAAAAAAATCATTTCTGATCGAGTAAAAACTTACACCGGGTCCCCACTGCCTTGGGCAGTGCAGACCCATGCGCGCTGAGCGCGCACGTGTTGAGGTATACGTGCGCTGCGCGCACATATTCCTTCTCAAGTAAAAATTTTATTCTTAAAAAAATTTAAAAAATCTGTTGTAAAATTTGTACCCTTTCCCTGTGGATTCTCAAATTTAAATTTAAATTCATTCACTACTTAAATATAATTTAAATGATTTACTTTATAATCTTTAAATTTTAAATTATTAATTAAATGAATTATAGCGTTTAGTGCTATTATCTATTTGATACTGCCATTGAGTTAAAGATATATTAAAATTAAAAAGATTAATGATATTTACTTTTAGTTTAAAGTTATATTCCTTATTAATATAATTTTGTTTAAATCATTTGAAATAACTTTAATTTACTTACCTCATATTTAAAAGCATGTTTTGTTAAAATTAACTTAAAGAAAATATGTTTAAATCCTTTCACGGATTGTTCATTTCGCTACCTAACAAGATGTTGTATTTTTCAACTGCTGAGTCCTTTTGCTTAGCCCATAGATGGCGGCAGACTCGCAGCGTCATGTTGCTATAGTTATGGGAGGCGTTGCCGATTGTACAGCATCAAGTAGCTGTCACTTTGAATCCGTTGGCGGCTATAAAAGGAGGTGAGGAATATGAAATCGTGCTCTTAATTTCTTAGTTTCTTAAGCTCTTAAGCTTTTATGTTTTTTCAGTTTAGCTCAACGTCATGAGCTGGTATTTTAATTTAGTTATAAAGTGTTTAGTTTTATAATGATTGTGAATTACGTTTTTGTGACTTGATATTTTCGACGATACGTTTAGTGTATCTAGTTATGTCACAATGTAAAAGTCGTTTTCTATTTGAACTCTACATGGCAGTATTTTTAAAGGTCTTTAACCTTTCGTTAGCAAAGTATATTCAACTATTATTTCTGCTTATTTAATGTTACTCATCATTTTGTTTCAAGTTTAATAAACTGTTTTAATTAAACTTTTGTCTTCAATGAATGCCACACATATTTATCATTTTTATAGTTTATTAGAGCTGAGCAACTATCGTATTTTTCACTGCTAACTCTGCTAACTTAACATATGTGAAAATTGATTTTTTCACATTAAGTGGTTATGGGCGATTTCGCTCGTTGTCAGCTCATAGCATTTAAAATTTTGATAATAGTTTTTATGGCATTCTAATTGTTTGAAGATAAGAAATTGAAATGGCAGTGAGTTTAAACCCCACGATTGAAAAATTACGGATGAATAATTATATTACGTGGGTCAAGGACATTAAATTTATTTTAATTGAAAGAAACTGCTGGAATATAATATGTAAAAAAGAAAAACTGCCTGTTGAAGATGCTGAGGCCGGAATAACTTCAAAACAAGTGGAAGATTTTAAATCACGTAGTCGAGTTCCATTATCAACAATTTATCTGAATACATCGCCTGAAGTCAGAAGCATTATTGAAAATTGTGATTGTGCTATTGATGCCTGGGAGACTTTGAAGAAGACCTTTATATCAGACTCAAGAGCTCATCATATGGGACTGTTTGCAGTGTTCATTAATTGTAGAATGTCTGAGAATGAAACAGTGAATTCTTTTGTAACAAGGTTATCAAGAATACTGGACCAGCTGCGTGAAATTCGCCATGCTATGGAGGATGTGTATTGCTGTTTCCAGTTCTTGCAACACTTACCATCCAAGTTTGAATCTGCAGTGCAATATTTGTTGCGTTGGAAGAATGACCAGTTCAAGTTCCAGAGTATTGTGTCCGAGTTAACAGCGGAGGAATCACGTCTACAGCTTCGAGAAGGTGATAAAGTGGCGTAGCGTGCGGGGGGCAAGGGGTGCGCTTGCCCCGGGAGCAAAATTTTAGGGGGCGCCAAATACTGCTTTTCTAAAAACTAAAAATTATCATTGTGATAAATTTCTGAATTTTTACAATTTTATTAGACCCTTCTAAAATTATCTCTGGCTAACCATAGGTTTCTTGATGAAAATGAAAAAAAATTATGCGCATCATAGCTTTAAATTATTCCCCCTGTGATTATTATAATGTGGGCGCGTACTTTAAATGAACTCTCCTCTCATTTTTACATCTTATATTCATAAATTGGCCGAGCACTGTTGTCAAAGTTTCTACTGGACGTTGAGCTCTACGCCTCTATACATTCATAGTATGGCAATGACTGCAAGCGGCCCTTCTTATTTCGCGTCCATAAAGCGCTAATATACTGATCAATATAACAAAAGCCTACCTTATAGTCAAATACTGGACCCTTTGCGTTTGTAATTTGTTAGTTCAGAAATTCATATAAAAGATATTCATATATCATCTGCCGGCTGTTAACAAGATGATTGCTGAAAAGAGGCGCTGAAATTTCCAAATCCATAAATGGGTAGTTTTTTACAATCAGATTTTGATAGCGACATTCTTTATCATTTTTATTTATTAATATAAATAAACATTTCTACTAAAAATTGACCAAAGAAAAAAAATACTAAAAACCTTATATATAAAATTTGATACAGTTTCATTCCATTGGTGCTAAATTATATAACTATCACAAAATCCAGAAGAGCACGGTACAACAGCACCACCTTTTGAGCGATTGCAAACAAATTTCATATTATTATTATTTTTTTTAATAATAAATATTGTACAGATAAATTTTGTCATGATTCTAAACAATAGATACGACTATAATAAAAATCGTAAAGAAAAAAGGCAGAGTTTATCTTAGTGTATAAGGTTCCAGGAACTTCAGAACAAGCTGCAAATACAAGGTCTTTAAATTATTCACACTTTGTTGTAGATGATCTTTGGTGTTTGAAAGCAAGGCCGATTGACAATGACCTGGATGAGAGGCCCTCTATGAAGGTGTTTCTAAGGGAACTTAGTCTTTATATATACAAGTGTCAGAGAAAACCACGGAAAACTCCGAATAGTTAGGTCGACGACCGCGACTCGAAATCAAATCCGTTACTTCCTGTCTACCAGTTTCGAGAGTAGAACCACTCAGCTACTGGTGGGGCCTCCTTCTGCTGTAGAAATAATGGAAAAGGCTGAGAAGGTTCTGCGTAATTTTCGAGTCTGAACTATTAAGTATTCTGTAACATAGTACTGATCAGAAAAAAAATACTGATATCTATAATACAGGTTTGCGATGAGATGTGATGTGTTTCTAGATGCTGATTAAGAAAAGAATATTCAAAAATTTCCATCCCATACGGTTTTGGACAGATTTTTTTTTTGACAGAAATGAGTTTAAAACTCTACTTTTTCAACTCCCATATCACTTATTTCCCTAAAAATCTAGACGATGTGAGTGAAGGAAGAGAGGCATTTCCTTAAGTCATCGAGAAATGTAAAGGGGGTATCAGAGTCGATGGAATGTTAATATATTAGCAGATTATTGTTGAATGCTGCATAGAGATTGCCCTCACAACCGAAAAAAAAAATTAAACGAGCTTCGATCTCAAGAAACTGAGATATTTAAAAGACAATGTGTAAATAATAGCCTTTTTTAATGCATTTTACACGCAAAGAGTTTCTATACTGTTATAGCCTCTATGTCAGTTCTTCATAGTATTATCCTTACTTTGTGAATAGTATATTTTATTCGGGAAAAACTTAAAACGTTTAGTAACCAAGCAACTAAAAAAAAAAAGTCAACAGAAATTAATACACTTTATGAGTCATTAGGTTTTCTGTAAGTTCAAACTTCGTTAGATGTACAAAATTGCTCGATATAGCATTTATGTTTCAAATATTTTGACTTAAACGTCATACTTATGACATTTTGTTAGACGACTTATCACTTTATTTAAAGAAGTCTATTCAGAATTGAGTATTTCTACGACGGTAGTCGGTACTTTTAAATTTATTACCCTGAATAGCTGAATAAAAGCTTCAAAAAAGTTAAATTAACGTTATGTTATTGTTTTATTATCAATTCCCTTAAGAATTACTATTAACAATGCAAGATGATAGAAGCTTTTAAAAATTAAATTAATAAAATACATATAAACGCTCAACGATGATCAAAGAAAGACTAACTGACAGTATCAATATTTCCAATTGAAAAAGATTTACATATTTTGACAGTGTAATTTATGTAATGATTCAGCTATAATTCTAACTGTATGGAAATAACTTATTTGTTTTATAAGATACTTTTTTTTTCTTTTCTTACTATTTGGAAACCTTTTTATTCATAGATAACAAAGATGTAATTTTTTATAATTATGAAAAAGGAAAGTATTGACGACTGGAAAGGAAGTAATTGTATTTTATGAACAAATTGCGAATTTATAAATAGCTTTTGAATAATTTATATATATAGTTTTTTCTCTGTACATATTTAACTCCATAATCTCGGACGAAAGCCACTAATATCCGAGAAGGTCTTCTGTCGAAGCTAGGAGAAAGGAAGTGCCCGATTCGAACTCGGGTCGTACTCGCCAACTTAGCAGTTCTAATTTTTTCGTGGTTTTCACTGAAACTTGCGAGAATGCGGGATAGGATCTCTTAGAAAGACAGCCCCTTGACGGCAATCTATGCAGGCCTAGGATTCTTACACAGTCAGTTTGCTTTAACACTTACACCATCACCGGAAGGAGAGAGGCGCATAATTTTGGACTGCCCCGGGCGCTCCAAACCTACGCTACGCCACTGGGTGATATTAAGATAGATGCCAACAACAGTGTTCAGATACAGAACGTTCAGCACAAAGGTAAAAAACCTTTAACTTGTTTTAAGTGTGGCCGTATTGGTCACTTAAAGAAAAACTGTTTTTTGAATACTAATGTTAAATTTAAACCTAGAAATTTAAAGTATAACTCCAACGGTCGTGACAAATGCAAATCTCCCCCCTCCTACTACATAGCGCAAGCTAATTTTAGTAATTTAAGTGATGATGACAGCTTTATCTTTGATACCGCTGCTTCAAATCATTTTCTAAGAAATTTAGATCTTTTTGAGCATTATACTTCTGTTGAGGGAGAGGAGCTTTTTGTCGCGATCGATGGTATTAGTTTTCCTATTACTGCTAAAGGAACTGTTAAGTTGAATTTTGGTAAAAATGTATTGTATTTAAAAGATGTGTTATATTCCCCAAAGTTACGGAAAAATTTAATATCGGGTCCTAAATTAGATGTGAACGGTGCCACATACACTGGCGGTAAGGGTCGAGTGTCGGTATTCGGTAAAGATAAAAGACATATTTTTACTGCTAAAATTAAAGACGGTGTTTACTATTTATATCCTAATGTTTCTAAAGTTAAAAAGAGGAGTAAAGTGAATGGGGGGCACCCAGAAAAACCTGCAGCTACTCTTGCAAAAGTTAATGAAATTGGGTATTGGCATGCTCGTTTTGGGCATGTAAGTCCTGATACTATTGTAAATACTAGCAAGAAGAACGGGGTGAGGGGCCTTCCTAAACTTAAGTTTAAGAAATTTTTTTTGTGAACCTTGTAGGATTAGTAAACAAAACCGTGTGTCTTTTAAATCATCCGATGTTCATGGCGTTAAATCACCGTTAGAGAAAGTATTTATGGATGTCTGGGGCCCAATTAAGGTAACTGGTAAAAATGGGGAAAGGTTCTTTTTGTCCATTATTGATGGATTTTCTAAAAGGGTTGCTGTTTATCCTTTAAAGGATAAGTCTCAGGTTTTTGGTGTATTCGAGAGACACATTGCACGGGCAGAACGTAGTTTGAATAAACAATTAAAAGCTATTCGTACGGATAATGGTTCCGAATTTGTAAATGACAACTTCAAATCATTTTGTAGTAAAAATGGAGTTGTTCATGAGTTAACTAACACGTTCACACCTGAGGAAAATGGGTTAAGTGAGCGGTTTAATCAAACTTCTTTAAATTGTGTTAGAGCTATTATCACGGATAGTGGTTTACCTTTTTCTTTCTGGCCCGATGCAATGTTGTATTTCGCGTACACTTGGTACCGTTTAATCCACAGGGGACAAACTAAGACTCCTTTTGAGTTACATACTGGATTTAAACCATCCGTAAGACACCTTAAGCCGTTTGGGTTAATTTCGTATGTAGGGATCCCAAAACAACATAGAAACCATAAGCTTGAACCTAAGGCTAAAAAGGGAGTACTGATAGGTTATTCACTAAGGACTAAAGGGTATAAAATTTGGTTGGAGGATGAGGATAAAATAGTTGAACCTATAAACGTAACGTTCTCTGATCAGCTATTTAGTAAATGCAGTGGAGCGGTGATGGGTACCTCGCTGGAGGAATTGGACTTACTTCCGGAAATTCCAGTTGATTGTCAAGCTTCCGATCCTGTTGACATTGTTTTCGGAAGTGCGCCCGATGATTCTAGTGACGAGTCCGTCGATGAAACTCCTGTAGATAAATCTTCTTTTAAACCTCTTTCTTCAATTACTTGGAATGGGAAACCCGTACCCAGAAAAATGAGTGACAGAGTTGACATCTTGTATTACCCGGATAACACTAAAACTAGGTTGAGATCGATGAACGATGTCAAACAATATTGTGATAAAAATAATTTAATTTTTGACTCTAATTTTTTTTATTTCTCTAGTAATAATAAGTTCGAGGGGGTAGTTGATCAGCTAAACTCGAATAACCCAACTTCAAGTTTAACTCATAAAAAACCATGACTAGTTATCCCTGTACCTAAAACATATAATCAGGCCGTGAAATCTTCCGAATGTGTTGAATGGAAAAATGCCTTGGATGATGAGATAAATAATATGAAAACCCGTAAAGTTTGGCATCTGGTTAATTTACCGGAGGGGAAAAAAGTTTTGGGAAATAGATGGGTATACGCCGTTAAAAGAGATGAGCTAGGAAACGTTGCCCGCTTTAAAGCGAGGCTCGTGGCCCAGGGCTTTCATCAGATAAAGGGGGACACTTATGACGAGACGTTTTCAACCGTCGTTAATTTCTCAGTAATACGTTTCTTTTTTTCATTGTTGGTCTCATGTTATAAATGGCATAACGTTCAATGCGATATAAAATGTGCTTATCTTTATGCACCTTTAAAAGAAGAAATTTATATGTATCAGCCAAAAGGATATGTTGTAAAGGGAGGGGAAAATCTTGTTTGTAAACTAGACAAAGCGTTATACGGCCTTCATCAGAGTGGTCGGCTCTGGTACTATTAGATTTAGGGTTTAATAAATTTAACTGGTGTAATTGTTCATATTATTTTGAAAATTATATTGTTTTATTAGTTTATGTAGATGATTTAGTTTTGTTTGGTAGAAATCAATTTCAAATAGATAAAATTCTTAATTTATTAAAATGTAAATTTGATATAAAAATTTTAGGTAAAACCGAGAAATTACTTGGTGTAGAATTTAATTATGAAAATGAATCGGTACAAATTTTTCAGGAATTATATATTAATGAAGTGTATGACAGGTTTAAGTCGTTTAATATTCCTTATTGTTCGTTACCTATTGTAAAAGGCATTAAGTATTCGAAAAAAGATTGTCCTACTAATCAAAATGAAATTGATGAAATGTCTAGATTTCCATATCAGAATATCTTAGGATGTCTATCTTTAATTGCAAACAGGACACGACCTGATATTGCCTACGCAGTTAATATATTCAGTCAATTTCAAAATTCACCGGGGTTTAATCATTGGAATGGATTAATTAAATTACTTGGGTATGTTTCGTGTACCCGAGATTTAAAATTAAATTTGAATTGTTTTAATCCATGTTTAACTGCTTTCTCTGACGCTGATTTCGCGATGAATAGGGATGACTTCGCATCAATGGGGGGACAAATTTTATTTTTGGTTAATAGCCCTATTTCTTGGAAAACTTTTAAGCAAAAAAGTGTTTGCCTTTCAACCATGGAAAGCGAATTTGTTTCCATGTGTGATGGGGTTAAAGAATTAATGTGGTTTGATAATATATTACGAGATTGTATTGATTTTAAATTAATTTCTATCTCATATGAACCACCAATACTTTTTGCTGATAACCAAGCGGCTATTAATTTTACGAGATCTCCTATAGAGAATAACAAATCCAAACATATTAATGTAAAGTTATTTTTCATCCGTGAATGGTTATTTGAGGAACGGTTTGATTTAAAATATGTAAATACTAAAGATAACTTTGCCGACCCCTTCACAAAGCCCCTTACTAAAGGTGATATGGCTAAATTTGTAAATGAGGTATTTATTAAGTAAATGTATATAGAGTAAATTTAAAATTTTTTGAACGTATAATATATATTTAATTTTTTTGAAATTGAAAAATGGTTTTTAGAGGGATATGTATGCATTTTCTTGATGGGTTTTTTCTGCGTTTTCCATTGTGTAGTGATGTATAGTTTAGTTTAACTTTTGTATGAGAGAAATTCGTAGCGCTACGTGTAATTGGTTATGAGTATGTTATATAAATGTTTCATATATTTGTGAATATCATCGTTTTTTTTAATTGACAATGGGGAATGGGGAAAAAAAAGGTTTCCTTGAAATGCTGTGCATATTTGCTCTGTATTAATATCTTGTTCTTTCTTTTAGTAGATGTGTATAGTATATTGATAATGCTACAGATTTTTGAAATTGTGAGTTGGACTCTTGGACTTATCTTATGATTTACAAGATTGACAAACCTTCTAGCTTTGTGTGGAGTATATTCTGTAGAAGACATATGTGAATCTGTTGTCAAGTCACTAAATATTCAAGGAATTTTTTTATTTCTTTTCTAATAAAGTTTATATTGTAATTGCTGACGTTTGTGTTTGTCGAATCAACACGGTGGGGGGCCTTGTAAAATTTGTACCCTTTCCGTGTTGATTCTCAAATTTAAATTTAAATTCATTCACTACTTAAATATAATTTAAATGATTTACTTTATAATCTTTAAAGTTTAAATTATTAATTAAATGAATTATAGTGTTTAGTGCTTATTATCTATTTGATACTGCCATTGAGTTAAAGATATATTAAAATTAAAAATAAAAAGCTTAATGATAATTACTTTTAGTTAAAAGTTATATTCCTTATTAATATAATTTTGTTTAAGTCATTTGAAATAACTTTAATTTACTTACCTCATATTTAAAAGCATGTTTTGTTAAAATTAACTTAAAGAAAATATGTTTAAATCCTTTCACGGATTGTTCATTTCGCTACCTAACAAGATGTTGTATTTTTCAACTGCTGAGTCCTTTTGCTTAGCCCATAGATGGCGGCAGACTCGTAGTGTCATGTTGCTATAGTTATGGGAGGCGTTGCCGATTGTACAGCATCAAGTAGCTGTCACTTTGAATCCGTTCGCGGCTATAAAAGGAGGTAAGGAATATGAAATCGTGCTCTTAATTTCTTAGTTTCTTAAGCTCTTAAGCTTTTATGTTTTTTCAGTTTAGCTCAAAGTCATGAGCTGGTATTTTAATTTATTTATAAAGTGTTTAGTTTTATAATGATTGTGAATTACGTTTTTGTGACTTGATATTTTCGACGATACGTTTAGTGTATCTAGTTATGTCACAATGTAAAAGTCGTTTTCTATTTGAACTCTACATGGCAGTAATTTTAAAGGTCTTTAGCCTTTCGTCAGCAAAGTATATTCAACTATTATTTCTGCTTATTTAATGTTACTCATCATTTTGTTTCAAGTTTAATAAACTGTTTTAATTAAACTTTTGTCTTCAATGAATGCCACACATATTTATCATTTTTATAGTTTATTAGAGCTGAGCAACTATCGTATTTTTCACTGCTAACTCTGCTAACTTAACATATGTGAAAATTGATTTTTTCACATTAAAATCTTTTCTCATCGGGTAAAAATTCGGACCTGGTCTCCACTGCCTTCGGCATCGCAGTCCTGTGCGCGCGCAGCGCGCACAACTTAAGGAATACACGCACTGCGCGCGCGTATTCCTTCCCTGACCCTTCGTGCCTGAAAAAAAAATCTGATCGGGAAAAAACTCCCACCGGGTCCCCACTGCCTTCGGCAGCGCAGACCCATGCGCGCTACGTGCGCACGTGTAAAGGTACATGTGCGATGCGCGCACATATTCCTTCTCAAGTCAAAATTTTATTCTTAAGAAAATTTAAAAAATAATTTCTCATCGGGTACAAATTCGGACCGGGTCCCCACTTCCTTCGGCAGCGCAGTCCCGTGAGGGCTGCGCGCGCACAAGTTAACGGATACACTCGCTGCGCGCACATATTCCGTCCCTGATCTTTCCTGCCCCCTAAAAAAAAACATTTCTAATCGGGTAAAAACTTACACCGTGTCCCCACTGTGCCCCCCCCTCAAATAAAATTTTTATTCTAAGAAAAGTAAATCAAAAAATCATTTCTCATTGGTTAAAAAGTCGGGATGGGTCCCCACTGCGCAATCCCGTGCGTATTGCGCGCGCACAAGTTAGGGGATACGCGCGCGGTGCACGCCTATTTCTTCCCCCACCCTTGCATGCCCTCTTAATTAACCTACGTAAACCAATTTTGAACGATGTAACTCAATTGGCTGAGATGCAAAAGAAAACGTAATCAGGACACCTCAAAACGTCTAAATCTGGTGAAAACTTTCGATAATATAAAAGTACTTTAAAATAGCTTTCGAATGATGTATTAAAATTAATTTAATCATAATTATAAATTGAAATATTGAAATTTAAAAATATTACTGCGCCATCTGTAGGTAGAAATTTCTGTATTCCACTGTTCGATTCCAAATCAAAAAAGCTTTCTAATGATGTATTACTTATAAAATTATTTTAATTAGTAGCTGAGATACAAAAGAAAACTGATTCAAGACACCTCAAAACGTGTAAATCTCGTGAAAACTTTCGATAATTTAAAGGAACTTTAAAATATCTTTCGAATGATGTATTAAGAATAATTAATCATAATTAGAAATCGAAATTTGGAAATATTACAGCGCCGTCTGGCGGTAGAAATTTCTGTATTCCACTGTTTGATTCCAAATCAAAAAGCGTTCTAATGATGTATTACTTATGAAATTATTTTAATTAGTAGCTGAAATACAAAAGAAAACCTAATCAAGAGACCTCAAAACGTGTAAATCGGGTGAAATCTCGCGCGCATTGCACACGGTGCACCCCTATTTCTTCCCCATGCTATCAGCCCCTCCTAATTAACCTACGTATACCAATTTTGAACGGTCTAACTCAATTAGCTGAGATGCAAAAGAAAACCTAATCAGTAGACCTCAAAACGTGTAAATCTGTTGAAAACTTTCGATAATTTAAAAGAACTTTAAAATATCTTTCGAATGATGTATTAAAAAAAATTTAATCATAATTAGAAATTGAAATATTGAAATTTGAAAATATTATAGCGCCATAAAAGAAAACTGAATCAGGAGACCTCAAAACGTGTAAATCTGGTGAAAACATCCGATAATTAAAAAGAACTTTAAAATATCTTTCGAATGATGTATTAAAAATAATTTAATCATAAATATAAATTGAAATATTGAAATTTGAAAATATTACAGCGCCATAAAGAAAACTGATTCAGGACACCTCAAAACGTGTAAATCTGGTGAAAACTTTCGATAATTTAAAATAACTTTTAAATATCTTTCGAATGATGTAGTAAAAATAATTTAATCATAATTAGAAATTGAAATATTGAAATTTGAAAATGTTACAGCGCCATCTGGCGATACGAATTTCTGTATTCCACTGTTAGATTCCAAATCAAAAAAGCGTTCTAATGATGTATTACTTATGAAATTATTTTAATTAGAAGCTGAGATACAAAAGAAAACCTAATTAGGACCCTCAAACCGTGTAAATCGGGCGAAATCTCGCGCGCGGTATAAACGAATTTCCTTCCCACCCTTTCAGCCCCTCCTAATTAACCTAGGTATACCAATTTTGAACGGTCTAACTCAATTAGCTGAGATGCAAAAGAAAACCTAATCAGGAGACTTCAAAACGTGTAAATCAGGTGAAAACTTTCGATAATATAAAAAAAAAACATTAAAATATCTTTCAAATGATGTATTAAAAATAATTTAATTGTATTTAGAAATTGAAATTTTAAAATATTAAAGCGCCATCTGGCGGTAGAAATTTCTGTAATGTACAGTTCGATTCCAAATCAACAAAGCTTTCTAATGATGTATTACTTATAAAAATATTTTAATTAGAAGCTGAGATACAAAAGAAAACTGATGCGGTAGACCTCAAAACGTGTAAATCTGGTGAAAACTTTCGATAATATAAAAGAACTTTAAAGTATCTTTCGAATGATGTATTAAAAATAATTTAATCATAATTAGAAATTGAAATACGCGTATTAGAATAAAATTTAATTTGTAATTAAAATGTAAACCTTTTGTTTATTGACGAAAATCGATGAAATTTGAACTGCAAGTTTATTTTGTGGTGTTAAGATTGTATACCAAGTGTCCTGTGCGATTTCTAAAAATTCAAGAAAATAGAAATTTACAATTTTTTATTCCACTTAAAATACATCTGATTATCAACGGCAAGTGTTGCTCTGGTAGTCAAGAATATTAATGACTTCTGTAATCTTATGATTTCGACCATTATATTGGTTTCAACACCTGTAATTGTGTAGGGGATTTCACACTTTTACAACAATTTTTAGAGTTAAATTTTCTAAGTCCTCATGTACACTTATAATTGATCGATACATGTTTATTAATTATTTTGGGAGACAATAGAAATAAAAATAATGAAATTAACATAAAAAATAAAAGTATATTGATATAAAAATTACTTAATAGGTTTTAAGTAAATAACATGAGGATGTATGTGACTTTTGGGAATATTTGGATTGTATTTTTCATTGTTATATATATATTTTTTCATTGTTGTCAAAGTTTCGTTTGATATATTCGACGATTCCTTGTTTGAACCTATCACCTCTTTCACAAGATTCCTTTTTTTTAACAGATTCACACTAATTTTTTCATCTCATTTGAATGATATGATCAGTTTATTTTGACATTTGCAAACACTTTATAATTAATAATTAATTCTAACAGACACACAATACAGTCGGTAACAAAAATTCCTATAAATAAAAAAGTACACTTGTATCCCGTAAGTTGTGCGCACGGGACTGCGCTGCTGAAGGCAGTGCGGACCCGGGCCGACTTTTTACCCAATCAGAAATGATTTTTTTTAAACTTTCTTTCCTTAACACTGAAAGTTACTGTTGGTGATTCATTAATTATAGTGATTGAGAGATTTTGAGAATTCAGTCATTTTAGTGATTCATTTAAAAATACTGACCCGCTAGCGGGCGAAGCTCGCTACTCTCCTTATATTATTAAAATCTGCACGCGTGTGTCTGTGTTTCTGTGTGTCTGTGAGAAACGGCTTGAAACAGCAAAGGCTCCGCCGCTAATGGTCGCACGGACTTCGAACAGGTACCGTCGGACAGAGAATTTATCGCAGATCTACGTTATCCAATTTGCTAAACGATGCGACCCTAATTAGCGGAGATATTAATTAAAATATCGACCATTGTCTAACGAAAAGTACAGTTTTGTTAAATAAATCCTTGTCGAATCCAGTTTTTAGACTGACTAAGAACAGGATTCGACAATTTAACAAAACTGTGTTAAGTTTACTTTCTTTATATAGGAATTTTTGCTAGTGTTCGGAGACTTTTGTTACCGGCTGTATATATATATATATTCCTATGTCTCTATGTGTTTTTCTGTATATGTTTCCTTTTGGGTCGGAATTTTATTGTATTATTTATTGGCTGGATTATCAGTTTGTCAGTCATAATGCAAATTTATCCAATAGTATTGTTTCATTCTCTTTTACACGCATGTTTTATCATGCTTCTCTGCATTTTTCTCAAACTTGGCCTCACAACCCAATGTTTGATACACACACACTTTCACAAAATTTCTCTGACCTATTTAGTTGATATTTCATTGGTTCACAAGTGGAGATAATTACATTTTCGCTTATTAATTTTTTTACAGGGAATTTCTACAAATAAGACTAGTTATAATAATAATACACACAGGGCGCGAAATTTCCGCTCGCCAGCTCGCCATTGGCGAGTGGAAATTTTACTGTGGCGAGTAAAATTTCGGTCTAAATGTAGATAGAATTCTTACAGTATACTGTGCTTCAATTTATAAATATATATATATATCGATTTAAAAACGTAAAATCGTGCTAATCTTAGGTAAGGAGACCAAACATTCTCTTTTTAGAGGACAGTCTTCTTTTTCAAAGCCCTCTTAAATGAAAAAAAAAAAAAAAAAAAAAAAAAAAATTACAGGACTTAAAAGTCCTCTTTTTTTTTTTTATGTTTTTCGTCCTCTGTCCTCTTTTTCAAATGAAAGGATTTAGTCCTTAATTTACAAAATTTCGCAAAACTGGGAAGCTCAATCGGCTGTTGAATCGAACGGTGAACACTAACTTTTTTCTGCGTTAGATTCGCAAAAGAACAACTTTTTAATAAACTTGTCAAAGTGTATTATGGTTTATGCCTATACAGATTCCTCGAATCACAAAGAAATAAAAGTATTCCCTATATTTGTACGGTTCTTTGATCCAGAACGAGGAATCACCATTGAAATTGTCATGGAATCATAAGAAGGTGGTGCTCCGGTTGATACGTGGTAGGTTGATGTGTGTTTTCAACTTTGCATGAATAATATTCCTCATAAAAATAGGCTCACCAGTGGTCGATAGGTTCAGTCCTCGAAGTTGGTATACGTGAGAGCTGGGTTCGATACCCGGTCGCGCTCGTTGGCTTATCTGTTAGGAGATTTCCGTGGTTTTCTCAGAAACTAGCGTAAATATGGACTAGGACCTCTTAGAAAGATCCCACGGAGGACTCTCCTACTCAGGCCTAGAACCCTAGTACAGACAATTGGCCTTAATGATAACACTACCACCACCTCACAAAAATATGCAAAAGTTAGTTGAATTCATTTTATGTCCTCCTGGTAAAAACGCTACCACAAAGAGACTGTTTTCTTCAATGAACAAAATGTAGACATGTGAAAAAAATCTTCTCTATATGCCTTACTTTAAAAACTTACTAACTACTAAGACTAATTTAAGTTATATTTGTGAGAACTTTTATAAAATGTTGATAAAGAATGACTGTTCGTTAAAACAAATCGTTTCATCTGCCGAATATTATAATTTAATTCTTTCATTTGTCAATTTTATTTTTTCTGTTATGATTATGATTTTAATAAAAAAAAAAAAAATGTATACGAACTTGTTTTATATAACTGCATGAAAGTGCCAAAAAAAAAAAAAAAAAAAAAAAAAAAGTCTACAGCAAATATTAATAATAAAAAAAAAAAAAAAAAAAATTGTCCAGTGACACCTATAAAAATTAGGGATTTTTCCACTCGTATCCATATATTATTAATTTAACTTCAGGTGTACTGATTCAAATTCATCATTTGAGATAAAAATGTTTCCATCACTTGTGTAAAATAGACTTTGAATCGATTTTTATAATTATTTTAATTCAATTTTGCATCCTCTAAAATGATCTCTTTTTCAAAATTGAATGTCTTCTATTTTCTTATAAAATAAAAGACATTGCGTAATTTCTTCTCTTTTTCCAATAAAAAATTCTGGTCCCCTTATACAGTCGGTAACAAAAGTGTCCGAACACTAGCAAAAATTCCTATGTAAAAAAAGTACACTTCATACGGTTTTGTTAACTTTTGTTTTTGTACACTTCATACGGTTTTGTCGAATCCTGTTCTTAGACTAACTAAGAACAGGATTCGACAAGGATTTATTTAACGAAACAGTATTAAGTGTAATTTTTATACATAGGAATTTTTGCTAGTGTTCGGACACTTTTGTTACCGATTGTACGTGAAAAATAGAGTAAGTTAATCATATTTTGTGGCGAGTAACTTTTTTTTTTTTTTTTTTTCAGCGAGTGTAATGTAAGTTGAAATTTCGGGCCCTGATACACACATACACAAAAGTAAATAAATGTATTTTTGTCAACTTACAGTAAATTCTGATATGGTTCTACAGCCTATTTATTTTTCAAATAAAGCTAAAGAATCACATAAAAAGTGAAATATCCGTACATATTCTGTACGTTTTAGAAAATATTTTTTGTTAACAAATAATTTCTTGTTTAATGAGTAATACTCTTTTAAAAAGTTTTCTTTCAGCTTAAATTAAATATTTATTTGTTTAAAATTTCACAATTAAAATAATCCCTTATTGTAATGTTTTGCACCACAGATTAGAGTCCGGCATCGGGTCGGGTCGACTAAATATTTTTTCTTGCGGGTCGGGTTCGGGTCAGGTTGACTGATTTATTTTTCTAGCGTCGGGTTGACTGATCTTTTTTTACTGCGGGTCGGGTTCGGGTCAGGTTCAGTTTTCAGCCAGTCGGGTCGACTTGAGAACATATTTCAAAAAATTTTACCTTAATAAATAGAAATGTGTTTGCTATATATACCCATAATGAATACATGCTTACCCAAATTATTATAGCAAAATAAACATCCGTATCGCACTGAAACAATTAACAAAATACATCAAATACATCATTATCTTTCAGAATAGAAGCTTGTAACGCGTTAGGTTCAAACACGCACGAATACGTGAAATAGCCTATCGATATTGAGCCATCTTCCCTATCATTTAAAACAATATAGACGGCGCTGTCGCCATTCTTGGCAAAATATCTAATGATAATTTGCCAATCCATAAAAAGTGAAGTGAAGACATTTTGCTTTCAGTAGTTTGTCAGGAACAGCGGTCAGGGTCTGAACACGGAGTAATATTAATAGGAGTTGGAGGTCCAATGGGAGAAAGCTACGAAACTGTGATGTAAATTTATGGTAAATATTGAGGGCGCCACTTGTCATTACTCCCTACCTCGGTGGTGATATACACTGTAAAAAAAAATTTCAGTATTTTACAACAAAAGGTGCTGGCACCGCGGCTGCCAGCACAGTTGCTGTAAAATTTACAAGCTGCTGTTTTTTATGGTGCTGTAAAATTAACAGCATTTTGCTGTGAATTTTACAAGATGCTGTTTTAAAAAGTGTTGTAAAATTTACAGCAAAGTGTAGTTAATTTTACAACACTTTTTAAAACAGCATCTTGTAAAATTCACAGCAAAGTGCAGTTAATTTTACAGCACTACTAAAAACAACATCTTGTAAAATTCACAGCAAAGTGCAGTAAATTTTACAGCACCATAAAAAGCAGCCGCTTGTAAATTTTACAGCAAATGTGTTGGCAGCCGCGGTGCCAGCACCTTTTGTTGTAAAATACTGATTTTTTTTTACAGTGTAGGCAGTGATGCCAGATTGTGGATTTTGTCCCCATTTTGTGGATTTTCGAGGCTTCTGAGGACAATTTTGGGGACCAAATGTTTGTGGGGACTTTTTTGGGGAATTCTAAAATTTTTGGGGACAAATTTGGGGAGTTCTTCAACTTTCTGCCAATGATGGCAACGTAATAATTTATCCCTATGACTAGAGACTTTCAATAGCTTTACTGTTATTTGGGGATTTTTTTTTCAAAAGTTGCCTTCATTTGGGGAAAAATCTGAGCTTAAATCATACAAAAATCTGCTTGATTTTTTTTTTTTCCCCTTTTTAGTAGAAATCAAGCTGGGGATTTTTTCGGGGAAAAAAAAAAAAAAAAAAACCTGATTTGGGAAAATTTGAAGACCAGTTTGGGGAAATAATTTTCGACCATCTGGCATCACTCAGTGTAGGCGCCGCGCGCCATCAAACACAGAAATATCAAAAGAGAGAAAGGACGTTTTTTTTTGTACCTTCAAAGAATACATGATGCTGCTAGTTGGATTAGAGTCCTGCATCGAGTCGGGTAACCCGATTTTTCCCGAACCCGACCCGATCCGCGGGTCGTGTTCGGGTCGAGTTGACTGATATTTTTTTCGTGCGGGTCGGGTTCGGATCCGGTTGACTGATTTTTTTTTTTTTTTTTTTTTTTTGCGGGTCGGTGTCGGGTTCGGGTCGGGCTTGGTTTTCAGCAAGTCGGGTCGACTTGAGACATTTCCAAATATTTTTTACAATTATAAACATAATTTATAGTAAAAGCAAAAACTGTTTTATTTAAGAGACAAAAATTTTAAGTTAAAATACATTTATAAAAACAAAAAAATACATATAAAAACAATTAAAATCAGACGTTTCGAAACCAGTCTGGGTTTCCTCATCAGTAATTACAACACAATATGCAAACATTAAATGAACACTCAAGCAATTTAAAGGAGTACCGAATATTGAGGAGCCAGTGCGCATGCTTCATTGATAGTGTGGAGATGTTTGGCAGTGTGCCAGCTCTCAAGGAAAATACTCGATTTATAATTATGAAAACCAGAATTTAGAATTTTTATATTTTCGAAGTCAGGAATATGATCAGTTTCTATTGAATGGATTACAATTTTAGAACTATGATTGCAATTTTTAAAAGATCGTCTCTGCTCTTGTAGTCTAATTTTTGCTGTACAGCCAGTTTCACCTATATAAACATATTTGCAATTTTTACAAGGAATTAAATATGTTACACCAGTTAAATCCAGAGAAGGGGTTATGGGTTTAAAGTTAAAAAGGACGTTTTTTAATTGTTTAATTGGCCGGAAAGCAGTATAAATATTATGTGGTTTAAGTAATTTAGAAATAAATTCTGAAGGAAAACCAAAATATGGCATAGAAATATAATTGTTCTTATTAATTATTGAATTCTCATTTGCATTTTTCAGGATTTAATAAATAACGATTACCCTTTTAATTGGTTAAAACGAATTTATCGTGAAAAAATTATCAGCTTCCCCTCTCCTTCATTTCCTCCTGCAATTACCCCTCTACTCCAATGCAAATGAAAAAGTCAATAATTAATAAGAACAGTTATATTTCTATGCCATATTTTGGTTTTCCTTCAGAATTTATTTCTAAATTACTTAAACCACATAATATTTATACTGCTTTCCGGCCAATTAAACAATTAAAAAACGTCCTTTTTAACTTTTAACCCATAAATCTTTCTCTGGTTTTAACTGGTGTAATATATTTAATTCCTTGTAAAAATTGCAAATATGTTGGTGCGCTTTAACATATATTAGCGCTTTTCAACTTCTGGTGTAAATTTTTCAACAGGTGGCGCTGCTACACAGCGATTTCCACAATTACAAGGAAAGCTATATCTCAGGTTCTACTGCGTATCATCAAACAAAACTTAATATGTGAGAAGGTGATTATGAGACATATTATGCTGATTCAGTTTGAATGCTTGTCGGCCAATAGGTGGAGCTGCTATACTGCAAATTTCATCGATAACGGGATGGCTATATCTCAACTTATATGTCATATAACTGTACAAAACTTGATATGTGAGATAACCATTATAAAAATGCAGCTTTACTTTCTTTTATATTCAATAGAAGAAAGTATTGGATTCGTAAAAATTTTCGTCCTCGGGTTTTTGATGAATTTACACGTTTTATGAGCTGTAGAACACAATTTGACCATTTCTAGAAAATGTATGATGTCTGTGTGTGTGTGTGTGAGATAAAATATTGTGGCAATTGCATCTCAGGAATTACTGCACAGAAATTCATACAAATTGGTATGTAGTTACACCTTGACATAAGTTAGTGCCTATCAGCTTTTGGTAAAAATTATCCAACAGGTTGCGTTGCCATCCCGCTTTTTCTAAATTTTAAACCCGGTGTATAAGACAAAATTTTGTATAAATGTGCATAAAGAGAATTATTTTTTAATAATCATTATGAAATTTAAAATAATTATTTGTAATATAGATATTCAACTGGAAAAAAGAAAAAAAAATGTATGTAGGAGCCTCGCCTCCACCCTTGGGGGCCAAGTCCCTTCCTCGAGGGGAGTAAATTTTCATGATGGGTATCTTTCAAAAAAAAAACGTCAATACCTTTAAAACGAATGGTTGAACCATCGACCTGCGATAATTTAAAATAAAGTTATTGATTTTTTCATTTTTAACAAAATAATAATAATAATATTGAGGATAAAATTGACTTTTTTGGATATTTAGTGTTATACTTCTTCTCTAATATAGAAATCGTCTGCATTATCATGAAACGTAATTTTTTTAAATATTAATTTTAATAAAGTTTTTTACTGAGTGAATTTGTATAGGAAAATATAGGTTTAAATTGGGATTAAAATCCTTAAAATGAAACAAAATATAGAATGTAAAATTAGATTTTCGTTTTAAATGATCAAATAAAACTTTCAAAATAAGCTCTAAGAATCTCTGCACAAATTAAGTGTAATATGAGATCGAATATGACAAGGGGCCTTACGGGCCCTCTTCACTCACCGCCGCCGGAAGCCGAAGCTAATGTTATTCTATGGGAAAATTTTCTTTACAAATAACTTATTAACTAATAAATATTTTTAAATTCTGTTTTCACATTCTGAAAATTCCCAGCTGGTTAATTGACGGACCTTTTTTTAAAAAAATATTTTTTTAATTTTTTTATATTTTATTTTAAAGCTGCAAAATACGAATTTTTAATATGTGAAATTTTCTCATTTTGCAAGTTCAAAATAAAAATATTAAAAATTAAAAAAATACATTTTTAAAAAAACGTCCGTCAATTTACCAGTTGGGGATTTTCTGAATGTGAAAACATAATTTAAGAATATGTATTAGTTAATAAGTTATTTGTAAAGAAAATTTCCCCATAGAATAACATTGGCTCGGGCTTCCGGCGACCGTAAGTGAAGAGGGCCGTTAAAGCGGTCCCAATTTTTGTTCTTATTCTGCCCCGGTAGTATACCTATTTTAATTTTTAAAATAAAGTATATGCATCATACTGTCATGCAAACATTTTTTGCTGTTAGTAATTTAGAAAAAAAAAAAAAAAAAAAAAAAAGAGAGAGAGAGAGAGAGAGAGAGTTATATAATATCTCAAGGAATATGTTTTTATACTTATATAATTTATCAAGACTTGATGTCAAAGTGAATACATTTTAATTTGAAGTTAAGAAAATTTTCTTTTTAAAAAATTAATGTGTAATCATGTAAATATTGAATATATTATGATAAATAATGAATTTTTTTTGCTGAATGACATGAGTGCAAGTTTTAGACGTTAATATAAATCTTTTGATATAAAAAAAATGCTTGGCCAACATATAACTCGAGAAATGTAATTTTATGAAAAACCTTTAAAAGGACTATGCTGAATAATTAACAAGAAATTTGGTTTTCTAAAAATTAATTGTAAATCGTTAAGACAAAAGTGATAGGTGCCATCAACAGATTCGAGCATTACTTACAGCACTGATATATAGTGCTAGGATATTGGCACACGATTTAGCTTAGGTGATTTAGGTAGCATGCTGCAATATGTTTACAACTAATGCGTTTTAACGAAATATTAATTAATCAGGTACTTTTCCGTTTGTGGAGCGCAAACGGAAAATCGCCAATTATTAACATTAGAACATTTTAGAACATTAGAACATATTAGAACATTTTTGTTTTCTAAGTAAAATATATTAACATTATATCTTCTATCTGAATTTTTGTTTTACAAAAATGATGAAAATTTGGGATTTGCCCACAACTGAAGAAGATGCAATCTATTTTTTTCAAGAAAAAGGTTTATTTGCAAAGAATGCAATATGCTATTTGAATATAAATAGCAATAATAATATAAATAGCAATAATATAAATTAGCGATAATATTGAATTGGCGATTTTTCGTTTGCGCCCCGCAAACGTAAAAGTACCATTAATCAATACAAAATATTAATAAAAAAATTTAATAGCCAACCTTTTTGATGAACGGACATCATTGCTCGTTCCATGATCTTCTCTTCGTTCATTCATCGTTCATCTGCATCTAAGTACAGAGACACAAATTTTATGTTTCAGCGCAGATGTTCGCATCTAAAGTCCACAGGAAGTCAATTTTAACAGCATTAGTGCTTGAATTTATTAAAAAAGCGCCAATGCTTGAAAATATACAACAGAAAGTGCAGGAAAAATTACAACATTTTTTTACAGTGTAGTGTTGTTTTCAATATAATTTTGCTGGAATACATTTTAAATTTTTTATTTTAAGCAATTTAATTTGTTTGTAAGTTCTTAAAACAGCATAATTCAGATGTTTCAAATAAATGCTTCGTTCCTAGTTGTAATACAGGCTATGATAGTGGTAAGAAAAAAAAAAAAAAAAAAAAAAAAAAAGCCCCAGGAGAGAAATAATGTCCGAGTTCGTGTTTTCTGCACCTAAAGTAAGTTTATTTTTTTTCTTTACAAAATTTCATCCATTCTCCTTCCTCCCAATGGTCTGTTTTAGCAAGCTTCGGTTCATAAGTATCGTCATTTTTTAAAAGCTCTCTTTCAAAGTAAAATTAGTATAAAATGGCTCTTAAAAAAAAACATGTTGGTTAGAATACTCTATTTAATGAAATTTGTTTTCAATCGAACTTTTTTCAGCTTGATATTAATTTAAAAAAAAATAATTAAAACAAGACATTTCCCCATTGAATAACATTGCGGAAGCTGGAGAGAAGGAAGTATTGTACGCTGGCGCCATCTGTAAACATTATAAAACAGCATCACAAAATTTCAGCGTTACCTTCTTCTCCTGGGTCTGAAGCAGTGTTGCCAGACTTGGGGACTTTTTTATTCAACTACCACCAATAATTTTGAGAAGTAAAATTGGACATACATAATAGACGATTAATCGTCGATGTGATTAGGCAACTGTTGCTATAAAAATTTAATGGTGGATGTTGAATAAAAAAGTCCCCAAATCTGGCAACACTGTTTGAAGTTGTACGTTCTCGCTGCAACATGTAGCTGCGGCCTATAAGAAGAAAACTGTTGTATCTTAAATTTATACTCTGTTTTTTTTTTTTTTTTTTTTTTTTTTTTTTACTGCGCGAAATGTAAATATGTGTATAGGAATTTATATATCTATTGTGATTGTGCTTTATTATAATTAAAACATTAAATAATAGGATTCCCGAGTTCGTTCTTAAATGTTATATATGGAAATTCCGTTATAAGCTGTGAAAAGCAGGCTCCTTCTTGTTGGAGAATAATCAGATGTGTGATTCATCTATTTTTATTACTCACATCCTTTTGAAATCAACTGTGAACGTAAATAATTAATATTTTTTCTCTCGCAGATGTTTTAAAGAAGTTATTGATATGTAATGTGTTATTTATTGGTCAAATCTAAAACCTGTAGATGGCGCTGCGCGCCGATATTAATGTTTTTGTTTCTTCTTTTCTCCTCAGTGTGTGCTTCGTGTTCGTCTTTGTTGTAATAAATGTATGTGTCAGTAATTGATATTCTATTATTTTCGATTTGAGTCGTCAATTTACACCAATGAATTGGAATTGAACCATCAGTGGCCGGCAGTCCCCAAGACTCTGGACCGATAAGGTAAGATATTTACCTTATTTCAATTTAATATTCTGAAAATGACTATTAATAACTATTTATGAAAAGATATATTAAAAATACGTCGCCAAAGTAGCGACATGGTTGTGAATGATAATTTATATAACGTCGTTAAGAAGTTTAATGACATAAATTTTGGCGCCCGAACAGGGACTGCCAGGCCCTTAAAATATGAATTAGCGTTGTTCTTATTCTATAGTCCAAATTTCTAAATTAAATAAATATGGCAACCGAACTAGAAAAATTAAAGAGAAAACGTTCTACCCTAAAAGGATTATGTACTAAATTGATCAATACGATAAACATAAAGTTAAATGAACCCGACGAAGGGTTAAATGTTTTCGAATTGGAATCCCAGTTAGAAAAACTGCAAGTCAAGAATAACGAAATTATAGAAGTTGAAGATCAAATTGAGGCCAAAATCACAGATCTCAACGAGCTACAAACTGAAATAGAATCGAGACAAGAATATAGGGATTCAATTATTGATGTAAAGTCTCAAATTATGAATAAGATAGAGAAAATTAAAAATTTAAATGTCACTCCGATCTTATCACAGCCAAGAAATGAGCAAACACCCAATTTGCATTTAGAAAGAAGTAATGCAAGTTCCGTGAGATTACCCAAGTTATCAATTCCTGTTTATGAGGGTTCTCCGGAAAACTGGATCGAGTTTTGGAATCAGTATGAAGTAACAATACATGAGAACAAGGATATATCTAACGTACAGAAGTTCGTATATTTACGCAGCTTTTTAAAAGCCCAAGCTTTAACAGCTATTCAGGGTTTAGCACTCTCAGATCAAAATTACAATACTGCAATTGATTTATTAAAATCTAGATTTGGAAAAAAAGATATTATAATAAGATATAAAATTGACGCGTTATTAAATTTGAACCCTGTTAAATCTCCAAATCAAATTAAAGAATTACGCTTACTGCACGACGCCCTTGATGTTAATATTAAATCTCTCGAAAATTTAGGAGTCGATTTAAAATCCTACGGAAATTTGTTATTTCCAATTGTTACAAAATTAATACCTACCAGTATTATGATAGACTATAATAAAATGAAAACAGAATCCGAGGAATGGGATGTACAAGATTTGTTAAAACATTTAAAATTAGAAGTTCAGACTAGGGAAAAAACTTTTTTATTTTTAAAACGCGAAGTAGAAACTCACAATAGCGGGTATAAAAACTCAAATTCCAGATTTGATTCAAAATCATCGGAAAATAATAATAATAATGCTTCCTACCGGAAATCTGGTTCGGGATATAAAAATTCTAACACAATGCAAAAGGCATCAGCCTTTAAATTAACTGTTAGTAAATGTATATTTTGTGTTGATGCAATAAATGATCATGACAGTAAAATGTGTAAATTAAATTTAGAGGACAAAAAATTGTCTTTACGCAAACAGGGAATCTGTTATTTATGTTTCAAAAGAGGTAAACATACAGCTAAATTTTGTTTATCGGATCTCAAATGTGACACATGTTCAGGAAAACACAATAGATTAATTTGCTATAAGCAAAAATCGGAAACTCCAACGGCTCATATGAAAGATAAAAATCACATCGAACATACCCAAACAAATACTTCTGAGAACAGTGCTTGCGAAAACGATAATTCTGTATTGTCCTATAAGTGTCCTGTACAAAATCCGCTTGAGAATAATGAAATATATTTACAAACTTGCTTCGCAAGAATAACAAATAGTTCTAATTTAAACTCTCTAAAGTGTACCGTATTATTTGATAATGCGTCTCAAAGAAATTTCATAAACATATCACTCGCGCGTGAATTAAAATTGCCGGTGATTAGAAAAGAAACTCTAATAATATATCCGTTTTCATGTGATCAACCTCAATCAAATGAATATTCAGTCGTAAATTTCGAATTGTCACATTTAAAAAACCACAAGCAGAAATGTTATGTAGAGGCATTGGTCGTAAATCAAATATCTTTTACGAAGTTAAAGATTCTGGAAGACGCATCATTTCGAAAACTTTTGGTTTCGAGTCAGGGGGAAGGAAATAAATTTTCGCAATTCCATTCGAAGGCTCCAGAGATATTAATCGGCGCGGGGTTATTTTGGAAACTGCAAAAAAATAAAAAGAAAATTAATCGTTCGTTGTTTGCTGTAAATACGTTATTGGGATGGACATTGTCAGGCAATAATAATTCAGGAAACAATCCAGACAACTTAATTACTGGCGCCTCGGCCTCTGTGTTAAAGATTGAATGTCGTAACTCTATTTGTTTACATGAAAACCATCCATGCATGAAAATAAATGAATCACCCGAATGTACGGGTAATGATTTGCAACGCTTATGGTCATTGGATTTTTTGGGAATAAATGATGATAAATTGATTTCTACTTCCGATCAGGAAATAATAAATAAATTTGATAAACAGTTAGAATATAAACAGGGTCATTATGTTACTCATTTATTGTGGAATGACCATGGTATTGATAAATTTGAGAATAATTTTGAAAATGCTAGACGGCAATTCAATTATTTGAGAAAAAGATTAAAAGCGGATAAATGGATTTTTGAACAATATAGGCAGATAATCACAGAACAAGAACATCGAGGGATAGTTGAAGAATGCGGTCGCTCTCAAAGGGAATATTTCGCCCCACATCGTGCGATTATTAGGACGCAAAAACAAACATCAAAGGTATGAATTGTTTTTAATTGTTCCAGTAGAGTTTCGGGGTGTAAATCCTTAAATGATTGTCTCGTAAAAGGGCCATGTCTTACACCACCAATTTTGGATGTAATTAATAGATTTCGAATGTTTAAGATTGCGTTTTGCGCAGATATTGAAAAGGCGTTTTTAATGATAGAAATCGCGGAACCCGATAGAAATTTTCTAAAGTTTTTATGGTTTGACGAGGACACCGAGAATTCTAAAATAATGCGAATGACCAGAGCTACATTTCGTTGTACAACTTCTCCTTTCTTTTTAACGGCAACAATTAAGAAACACATTAAGGAATATAGGGAAATTTATCCGGATAGTTATGAAATGTTAAATTCAGCTCTGTTTGTGGACGATTTGCTATATGGCTCCGATACCGTAAACGGTGCCTATGAATTAACTTCTACTGCGGTAAATATTTTAGCAAAGGCTGGAATGAAATTGAGAAAGTTTAGTACGAACTCACAGAAATTAAAGAAAATGTGGGATGAAAATGATTGTTTTTCGGAGGTAAATAATGATAGTGTAATAAATATTCTTGGATTGGTGTGGGATAAAGATAGTGATAAATTAGGATTAGCTTTGAAATCTATAGTTGAAAATTTGGATATATCGGTATGTACGAAAAGATATGTATTACATACAGCTGCAAAATTTTTTTATCCTATTGGAATTATATCTCCCTTTTTAATTAGGATAAAGTGTTTTCTTCAAAGAATGTGGGAAAGAGGTATGGATTGGGATCACGAATTGCCGGATGATCTTAAGGGAATTTGGATAAAGTGGTGTAACGAAATTAAGGATTTATTAGAAATTCGAATAGATAGATGCTATTTCACGTATGTTGATTTGAAAAATTCGTGTGTAGAACTACACATTTTTTCAGATGCTTCACCACTTGCATATGGTTGTGTTGCATATTTTAGGGTTATCAGTAATGATAAAAAATGTTATGTAAGTATGATTATGTCGAAGGCTAGAGTTGCGCCGCTAAAGAAACTAACGTTACCAAGATTGGAGTTAATGGGAGCGGTGATAGCAGCTAGAGTAGCGAAATATATTTGTGATATATTTAAAGAAATTAACATCGAGAAATTTTATTGGACAGATTCTACTATTGTTTTACACTGGGTGAAGGGATCGACGAAACAGTGGAAACCCTTTGTTAAAAATAGAGTAGTTGAAATTCAGGAATTGTCAGTACCCGAAAATTAGTCATATTGTAATACAAAGGATAATCCCGCAGATTTAGTTACTCGTGGTATTAGCGCAAATGCGTTAGTTAATAATGATTTTTGGTTTAAAGGTCCAAAATGGTTATCTGAGCTAAATGGTAAAGGTAAAGATATTGGGGAAAAGGTAGACACGCAATATATTACCGAAGAAAAAAGGAAAACACCTGAAAAAATAATTCAGTTTAAAATCTCTATAGAAACAGTTGAACCAATATTGGATCTTGAAAAATATAGTAACATTTTAAGAGTCCTCAGAATTACGGCATGGATAAAGAGATTTCTTAATAACGCGAATCCTAAAAACGAGAAAGTTAAGGGTCCATTATCGGCAGAAGAAATTGGTAGTGCGCAAACAATGTGGGTTAAATATACACAGAAAATTAGTTTTCCGAATGAATTAAACTGTTTGATAAATGGGGAAACTATTTTGAAAAATTCAAATTTAATTGAGTTCTCACCATTTTTGGATTCCGAGGGAATAATGCGTATCGGAGGAAGGCTTCAGAAATCAAATTATTCCTTTAACGAAAAACACCCGATCCTGTTGCCTTCAAAGGGTAAATTAATTCATTTGTTAATAAAAAATGCGCATGAAAAAGTTTTTCATTTTGGCATTAATGATACATTAGTTCAATTACGGGAGGAATTTTGGGTAATCAAGGGCAGACAGGCAGTAAAAAGCGTATTAAGAAGATGCAGAATTTGCATAAAATTTAATTCTAGAGCTGGAGCCCAGATATCAGCTCCGTTACCTGCAGATCGTATCAATGAACAAAAGCCCTTTGCAGTGATAGGCCTTGATTTTGCAGGCCCTTTATACATCCGAAATAATGATAACAAAATATATATATTGTTGTGCACATGCGCAATTACTAGAGCAGTGCACCTAGAATTGGTAGAGAACCTATCTACCGAAACATTCTTATTGGCTTTCAGAAGAATAGTAGCAAGGCGTGGTCTTTGCCATACGGTATACTCCGATAACGCACGAACCTTTCATCGAGCAGATATTGAGTTAAGGAACATCTGGAAAATAATTAGCCATCCCGACGTTAAAGATTACTATAGTAGTAATAAAATAAAATGGAAATATATCATGGAAATGTCGCCATGGTGGGGAGGCTTCTATGAAAGACTGGTGCGATCCGTAAAATCTGCCTTAAGAAAGGTGGTTGGCAAAACCACTTTAACACACACACAACTACATACAGTTATATGTGAAATTGAAGCTTCAATAAATTCGCGACCCATCACATATATTTATGCAGACTCAGGAGAACCTTCTCCAATTACGCCAGCACACTTCTTGGTAGGTCAACGACTAACTACCCTACCTATCGTGCATATGAAACCACATGTGCTTCCTGGAACTTCTCCATCATATGTGAAACGTTTCAATCAAAAAGAACGAATATTGGAACAGTTCTGGTCAAGATGGAAGAAGGAATACTTTCTTCAGCTGAAAAACGCCATGACAAGTCGACACTCCAGTATTCGAGAATATTCGCCAAACGATGTTGTTTTAATCCACGATGCTAAGTTGCCAAGATACCTGTGGAAATTAGGAGTAGTAACTCAAGTGTTTCCCGGTAGAGATGGAAAGGTACGATCTTGTGAGATAAAAACAGCTACAGGTACATTTAGACGTCCTTTCCAGTTGATTTATCCAGTTGAAATTTTTGAAAGAGACTAAATAAACTTTAATACTATATTTACAAACTATGACTTTTGGGTGAACTTTAAATTCTCTTTGATATAATGAAAATTAGAAAATGAACATAAAGTTAATGTTCATCCGGGGGCCAATGTGTTATTTATTGGTCAAATCTAAAACCTGTAGATGGCGCTGCGCGCCGATATTAATGTTTTTGTTTCTTCTTTTCTCCTCAGTGTGTGCTTCGTGTTCGTCTTTGTTGTAATAAATGTATGTGTCAGTAATTGATATTCTATTATTTTCGATTTGAGTCGTCAATTTACACCAATGAATTGGAATTGAACCATCAGTGGCCGGCAGTCCCCAAGACTCTGGACCGATAAGGTAAGATATTTACCTTATTTCAATTTAATATTCTGAAAATGACTATTAATAACTATTTATGAAAAGATATATTAAAAATACGTCGCCAAAGTAGCGACATGGTTTTAGATTTAGATAACAACGGATGTTTAGTAGGCGTCTGCAGCACTGTATTACTAATATATATATATATATATAGATATAGATATAGATATAGATATATTGTGTGTGATAAGCATTAAAGAATAAACTACAAACGCTAAACTTGAAACTCTTTTTTGAGCACTTGAAATACACATCACACATACAATCGGCAGTAAAATCTTTGAAGCGCTAGCAGTAATTCATGTTTAAAAGATGTGCTCGTGATACTGTTTTATTAAGTAAATATTTGTTGAGTCATGATCTTAGTGTTTATGCTGTTAATAAAAAAAGTAAATTGATGAAAAAATTAGCGATGAAAAAAAGAAAGAAAAATGTGGATGTGTGCTTTAATAATTTTGCCGCCGACTGTAAATAGTTAAAAATTATTATTAACCTATTTCTTATATTTTAAATTTTTTTAACTTAGTACTATTAATTATATTTTCAATTCTTTTTTAATCGATTTACCAATTTATTTTATAACTTAAAAATGTTTGCATGATTTTTAGTTGAATTACTCATTTTCATTTATATTCGGGTTTCGGGTCGGGTATAAAGAAATCGGGTTCGGGTCGGGTGCGGGTCGTTAAAATTTTCTGTCGCGGGTCCGGGTCGGGTTTCGAGTTTATTAAAATTTTTTTTCCGGGTTTCGGGTTGATTTAAAATCCAATTGTCGGGTTCGAGTCGGGTAAAATCCGACCCGTGCAGGACTCTACCCTAGATGCATTTTATAAGACGTCTTGAAATCCTCTGTGTGTTGTAAGAGGTAGCTTTTGCAGAAGTGTGTGGGTGGTTCACTCGTCTTCTTCTTCTTCTTCTTCTTTTTTTTTTTTTTTTTTTTTTTAAGACTGTTTCTTGCTGAGCAGCGTTATAATTTTTTTTTCTTAATAATATTATAGTAAATATTACTTAAGCTTGATAATATAATAATTCAATTTAATTCTAAAACAATATGTATTTAGAATTTTTGCTGTTTTTGACAATTTTTCTGATTTCTATTCTTGTTACCTATTTCAGGTTCACTCACATTTTACGTATTGAAATTAAATTTTTTTCAAGGTCAATTTTATTTTTTTAGGAAATTGTAATGGTAATTCACTTATTAAAATTTTGTTCAGGAAAAGGAAATTATTTCATACGGGTAAATATTAATGATTTTTTGACCAACGCAATGTATTGAAATAAAGTTGTTTCATAAATAATGCAGGAAAAATAAATTATAATACAGGAAATAAAATAAAATTAGATTAAAGTAAAAACAAATAATGATAATAATTAAATTTTTTATTTAAAATTTTACTAGAAATCTTACATGAACGCTCTTGTTCTAACGTAGGGCTAGATTTTTTTTTTCCCTCACATCTTTTTTCACACACAAGGCATTTCATTATGTCTTGCAGAATGCTGGTTGTCATCTTTTTGTACAACATGAAGCATGAAGCCTCTTCTGCTTCATATATAGTTCATTACGCCATGTTCAGTTTGCCTTACAAAACCACAATGTCTATCATAGCTTTTGTACTGATCTACACTCTCTGGCTCACTTTGTTAAAATTTGGATTTTCACGTGTAGGAACACAGTTTTTATAAACTCTAAAATTATTTGAGATTTTTCTTTTTCATATTAATGCTGTATTAAAAAAAATTTTGAAAATTAACAAATAGATAAAATTAATTGATCGTCATATTTATAGCTGCTGATTTCCTTTTCTTTGTTCTCAACTATACACACAGTTTAATGAATGATTATTTTTAATATTTTACATATTTTATATTATGTCACATTTATATACTTTATTGATTATGTAACATATTTCAGATGCTTCACGTTATCCTAACAATGATTGTTACAAAATTGTAAATAATTGTGTTTATTTTTGTATAAATTCTTTCAAAGAGGCTTAGTAAGTAGATAAAGTGCTAATTTTCTGCATTTCTAGTCGTTTTAGCGTTGAAATAGCCTTAATTTCCCTTAAAAACGCATTAAAAAGGCCCAATTAGGCAGGTAATGGATTTGGCGCCAAATTTGGCGACTTTTTTCCACCTTGGCGATTTTTTGGCGACCTTGGCGAGAAAATCCTTAGAAGGGATATACCAAATATGGAAGCTCTAATCTCATTGGCTGATGAGATATGGAAATATCTGCAACCTTCCACACGTGGAAGGTTGTATACAGGTTGTATACTACAGGGGTATATAAGGAGCGTTTTTCGCCAAGGCGAGTTAGTTCAGTTCGCTAGTACTTGCATTGCTTTGTGCCTCTTTGAAAGATACTTGCTTCAAGTGTTATTGCTATACAGTTTGTACAGTGGATTTGCTATTGACAGCTGTTGTTTACACAGCTTAAACAACAGCTGTCAATATTGTTTCAATTGAAGCTGATACTTGGTTTATTGACCTGTATTTTTCTGGAACTTTCTGTGAATAAATTACTGAATTTTTGTAAGTTTGGCCTTTCATTCTCACACAACTCACGAACCCCCAACTACGCAACATTTCTGGTGTCAGGAGTGGAGTTGTCTGTGAATGGTGATAACTAGAGGTATGGAGCAAGAGATGAAGAAACCTCTAGAAAGCTTAGCTACCCAGATGAATAAAATGAGGGAAGGACAAAGAGAAATGAAAGAAGGACAAAGAGAGATGAAAGAAAGTATGGAAACATCGCAAAGAGAATTGAAAGGCAGTTTGGGTGAAGTTCAGGGAGAAATTAAGTCAATCCAAGAAAAAGTTGAATGCAGTCAAGAGGAGATGAAGAGAGAACTTTCGGCAGTAAAGGAAGTGATTGAAAGTAAATTATCGGATATGGAAAGCAGAGTAGATGGAATAGAAGAGAAAGTTTTGAAAATAGAAGAGAGTTTTGAACAGAAAGCTATAAAGATAGAAGAAAATGTTATGAAAATAGAAAGAAATTTTGAAGAGAGATTTATGAAGATGGATGAAGAGAGATGGATGAAGAGATGGATGAAGATTTATGAAGAGAATTTTGAGGAGAAAGCTAAAGAAAATTTTGATCAGGAACTGAAAGGAAGGTTTTCAGAGATAGACGGTAAATTGAAGAGAATAGAAGAAGATCTGGAGAGAAAAGTGGAAGAAAAGTTAGAATACATGCCCCAGGAAACTGAAAAGAAAGAGAGAAGAATCCAGAATCAGGAATTTATTAAGCTATCCACCTACGACGGCAGTTCCTCCTGGCATGTATATAAGACGCAGTTTTCTATCGTAGCTGAAGCTAACGGCTGAGACTCTACCGCCAAGTCAGTCCACTTAGAAGCAGCATTACGGGGAGATGCAGCCGAGATACTGAGAAATGTTTCTAAAGAAGAAAGGAACGACTTCGAGGCCCTGACTATAGCACTAGAGCTACGGTTCGGAGAGAAGTGTTCTAAGGACTATAGTCGCCTCCAGCTAAAATCCCGTTACCGGAAAACGGGCGAAAGTTTGCAAGAGCTGGCAGCGGACATTCAGAGACTGTCACACCTAGCATTCTCAGACTGTCATGCTGACACTCGAAACAACTTAGCTCTTCAGTACTTTATATATGCAGTTCTTGATCCAGAAATTCAAAAAGCGCTGAGACTCTCCAACATCAGAGACGTAGAATCAGCTTTAGGCTATGCACTTAGGATAGAGGCAGCCCAACAAGCCTCACGTAAAGACCGCCATACCATAAGATTAGTCTCATTAAATGATACGCCTGCTGATGAAAATGAAATGAAGAGAAGTATTGTAGAGATCTTAAAGAGATGGCGCAGCCTGGAAAATAATATGGAAATAAAGGATCGGAAGATAAAGTGCTGGGGCTGTGGAGGGGGTGGTCATGTGAAAAGGAACTGCCTTGTACGACCAACTAAAGGAAATCATCCGGCTTCACCATCACTGCAGGGAATCTAGGAGAAGGCCATCTCGCGAGGCGGAGGTTGCCTGAAGTAAAAGAGCCCCAGTTTACAGTATTTTATGTTTCATGGATGAGTGGCGGCGATAATGGACTTTACGTCTATGGCCAAGTTAACAACACCGCCTGCCGGATGATTCTGGACACGGGAGCCAACGTGACCATCATTAGAACGGATTTGGCTTAAGAACTAAAAGAGAAGATCATCTGGACTCCGCCCTGCGTTAAACTCCAGACTGTGACCGGAGACGAAATTAAAATATATGGAAAAATGAACTTGATCATCACTTTTGGGAATGCCAGTTACCATCATATGGTATATGTGGCAGATATAAAAGATCCTGTAATCATTGGAATTGATTTCCTGAGAAAATTTAACTTTAAATTGAACTTGAAGAATAATGAACTGCATTCGAGTTCGGAAGACATAGCTGTGTTCAACACTGAAAATCAAGACATTCAGCCAATATGCCAAATAACAGCCAAGTCTGAAATTTCCATCCCTCCACATACCGAGACAATAGTGTCAGGAACACCTCCTACCAAGCAATACTTCCGCTATGGACTGATTGAATACCCGAACATAGACAATAGCCCAAGAGGAATTTTGGTAGCTTCATCTCTAGTTGATCTCTCAAAGAATACTATTCCTGTGAGAGTCGCAAACATCAGTGATAAAGTCCGAGCAGTGAAGAAGGATGAGGTGTTAGCAGCCTGCACTCTTGTAACATGCATAAACCGCCCCACGCAATCAACCGAATCCAAGTCTTCTGAGCAATTAACAACGGAACTACTCAAGAATGCAGAATTAGGAAGTGAACAGAGATGTGCTGCGGAGAAGCTACTCCAAGAATTTAAAGATCTTTTTTCTCGAACACCTGAAGACGTCGGGAGAACGAACATTACCCAGCACAGAATTGATACAGGGAATCATCCTCCAATCAAGCAACATCCAAGAAGACATCCATTTGCTAAACAGGAAGAGGTCACTGAACTTCTAAGTGAAATGCAGCACAATGATGTTATCGAGCCATCAACGAGTCCTTGGGCCTCTCCCATAGTACCGGTGCGAAAAAAGGATGGTTCAACAAGATTTTGCGTGGATTATTGTCGTTTGAATGACATCACGAAGAAAGACAGTTACCCTCTTCCCAGAATTGACGACACATTAGACACACTTGCTGGCAATAAATGGCTCTCGACTTTGGATCTGAAGATCGGTTACTGGCAACAGGCCCTGACTAACGGCAGGGCATACGGGTCAAATGCCCTGGCCCCCCTACAGGCATATGCAGAAATTCTGCAACCTAAAGAGCTCTTATGCCACTGCAAGGGGGCCCCCCAGAATAGGCTTGCCCCGGGGCTCCAGGTAGTCTAAGTCGGGCCCTGACTGGCAAGTAGAATTACATCCTGATGATCGTGAGAAGACTGAATTCACCACGGGACAAGGACTGTGGAAATTTAAAATTATGCCATTCGGAGTATGTAATACACCTGCCACTTTCGAACGCCTGATGGAAACAGTGCTAAAAGGACTTTCCTATGAGGCCTGTCTGGTGTATTTGGATGATATTATCGTTGTGGGGCGCACCTTTGAAGACCATCTACGAAACATCCGAAAGGTGCTGGAGAAACTCAGAATGGCTAACCTCAAATTGAATCCAGGCAAGTGTAACTTGTGTTAGATATTGTCCATGTTTTATTTTATTCTCTCATTTTTATATTTTTAACTCACGTGATGTATTTTTGTTATTGTAAAAAAAAAGAAAAGATTATTGAGATGATGCTCGTGTGCGTGCATCTAGTTTTTTTTTCTGAGTATTCAAATTTTTTCTGTGGAATAAAAGCAGCAAATAGATTTTGTTGTTAGAAAATATTATTTAGTTTTTAGAAAGCTTAGAAGTTTAAAATAACTTCTTTTGTATGCTTTAAATTTATTTGGCGTCCGCAATTATATGTAGTAAGCTAGAGAGTTAAAATAACTTTCTTTTTGTATGCTTAAATAACATTTTGTGGTGTCTGCGCGATAGGACGAAGTGAAACAATATGTTTCAAGCAATTAAAGGTTTTAGAAAAGCCGATCTGAAGCTTGTAGCGGAAGAGCTTGGCGAAATAATTCCTCCTGAATGTACTATTGCTACCTTGAAGGAAATTATCTTGAATAGCAACGAATATAAAAAAGATCCCAGTTTTGTGCAAGAAATTCTATCAACGGCTGTTGTTGAGAGGCAAGAAATAGAAAAAGATCTTCAACAAAAAAAACTTGAATTAGAAATAAAGAAGATGGAATTAGACCAACAGGTGGAATTAGCTAGAATACAGTCACAGGCACACATTCAGGGTGAGTCAATTTTAACTGTTAGTGAAAATAATGCATCCAGAAGAAAAATTTCCTTACCCAAGTTACAATTCTGACAATTTGATGGGGATTTAAAAGAATGGCTACCATTCTGGAGTCAGTTTGAGCAGATAGATAAAGATAACGATATTCCTCCAGAAAACAAATTCCAGTACCTCATTCAACCAACGGTCGCCGGTTCCAGAGCACGAGAAGTTGTAGATAGTTTTCCGCCAACTGGCGCCAACTATGCCAAAGTTATAGAGAGTCTAAAAGCTCGTTATGGAAGAGATGATCTTCTAGTTGAAGTGTACGTTAGAGAATTATTAAAATTAATTATAGTTGCGCATACAAAAGAAAAATTTTCTCTTACTTCATTGTACGATAAACTTGAATCATATTTAAGGGCCCTTGAAACGTTGGGTGTCACCACTGATAAATGCGCTTCTATATTATATCCTATGGTAGAATCCTGTTTTCCAGCTGAATTTTTGAAAGCTTGAAATAGAAGTAACATTGTTTCTACTAGTTCTGATGCGAAAGAACGGTTGGACAATTTGATGCAATTTCTCAAATGTGAAGTTGAAGGAGATGAAAGAAAAAATTTGTCGGTAGCCGGTTTTGGTCTGGGGAAGAAAAATGATGACCGAAATTATAGAAAAAGGAGGACTTACACTGATGTTGTTAAGCCTATACCCACTGCCTCTACTTTATTAACGACTTCTTTTAAACAGGATCTAAAGAAAAATTGCGTGTTTTGTGATGGAAAGCATATGAGTTCAGACTGTTTTACGGCACGAAAGATGCGTTTTAATGAGAAGCAGAATGTTCTAAAGGATAAGAAGTGCTGTTTCCTCTGTTTGGGGTCAGGTCACACTACCAAACAGTGTAAAGCTGTCCTGAAGTGTTTTATCTGTGATAGAAAACATTCCACCGTGATGTGCCAAAGTCTTGATAAAGGCAAAACAAATGAAAGGGAAGAGAAAGAAAAGTCAATTGAAAGTGAAGTAAATATGGCAAATTTCAATAAAAATCCAAGGGTATTTCTTCAAACTCTAAAAGCAAAAGTCGTCTCTGATAATAAAGAAAAGGATATTCGTCTAATTTTGGATACTGGTTCACAAAGATCGTATATTTTGAAGAAATTAGCAGAAGAAATGAAATATGCAGCCATTAAAAAAGAAAAGGTTGTGCATTCACTTTTTGGCGGAGTCTCAACCAAAGAATATGAACATAACTTTTATAAAATAAGATTAAGAGATTTGACAGGGAAATTCAGATGCAATTTTGAAGTTTTGGATCAAAATATTATATGTGAAAATGTTAAGCCTGTGGGAAAAGGTTCTTGGCTGAAAGAATTGGCCGAGAAAGGCATTGTTTTGACAGATGTTGGCGATGCAGCTGAATCTATTCAAGTACTGATTGGAGCCGATATAATCGGTAAACTATTGACAGGTCGAAGAGAAGTGTTGTCTTCTGGGTTAGTTGCAATGGAAACACTTTTTGGCTGGACATTAATGGGAAAAGTTCCTCAAGAAAGTTCATCTAAAGAAAATTTAGCGCTATCAGTTACTTCTATGTTTGTAAAAGAAGCAGAAATTTCCGACTTATGGAGATTAGATTTACTTGGAATAAGTGATCCAATCGAAAAGCTATCTAAGATCGAAATAGATCGTCAAGTAAAAGAACACTTTCTACAGACAGTAACACGGAATAAAGACGGTCGTTATGAAATATCCTTGCCATGGGCTGAAGATAAACCACCTTTACCTGATAATTTGTGTTTAGCCAAGAAAAGGTTAACCAATGTCACACAAAAACTACTTGCGAGTAATATTTATGAAAAATATGAGGAAGTACTTTTAGGATGGCTTGGCGACAAAATTATTGAAGAGGTTCCTGAATGTGAAAGGTCCTTTTATGGACACTACTTACCTCATCGACCAGTTATAAAGGAGAATAGCACTATTCCAATTCGTCCAGTATTTGACGCATCAGCAAGAATCCAAAACCATCCATCTTTGAATCAATGTCTACACTGCGGTCCAAATCTCATTGAATTAATTCCTGACATACTTTTGCGATTTAGAGAAAATAAATTCGGTGTCTTAGCTGATATCAAGAAAGCGTTTTTGCAAATAAGCATCCGAAAAGAAGATCGGGATTTTTTACGTTTCCTCTGGTGGAGCAATCCAGAACAAAGTGAGCTTAGAATATTTCGTCATGCTAGAGTCGTTTTTGGAGTCAAGAGTTCACCTTTTTTGCTAGCTTCAGTAATAGAATACCATATTAAAAATGATGAAGTATACGACCCAGAACTTAAGCAAAGATTGTTGAGAAGCTTCTATGTTGACAATGTTGTTACGAGTGTCCGTACGGAGGAAGAGTTAAAGAGATTTATTACTTGCTCTAAAAACCTAATGTCTAAAGGCGGATTCGACCTAAGAGGATGGGAACATACAGAAGAGAGAAAGGACACGGAACACGGTAAAGAAGCTGTTGTACTTGGATTACACTGGAACAGATTTTCGGACATTTTAAAGGTCAATGTATCCTGGACGAAAGATGTAAGTCTGGAAAAAATAACAAAACGTACTATGCTATCAGTGGCACATAAAGTTTTTGATCCAATTGGTTTTACTTCACCAGTCATGATTTGCCCCAAGATGATGTTACAGAAAACCTGGAAAATTGGTTTAACCTGGGATGAAGAAATTACCGGGGATCTAAAAAACGAGTTTATTGGATGGTTTCGTGAATTAAATATATTGGAAGAAATTGAGATTCCGCGATACATTCAAGTCACTCCAGAGAATTTAAAAAAATGTACTCTTCATACATTTTGTGATGCTAATAATCAGGCTTATGCTGCCATTGTCTTTTTGAGAATAGAAAAAGCTGATCAAGTGAAATTATTCCTTCTGGCTGCCAAATTCCGCATCAGTCCTTTAAAGTGCCCAACTATACCTCGAATGGAGCTTCTAGCGGCTTTGATTGGTGCTAGATTATCGAAATTAGTAACAGAAGCATTCAGTTGGGAAAATATGGAAAGATATTTTTGGAGTGATTCCACGACAGTTCTTGCATGGATAATCAGAGAAGAGAACTGGTCAGTTTTCGTCAGGAACCGAGTTCAAGAAATCAGGAGTTTGACTGATCCTTCTTTATGGAAATATATTCCCAGTGAAATTAACCCATTGGATCTACCCTCTAGAGGTTGTAAAGCCAAACAACTTGTCTCTCTCAAATGGTGGGAGGGTCCATCGTGGCTTAAGAATCCATATGAGTACAACAAACATATGAATTTCATCTGCCAGAAGATAAATGAAGGAGACGTTGAAAGAGAAAAGTTAAAATTTACAAAATTACTGATAAATGTAGACGAAAATTCACAGAATACTTGGTACTATCACTATTTTTCATGTTATGAGAAAATCGTTCGCCTTGTGGGATGGATTCTCCGTTTTAAACATAATACTTGTAATTCAAAGGATAAAGTGAAAGGAGAATTGACAAGTCAGGAATTTCACAAAGCAGAAATGAAAATAGCGTGGATGATTCAGAAAGAAGTTTTTACCTCTAAAGATTATGAGAAATTGAAAACTCTTGAGACTTTCAAAGATGAGGAAGATATAATACGCGTGAAAACTAAAATTTTGTATAGACAAGACAAGAAGGATTTTCTCACACCTATCGTTCTACCATCTAACCATGAAGTTGTTAAACGACTAATTTCATATTTTCATCTGAAAAATTGTCACGCAGGTCCTCAGATTCTTTTAAATTTGATTAGAGAAAAATATTGGATTTTGAATGGAAGAAGAACTGTGACATCTGTTTTATCTAAATGTACTACTTGTAAAAGATTCAACTCTAAGAACGTGGAATCTTCGCCTATTTCTCTACCAGAAAATCGAGTAAAAGATGCAGCTGTGTTTCAGATCATTGGTATTGATATGGCTAGTCCTTTGTTTCTGAAAGACAATCAAAAGAGTTGGGTTATCTTGTTCACATGTGCTATCTACCGGGCAGTACATTTTGAACTTGTTACATCAGCATCTACCGAGGTTTTTTTGATGGCTTTAAGAAGATTTATATCTCGTAGAGGAAGATGTTCCATTATATATTGCGACAATGGCTCTAATTTTGTTGGTGCAGCCAACTATTTGAAACGACTGAACTGGAATCATATACAAAAGGATGGAGCAACCAATTCAATTGAATGGAAATTCAATCCGCCAACTGCGGCGTGGTGGGGCGGATGGTGGGAGAGGCTCATCAGACTGATGAAAGATCTATTAAAAAGAGTCCTTGGGCGAGCGTGCTTGAATTATGAAGAAATGATTACTGTATTGGCTGATTGCGAAAGCATTATCAATTCTCGACCTTTGACTTACATGTCAGAGCAAGAATCTATTAAGCCAATTTCTCCTGCCATGTTTTTGAAAGATATTCATGAATATATTGTACCAGACATTGATGCAGTCGAGGGAAACTCTTTCAAACGAAGACTTAAATATAGACAAGCACTGCAGAAAAGTTTAAGAAATCGATTTAGATCAGAGTATTTGGGTTTACTTATTCAGCGACCGAATGTGAGAAGAAGCCAACAGAGAGTTTCTGTAGGAGACATTGTGTTGGTGGGAGCGGACAATAAAAAAAGGATGCACTGGCCATTAGTACGCATCATAGAGCTTATTCATGGCAAAGATGGAAAAGTGCGCCTCGTAAAGTTACAAAAAACTCATTCAGAGATACTTCGACCAATACAAAGAATCTATCCTCTAGAAGTATCATCTAGTGACGGTGCTGAAAATACGTTGCCTAATCCAGCTGTGAAGGAAGCACAAATTGAAAAGTCTTTGGAGGATAAGTCCTGCATAGAAATTAGAAAGACTAGATCTGGAAGACTAATTAAAATGCCAGACAGACTGATTTTATGAAGTTTATGAAATCTACTAGAAATATCAAAATGAAGAGTTTTGATTATAAGATATAATCAAAAGGTGGGAGGATGTTAGATATTGTCCATGTTTTATTTTATTCTCTCATTTTTATATTTTTAACTCACGTGATGTATTTTTGTTATTGTAAAAAAAAAGAAAAGATTATTGAGATGATGCTCGTATTCGTGCATCTAGTTTTTTTTTTTCTGAGTATTCAAATGTTTTCAGTGGAATAAAAGCAGCAAATAGATTTTGTTGTTAGAAATTATTATTTAGTTTTTAGAAAGCTTAGAAGTTTAAAATAACTTCTTTTGTATGCTTTAAATTTATTTGGCGTCCGCAATTATATGTAGTAAGCTAGAGAGTTAAAATAACTTTCTTTTTGTACGCTTAAATAACAACTTGTTCCGTCGTGAAGTGAGCTACCTCGGCCATATCATCTCTGCCGAAGGTGTTAGAACTGATCCTGAGAAGATCTCTGCAGTCGACAACTGGAGTCGCCCTGAAAATGTACACCAACTACGAAGTATCCCGGGTTTATGCACTTACTACAGGAAGTTTGTCAAGGATTTCTCAAATATTGCCAGACCACTCCACAAGCTGACGGAAGCCAAACAAAAGTTCCTGTGGACAGATGAATGTGAAAATGCGTTCAAGCGACTTAAAGAGGCCTTAACATCATCGCCTATCTTGACGTATCCACAGCCGGACAGACAGTTCATACTTGATACAGATGCCAGCCATGAGAGTGTCGGTGCTGTTCTGTCGCAGGAAATTGATGGTCAATAACATGTCATTGCCTATTGGAGTAAATGCTTGTCTAAACCAGAGCGAAATTATTGTACCACCAGGAAAGAGCTACTCGCCATCGTAAAAGCCATGGAACATTCCATCATTACCCCTATGGCAAAAGATTCCTGCTCCGGACTGACCATGCATCTTTAACGTGGATGCTCCAGTTCAAGAACCCGGAAGGACAGATTGCCAGGTGGATACAACGCGTCCAGGAATATGACTTCAAGATACGTCATCGTAATGCAGATGCCTTGTCACGTAAGCCCTGCTCGGAAAGCTGCAAGTACTGCTCTAGAGCAGAACAGAAATACCTGCCGATAAATCTGGTTGCCTGCCAAGTTGTCTCAACACCATCAGAACAAGATCCCGATCAATGGAGTGACAAAGAACTTAGACAAGCACAGTTGGAAGATCCTGACATAAAGCCAATATTTCAGCTGAAGGGGACGACCAGCAACAGACCTACCTGGCAGGACATTTCCAGATTTAGTCCCATTACGAAAAATTATTGGGCACTTTGGGACTCTCTTCATATCAGAAACGGCGTATTATACAGAAAGTGGGAATCTGATGATGGGAAAAGCTTCAGATGGCAGATTGTATTACCAAGATCAAAAATTCCATCGGTATAACGTGGGAGCACCATTTGAACGGATTGCACTCGACATCTTGAGTCCTTTGCCACGGACCTCCAGTGGAAATAAATACATCCTCGTCGTGATGGACTATTTCACCAAGTGGCCTGAGGCATATCCCATTCCCAATCTAGAGGCATGCACAGTCGCAGAGGTCCTAGTGCAGCAATGGGTGTCAAGGTACGGCACGCCCCTACAACTTCATACCGACCAAGGTAGGAACTTTACCTCTGCTGTTTTGAAAGGACTGTTTCAACTACTCGGCATAGACAAAACTCAGACAACACCCTTACATCTCCAGTCAGACGGCATGGTCGAGAGGTTCAACCGTACCATCCTGAATAACCTCTCTCTTCTAGTATCAAGGAACCAGCAAGATTGGGACTTGAAGTTGCCTTTGTTCCTTTATCGAAGTGCTGTTCATGAAACCACCGGCTATACTCCAGCCCAGATGCTATTTGGACGTGAACTTCGTCTCCCTTGTGATCTCCTGTTTGGTTGTACACCCGATGCGCCTTCATCGCCCGAGGAGTACATCCAAGATCTCCAGGCACGGTTTGAGGACGTACACAACTTTGCTCGGGAGCGGTTTCACATGGCAACGGAGAAAATGAAGACAAGGTACGATCTAAAGGCTACACAACATGATTTGCAGAAAGGAGAGAAGGTCTGGTTGTGGAATCCTGTTCGACGCAAAGGACTCTCTCCTAAGTTACAGTGCAACTGGGACGGACCATACACAGTCTTAAAAAGACTGAATGATGTAGTGGTGCGGATCACTAAAACACCTTCATCAAAACCGAAGGTGGTGCACTATAACAGGCTAGCCAAGTACGACAATTAACGGTAATATTAAAATTTAAAATGTAAATACCTGTAAAATTTGCGCATGCGTAATGTAAATATTTGTATATAAATACTTGTACATATTTGTGAATTTTGTAAATATTTCTCTGTTGATTTTTGTTTCTATTTTGTCGTTATATGCAACTTAGTTTTTGTATTTTAGATTGTGTAAATTTGTTTAGTTTCGCCTCTTGACTAAGGGTTGCACTGCCCGGGACGTGCAGTTCTTGGGAGGGGGGCAGTGTTATAAAATTGTAAATAATTGTGTTTATTTTTGTATAAATTCTTTCAAAGAGGCATAGTAATTTGATAAAGTACCAATTTTGTGCATTTCTAGTCGTTTTAGCGTTGAAATAGCCTTATTTTCCCTTAAAAACGCATTAAAAAGCCCCAATAAGGCAAGTAATGGATTTGGCGCCAAATTTGGCGACTTTTTTCCACCTTGGCGATTTTTTTGGCGACCTTGGCGAGAAAATCCTTATAAGGTATATACCAAATATGGAAGCTCTAATCTCATTGGCTGATGAGATATGGAAATTTCTGGAACCTTCCACACTTTTCTACAGGGGTATATAAGGAGCGTTTTCCGCCAAGGCGAGTTAGTTCAGTTCAGTTTTCAGCCAGCTTCGCAGTACTTGCATTGCTTTGTGCCTCTTTGAAAGATACTTGCTTCAAGTGTTATTGCTATACAGTTTGTACTGTGGATTTGCTATTGACAGCTGTTGTTTAAGCTGTGTTTACTGCTTGAATTGAAGCTGATACTTGGTTTATTGATCTGTATTTTTATGGAACTTTCTGTGAATAAATTACTGAATTTTTGTAAGTTTGGCCTTTCATTCTCGGACAACTCACGAACCCCCAATTACGCAACAATATGTTTTCTACGTTGTTCTATAACTATTCAGTGTTTTTTTTTTTTTTTTTTCAAATTTATTTTTATATGCCACAATTTAATTTAATTTAAATTAATTTAATTTTTTTTTGTTCATCAGAAGATTATCATACCTTTTCTACAATGTTATGCAAAATTTTGGAATTTAACAGGGAAGAGGTGCCGCTCACCGCTCTAGGAGCAGTGTCGAGCGATTCCAGCTATGCTAGACCCCTCTTCCGGAGTTTATTTAAACTCTTAAAAAATAAATAAATAAATAAAATTACAAAGGCCGCTAGAGACAGGTTTCCCACACGACAAGGAGCCGGATGCTCTATGCTGGTAGATAAAGTGACAAGTGGCCTAAAGAGATATGGTAGCAAGGTATTGGTGAGAGTTCATGAGAAAATTTTGGTGCTGGGAAAGTCTTATAAATTTTTGTGCTATGAAAGTCTTTATGAAACCCTTATCGACAATGGGCAACGTTGTTGTAAATTAAACAGGAAAACTAATTGTTATATGTGCCGGGCTGTGACCCACGTGACAAGTGGCACCATAATAACTATTAAGCTGAGGTCATTTAACTGGGAGGTTTTTTTACGCTGATTTTGTGAAACAAGACAATAGGCTGCAGTTGTTGATGACGATATATTATGTTGTTTTGAAATGTCCCACAGCACAATATTGCTCAAAAGATGATTTTGTGAAGGTTCGATGACATATAGAGCAAGCAGATGTGAGATAAATCTGTGAGATTAGTCATATTCATAAGAAATTCAAATATACTATTTAGTTTAGAAAGCAGGCCTTTTCTATTGAGAATATTAAACAGCCAATCGGCAGGTCTGAGAGTGGGATTTCTTAAGTGGAAGGCAGAAGTTAAACTACAGTAGTAATAATAGTGATTAGGAGTTCCCTCTCCCCGCAAGGACACAGAGGTGACCGTCCGCAATGAAAAATTTTTGGAATTGTATTATACGGTTGTATTAGTGAGAGAGAGAGCATTTTATGCTTCTGTTATTCTCATCCATTTTGACGATTTTTTTTCCTCGCCGCTGGGGAGAAATATGTGAAGGAGTATCTTCACATATATTAGTTTTATTACATTCTCAAATAAATTTAGTAATTAAATATTTTCAACAAATAAAATGTCTAATAAAATAGATAACGAAATTCTAAATTATCTTTTTGATTTAAACATATTTGTGTCTTTATAAATAAATATCTTACGTCTAACAATTTATCTGTTAATCTATTAAATAAATCGGTTGAAAACAAAGAAACGTATTCATTAAAATTAATAATATATTTCTGCTAGTCGTAATGGCTTCTTATTAAATAACTGTCTCGCGGAATTCTAATCTCCCCTAAATCTTTTAATAAAATAAAATATAAAGAATATTATTTTCATCTAACAACCGTTGTGTATCTATAAATTACATTTCATTCTTTTCAATTGCGTAAATCTATTTATTATAGCTAATTTGAGCAATAAATTTCCGTTGTAACATCATGAAAGTGGTAATTTATATTTCTAAGTGACAGAATGCACAATAGTTGCGTCTTTGCGTCTCCCTTTCGCAGACGATATTCTGGCGATAAAATTTGGCATAAGTGATTGGCATAAATTTCTATAACGAACTGTCTAAATTCAAAATATTCATATTAAAATCTTCGGGAGACAAGGGATTATGTTTGGATATAAAATTAGCGATATTTTTCTAATTCTTGGCGTATTTCGACAGTCTGTTTGAGATTGTCATTAAGTAAACTTCAGAATTTGCTTGTAGATCGTTGTTAAGTAAACACGTACCCTTAAACCCTCTCTCTCACCTCATGCCTTTGCTTTCTCGAAACTCACGGACTAGATGTACTGCCACTATAAACAGATGTTGAATTGCTTTATGAAGACTTCCAAAATAAAAGTATATTATTACTCACAAGGAAACATTCAGAAGGTGTCATCGTCAAAAAGTATTTAAATATATATATATGATTCTACTCTTCATAAACACCAGAAAATGAAAAAAATATCGGCGGAAATTAATTACAGCGACCACAAAAAATTATCAACATTAAGCATATTTGGCGATTTCACACTGCTTGGCGATTGATTTTGAGTACTTGGCGGAAAAGCAAAACACGGTTCTGTTCGTACACGGCAATCTCGGTGCTAGCAAACATATCGCCTAAGAGCGCTAAATAGCCAAATATGCTTAATTTTGATAATTTTTTGTGGTCGCTGCAATTAATTTCAGCCGATAATGTTTTCATTTTCTCGTATTTTATGAAGAGTTGAATCACATATATTTTTCTCAATACGTTTTGAAGATGACACCTTTTGAATGTTTCCTTGTCAGTCTGTGTTACTTTCTCGGCCAACTTTTACAGCAGAATGGACCTGGACAATGTAATGCAACAACTTATACAAGAATCCCGGAACTTCTACTTAATATGTATTCTCATTTATTTTCAGAGATTTTTAAATAACTTTGCCCTCGAGAATTTACGCTCTAAAATTCTTATAGGGGTTTCTAGAACTCGCTACCAAAGGGGTCTAGAATTTATAAGGATGACATGGAACTATTTTTTCTAGAGCCGCAATGCAGATTCTAGATGTCAGTTACAGAGTTTTTTCTCAGTGTGTATCGTTAAGTGAACGAAATGTGACTTTAGGATATGTTAATACAGACCCAGTACAATTTGTGGATGAATTGTTAAGCATGTTAAATAGTGGATATATAAACATTTATTTAAAAACTTTAAAAAAAAAGCAAATTTTTTATTTATAATATACAGGGTTTTTAACGAAAATTATTCCTTCTTTCAGATAAATTGGAAAAACACTTTTTAAACAATATACTGCAATCTTTATACAAATATCTTTATTTTCTCATGAAATATGAGCATTTTTAAGAAAAACATTTTTACTGCGCGTGCGCGAAAAATAGAAATATTTTTATAAGATTGAAAATTAGATATATTGGGCAACTTTTGTCAAAAATTCATTTGAATTGAATAAAATTTAAGAAAATTGTCGGCAAAAGAACGAACTAGATTTTAGTTATTATCCAAGAATTGAAATTTTATAAGGGGTTTTTTGCATGCTGCACAATTACCTTGAAGATCCACCTATTTCAACCACTTTGCAAAAGTTCTTTTTTGTGAAAAGTCTCTTATAATCTCAGAAATTTTAGTTAATAAACAAATATGTGTTAGGGTTGCAAGCTTATAAAGGGTTTTCACAAAAAACTTTTGGAGCGTGGTTTAAAAATTTGGGTCTTCAAATTAATTACGCAACATGTAAAAAACCCCTTAATAAATTTCAACTCTTGGAAAATACCTAAAGTCTAGCTCGTTCTTTTGTCAGCAATTTGCTTAATTTTTATTCTATTCAGATGAACTTTTGACAAAAGTTGCCTAATATATTTTGCTTTCAACCTATGTAATAAAAAAATTTCTATCTTTCGTGCAGGTGCAGTGAAAGCGTTTTTCATAAAAATGCTCATATTTCATTAGATATTTAAGTTATTTGTATTCCGATTGCAGTATATTGTTTAAAAAGAGTTTTCCCAATTTAACGGCCTTCTTCACTTACTGTCGCCGGAAGCCCGAGCCAATGTTATTCTATGGGGAAATTTTCTTTACAAATAACTTATTAACTAATACATATTTTTAAATTCTGTTTTCACATTCAGAAAATTCCCAACTGTTAAATTGACGGACCTTTTTTAAAAATGTATTTTTTAAATTTTTTGTATTTTATTTTGAAATTGTAAAAAGAAAAAATTTCACATATTGAAAATTCGTATTTTGCAGCTTCAAAATAAAATATAAAAAATTAAAAAAATAATTTTTTTAAAAAGGTCCGTCTATTTAACAGCTGGGAATTTTCAGAATATGAAAACAGAATTTAAAAATATGTATTAGTTAATAAGTTATTTGTAAAGAAAAATTTCCCATAGAATAACATTAGCTTCGGCTTCCGGCGGCGGTGAGTGAAGCGGGCCCTTAACTGAAAATGTGAATAATTTTCGTTAAAAACTCTGTATATTATAAATAAAAAACTTGCCTTTTTTTTCTGTAGTTTTAAAATAAATGCTTATATCTCCGTTATTTAACATGCTATCGTCACACAAATACATCTACAAATTGTACTGGGTCTATATTAGCATATTCTAAAGTTACAAATCGTTTCATTCACTTCACGATACAGGGTGATCACAAACATTATTGATATTGCTCAATTTGTTACCAGCCCCCTAAATCTTGTCATAAACCAATCTTCACTGAAAAACATGATAAAGAACTAATTCTTCCAGTATGGAAATCACTTTCACTTTTTAAGGACTTATAAAATAACTTGTAGTATTTTTTATATCATCTGTTCAGAATATGGAAAAAATATCGGAAAAATTACATGTCTTGGCTTAATTTAAAAAAGGAAACAGTGCAGATTGCTTTTCACTACTCTGTATACTACCTAAATTTAAAAAAACGCCCATATTTTGTATTGTACTGAAGTTTTCAAGTATGAAAATAATTCTCATTGCACAATCAAAAACGCCCTTCGAGAATTTTACAATTATATCTCACAATACATATGAAAATTTTGGGTGGCTTTGTAAAACGGACGTCAATACCAAATTTTCTATTTTATAAAATAGTTAATTATTTGTAACTCAATAATATATGTTAATTTCCTTACCTTACACGGTAAAAGGCATTTCAGAAAATGATTCGAAGTCATGTCCTGAAATAAAATTATTTTATTGGATACATGCTGAAGGTTTCCGTTCTGTAATTATGTATATCAAATTCAAATTAATGTACAAAATCAGAAACGTGTCACTTCTTCATTTTCATGTCCTTCATGAGCATTTTTATAATTTTCTGTCCGTTTTTCAACTTTCTGTTGCAAATTCTCTTCGACAAAATTCCACGGTTGGACGTCTGCTGAACCGAAAAATACAAAAAGAAGCTTGGTAACCATGACAACTCCAATCGAAATAAAGAATACTTTGTACCACTGTTCAATTGTTTGCCGGGGGAAAAGAATTGATTTTTAAAACTTAAAATAAAATTTTAAATTCAAAATAATGAGAAACTACTTAAATCATTAATAAAAATTATTACGATAAATGCCTACAGTCGGTAACAAAAGTGTCCGAACACTAGCAAAAATTCCTATGTAAAAAAAGTACACCTCATACGGTTTTGTTAAATAAATTCTTGTAGAATCCTGTTCTTACACTGAATAGGAACAAGATTCGATAAGAATTTATTTAACAAAACCATATGAAGTGTACTTTTTTTACATAGGAATTTTTGCTAGTGTTCAGACACTTTTGTTACCGACAGTACTTCAGAGTTACTCCGTCAGGAAGAAATGGTCAATACTCTCGGTGCCGGCACCGGACCATCCTCAGACGTACATTGCTGATTACTAGCTTGCTTGCACCGACGAGATATTAGAGTAAACCTCGGACTAGTAACATTTTTGCTTCCCAACATCACATCCCCACCATCCAATGAATTCATTCGCCAATCCACCTTTTTTACTGCCGAATCGACATTCTACTTCCACCAAGACAAGTTTCCTCCACCTTTGTTATCTATCGTGTTTTATATTTCGATTGGATGTAAATTAAACATAAACCACAACCTACAGTCGACAGCAAAAGTATGGGAGCACCAGCTAAAATTCCTATTAAAAAAAAAAAAAAAAAAAAAAAGTACACTTAATACTGTTTTGTTAAATAAATCCTTGTCGAACCATGCTCTTAGACTTACTAAGAACAGGATTCGACAAGGATTTATTTAACAAAACTATATTAAGTGTACTTTTTTTACATAGGAAATTTTGCTAGTGCTCGGATACTTTTGCTGCCGACTGTACACTAGCTGAAATGGAAAGCAAGTAATCTAATCCTTGTTATTGATTTAAAGCTGTTCTGTTTGACTTTTCTTTGGAGTTTTGACGATAAGAGAAACAAATCATTTAAAATATGCAAAATCGCAAGAACCACTTGTCAAGAAAGCGATTATCGCCAAAAGAAGGCACAAAAACCGCAATGATGTTTCGAAAATTTTTCTCCATAGTCAGGATGATATCAAAATATGGCTGAGGTATGTAGACGATGGTTTCGCCGTTGTAAATAAAAACTGTGATATTGAAAGCTTACTTAAAAGCACTAATAAAATTGACCAAAACATTCAATTTATCTACGAAGCAGAAAAAGAGAATATATTTGATTTTTTAGATGTCAAAATAATTATAAAAAAGGATAATGTATTTGAAACCACTGTTTATAGAAAACCCAACAATAGTAACGAAATTCTTCACAGAAAAATTAAAAACCCCTACAGTCGCAAAATAAGTACGCTCAGATCATATATAAATAGAGCTTTAATTGTTTGCTCAAATTAGAGCCTTTTAAATGAAGAATTGAGTAAAATATATGAAATTGCCATAAAAGCCGGTTATACCAAAAAACTTGTAAACAAATTGTATAAAAATAGAATTAAAAGTTCAGACCAGATTAATAACGAGAAAAAAATCCCTAATAAATACACAACTTCAATTCCCTACAGTAAAAATACTTCAATTAAAATAAAAATCGAAGCTCCAAGTTCAATGTAAATATTAAAAACCGAATAAAACCGAAATAGCAATATTTTCCTGAGAATAAGAAGCGATAAAGATAAAATTCACCCGCTACAAGCTGCAGAAATCTATCAAATCAGTTATAAGGTCAAAAGTAATAAAACGGGTTTTTATATTCGAATTATCAAAAGAAAAATTAGTAATAGAATCAAGGAGCACCAAAATGACATTAAGTGTGGTAGAATTGCGACAGCTCTAACTAAAATAAGCAATGAAAACCCAATTAATATTAATTTTAACGATGTTCGCAACTTGACAAATTATAATAACCATAATTACTCGATTCTACGGGAAATTATCGAAATCGCGGCCAGTAAGAGAACCTGTAATCAGCAAAAAGCATCTCAGTTCGTAGAACGAAGTTAGATCTGTCAGTTTTCAAACTATGATGAATAAGATGTGTTTTGATTTCAGTTTGAAAAAATTAGGAATGCCGGGTATATGGTTGTAACAATGCTACAGTCTGATTGGTTGACAACTTTTTGGCGAGGTGTTTGAATCCTCTCGCCTCTCTGTCGACCAATCAGCAAGGCCACACCCACAACAAACACCGATAAATGCACCAAAAGTGACTACCCCAGTTCAAGAAACTTAGAAGCTTAGTTGTAAGCGCTGCAATTCGCTAGTCGGGAATGTAAGTATTTGAGTATTAACCCGCACCATCTTGTTCATTATTCATCTAAGCTGTCTGCTCAATCAGCACAAGCAAGCTAGCAATCAGCGATATACGCCTGAGGATGGTCCAGTTTCGGAACCGATAGTACTGACGGAGTAACTCTGAAGTCGGCATTTATCTTATTAATGTTTATTAATGATTTAAAATAAAATAATAAGTAAAATATGCAAATAAAAAAAAAAAAAAAAAAAGAAAAGCATTAAAAAGCATAAAATTAATTATAAGAATTCATCTGAAAAGATTACACAGGTTTACATAAAATGTTGATAAAATAACTTCGTCTGATCTTTGATTTTTTGGTGTGCGGAAACTGAAACTGGAACCAATTTTTCTCTATCACGTATAAATTTTTGTCAATACGCAGTATCTATCGACACAATCTCTTCCGTGATTCTTCCACCAATGTAATTATGTAGTAAATTTATAAGGAGTGGATCAAGCCAGCACATTTGCTCCTTTGAAATAGACATCTAAATTTTTAATTGTTGTCTTTAGTTTTTTCAACCATAAAATACAATATGCTTTCACGTGGAAAAAAAAAAAATCAAATTTGTTCATGCATGTACTTACGGATAATACGTAAGTATCGTAATTTCGTGCACTTTTGCGATTCAAACACGTCAAGGTAGGGGTATACATTTTTATTTATTTACTTATTTATTTATTTATTTATTTTTTTTTTTTTGGGGGGGGGGGGGGAGTTGTGTGCGTGATAGTGATGGCTTCAAAAACGAGTTTTATGCATTCTCAGATTCATGCACAGCGCACAGCGTGGTTGGGGTGTCCAGTGATGTTTTTTTTTTTTTTTTTTTTTTCATGTGAGCGAAGCGAACATACGTGCGTGATAGTGATGGCTTCGAAAACGAGTTACATGCGTTCTCAGATTCATGCACAGCGAGGTTGGGGTGTCCAGTGATTTTTTTTTGGTTTTGATGTGAGCGAAGCGAACATACGTGCGTGATAGTGATGGCTTCGAAAACGAGTTACATGCGTTCTCAGATTCATGCACAGCGAGGTTGGGGTGTCCAGTGATGTTTTTCTTTGGTTTTCATGTGAGCGAAGCGAACATACGTGCGTGATAGTGATGGCTTAGAAAACGAGTTACATGCGCTCTCAGATTCATGCACAACGAGGTAGGGGGTGTCCAGTGATATATATATATATATATATATATATATATATATATATATATATATGTATGTATGTATATATGTGCATGATACAACACAAGTTTACGTGTTTTCCAATTACATCTTTCGTTTTCTATTTCCTTACTTTTAGTGAAGGGTTTAAATTCATAACGGGGGTTTCAGGTAGCAGGAGGCTTTCTTACAAAATAAAATATCTAATCAGCATTTTAAAGCATTTGAATGTCAAAAGAAAATTTTTATATTTTATTTTTTATTTTATTTATTTTACTTTTTTCAAGTGAAAGCATATTTTATATTATGGTTGAAAAAATTAAAATAAAGGCAACAATTAAAAATTTAGATGTCTATTTCAAAGGAGCAAATGTGCTGTCTTGATCCACTCCTAATTTATAGTGTATTTCCACGATTCATTATAATAAACCATCGAAACAAACTAGAAACTACCGAAAATGATAAAATGGTATCGGTAAAATCGTGTATAAGCAACACCTCCTGTAATATAGGGTGTATTACAGGTGGTGTTGGTATACGCAAGCGAAGTGTGATGTCATTGACCGTCCGCAGATGCAAGAAAATGATTTTCTGTGTTAATCGCCCATTGGATTTTTTGTAAAAAAATATTAAAAATCGAGGAAAATTATTTCCCGACTTTAATCCCCATATTTGGATATAGATATGTATTAGTTATCGTGTGCATGCTTTAGATTAGGTTATTTATTTGCTGTCAAATTGACAAAATTTTAATTTTAAATTTCAAAACTCTGTCGTCCTTGGCGTTTTTTTTTTATTTGGCGATCAAAAACGTAATACGAAAATATACATGCCAGATGTATATTTTCGTAATATGTATTGTACGAAATATTGTTTCATATTATTCATTACTCTCTTAATATAAGTTGTTAAAATAACCATGAATTTCGAAAGGAATTAAATATGTTCGCCAGGTAAGTTGGCGATATTTTTTTTTCCGCCAAGGATGAGAGATATGAAATCTATTCCGCTGCAACGTATTAGTATCTTATATCAGATACTTTATTTAGACATTTGAAAGCAAATTTATGATAGAACTTGGTTGCCAACTGCTCCAATTTTTGCGGAGTTTTTCCGGAAAAATTTAAAAACTCCGCAATTCCGCGAAGTAATGTTTATGCTCCGCAAATTCAGTCTTGACCACCTAATTAAATATTTTTTATTAAATACATAAAATTGAATAGTGGCAGACACTGAAAAAAAAAAAAAATTTCTTTTTTCTTTCTTTCTTTCTTTTTTTTTTTTTTTTTTTCCTTGCACACATCTAGGCAGCAATCGTTATCCAATCTTTATCAACTTTTGATTTTGCATTTCCAACAGTTGCCGCATAAAACATTATTATTTGAATTTTATTTTTTATCTATGAAAGCGCATCAACGTATCTCGAAAATAAAATAATTATAAGATAAAAAAATTTTTATAAACCATGTTTTTTAATTTTCTGTTGAATCATATAAACGCTACTGAAGGCAGCCGGAACCCCAGCAATTGGATAAAAGTATTAAAAAAATTCCTTGCTATCGTCTTTTGAGCTATTATAACAGTTTCAAATGGCTATCTAGCCGGGAAGTTAGTTAAAAGTTGATTGCAAGCTTTGTACTGGAAACGCTGCCGAAGGCAGCAGGGTTCCGAAGCAATCGGATAAAAATATTTTTAAAAAGCATTTTCACCGTATTCTGAACTGTTCCGAAAGTTTTAAATGTCTAGCTACTCGGGAAGTTAGTTTAATAAATTTTCTGTTGAATCATATGAACACTGCCGAAGGCAGTAGGGACCTGAAACAGTTGACTAAAAGTATTAAAAAAATATATTGCCACCGTGTTCTGAGCTATCCAAAAAGTTTCAAATATCTAGCTAGTCGGGAATTAGTGAAAAATCGATTGCAAGCTTTGTACTGGTAACGCTGCCGAAGGCAGCAGAACCCGAAACAGTTGGCTAAAGGTATTTAGAAAATGCATTTTCACCGTGTTCTGAACTATTCTGAAAATTTTAAATGTCTAGCTAGTCGGGAAGTTAGTTAAATAAATGTTCTGTCCAATTATATAAGCGCTGCCGAAGGCAGCGGGACCTGAAATAGTAGACTAAAATTATTAGAAAAATGTATTGTCACCGTGTTGTGAGCTGTCCTAAAAGTTTCAAATGTCTAGCTAGTCGGAAAGTTAGTGAAAAATCGATTGCAAGCTTTGTACTGATAACGCTGCCGAAGGCAGCAGGAACCCGAAACAGTTGGCTAAAGGTATTAAAAAAATGCATTTTCACTGTGTTCTGAACTATTCTGAAAATTTTAAATGTCTAGCTAGTCGGGAAGTTAGTTAAATAAATGTTCTGCGAATTATATAAGCGCTGCCGAAGGCAGCGGGACCTGAAATAGTTGACTAAAATTATTAGAAAAATGTATTGTCACCGTGTTGTGAGCTGTCCTAAAAGTTTCAAATGTCTAGCTAGTCGGAAAGTTAGTGAAAAATCGATTGCAAGCTTTGTACTGATAACGCTGCCGAAGGCAGCAGGAACCCGAAACAGTTGGCTAAAGGTTTTAAGAAAATGCATTTTCACCGTGTTCTGAACTATTCTGAAAGTTTCAAATGTCTAGCTAGTCGGGAAGTTGGTTAAATAAATTTTCTGTCGAATCATATAAGCGCTGCCGAAGGCAGCGGGACTTGAAATAGTTGACTAAAATTATTAGAAAAATGTATTGTCACCGTGTTGTGAGCTGTCCTGAAAATTTCAAATGTCTAGCTAGTCGGAAAGTTAGTGATAAATCGATTGCACGGTTTGTACTGATAACGCTGCCGAAGGCAGCAGGAACCCGAAACAGTTGGCTAAAGGTTTTAAGAAAATGCATTTTCACCCTGTTCTGAACTATTCTGAAAGTTTCAAATGTCTAGCTAGTCGGGAAGTTAGTTAAATAAATTTTCTGTCGAATCATATAAGCGCTGCCGAAGGCAGCGGGACTTGAAATAGTTGACTAAAATTATTAGAAAAATGTATTGTCACCGTGTTGTGAGCTGTCCTGAAAATTTCAAATATCTAGCTAGTCGGGAAGTTAGTTAAAAATCTATTGCAAGATTTGTCCCTGACAAACACACAAACCCACAAACCCACAAACAAGAATCGAAGTTAATAAAAACATGGCAAAAAATAAAACTAACTTTTACAATATAGCTGAAGAACCACACGCTTCATCCTACAATACTCATAAATAATAGTAAACAAAAAAAAAAAAAAAAAAAAAAAAAAGAATGAAAGAAAGAAAACATTCTAGTGATCGAAATATTGCTGACTCAGAACAGGAACAAGTATTTGTTTACATTAGCTAAGAGTGTGTTTAATTAAAGCTACAAGCTGAAAGGGGGGAAAGAAAAAAAATTTTTTTATTTTAATTATTTATCGATAAAAATAATGGATTCAAAGCTACTGAACTTTAAGGGCAAGGCCGATTGACAACGCTTTATTTAAGATTTATTTGAAATAATTATGCTTTTATTTTATCATTCACTTAAAGCATTAATGATTTATTATTATATCTTCATTTGTATCTGGGGAAAAAAATAAGTAAACAAATTATGACCAATAATCTGCAAAATTCTAAAGTTTACAAAACATATGGTCCCACGCTATGCAGATTAGAGGGAGTTGACTTAGAGATGAGATCATTTACACATTTATATGATTTCGTTTTTAGATTTTTATGTGATAGTATAATTATTTTGACATTCATGAAAATTGTTGGAAATTAATTTTTTTTTTTTCCTTTGTGCTTCTCTTTCTTTCTTTCTTTTTTTTTAATGTAACTGAATAATCTACTTTCATATATTGCCTTTATTGAAATATGCCATTATGCAAAAAAACAAATTACTTTTGGGTTTTAAGCTTATATTCAGACTTAATCATTCCCCATTCTTATCTCTCTTCACTGTTTTGCTAAATATATTTGATTATCAATAAATATTTCTAAATTTCATATGATTATTGTTAATTTGTTTTTGTGAGTAGTTTATTTCTTTTTTTTTTTTTTTTTTATGTATTTTTAAAATTGCTCCTCAAAGTAGCCAAAATGCTCCTCAAAATTTCTCTGAATACTCCTCAAACTGTTTTTGAACAGTTGGCAACCCTGATAGAATATTTATTCAAATTATGATAGAATATTTATCATTTTCCTTTTAATTAGTATATTAGTTGGATATTTATTGTGTAAATATCATCCTCTGAAATGAAATGTTTATGTTTTCAATCGAATATGGAAGTTTGCCATTATTTTTTTTTAGAGTTTTGAAATTTAAAATTCAAATTTTATCAATTTTACAGCAAAAACAACTTAATCTAACGCATGCACACGATAACTAATATATATCTATATCCAAATATGGGGATTAAAATCGGGAAATAATTTTCCTCGATTTTTAATAATTTTTTACAAAAAATCCAATGGGCGATAAACATAGGAAATCGTTATTTTTGCATCCACGAACGGTCAGTGACGTCATCACTTCGCTTGCGTGTTGATAAAATTTATGCACGATAGAAAAAAACAAGAATAAAAAATCATGCAGTAAGCATTGATTAGTAACACTTTCCAACTGTACGTAATTGTTGTATCGAATAACTTTTAATATTATTTCCCTACGTTATCACACAACACACAGAAGGACTGAAAAATATACAGAGAGACTAATTGATTTTAAAATTACTCTTAGGCATTTTGGAAAGTGTTAAAAAGGTATAATGCAAAAGAAAATGCAGCCATTAGATTATAATTACAGCTTTTGATCTCTCTGAATATTTTAGTGTAGCCGTGTAAATCAGAAATTTAATCATATCATATTCTATACAAAACATTATTTTAGAATATAAACAATACATTTCAAAATTTTTATGATTTTTTCAATAAAAAGACTTCTAAATATAACTTTAAAAAAATTCTGTCCTAAAGCGTAATACATTGGCTTTTTTTTTTTTTTTTTTTGTCCCTGTAAACAAATTAGTTGTACAGGACCTATTAATGTCATTTTAAATGGGGAACCTTTTATACGGAAAATATTTATAAAAATAACACTCATAGAACACAATGCTTTCGAATGTTTTCGGGTGTCCCTGTACACAAACCAGAAGAGATATTCACTGCATTTTCAATATGGAACATCCGATAGTGAACTTCAATAATATATATCAGTTTCGAGAAATTCCATAATTATTTACAGGAGTTAAAGAGCGGGCAGACAGATAGACAGACAGATGGATAGGTACACAAACTGAAATCATATTCACACTAAAAAATGTTAGAAAGTGTTAAAAACGCTTAATGTAAACGAAAGTACAATTGTAGCAATTTTTTATTAATAGCTCTTAATATAAGTGGATATATTTGTGTCACCCTGTAAATCTACTGCTAATCATGCTACATTCTAAGCAAATTTTTTTTTGTGCATTTAAATAACATATTTCAATTTCCTAAAACTTCGTGGGAAGTAAAGTTATTAAAATTTGATTTATAGAAATATCTCTCATAGAACGCAATGCTTTGGAATAATTTTGAGTGTTCCTGTATGTAAATCGGTGGTGGTATTTCCTCCATTTTATACAAGACACATCCAATAGGGAATTTGAATAACGTATTTCAATTTCATCAAGATATGTCTACAGTAAAGGTATGAAAATATGATTTATAGAAATAAATCTCATAGAACACAATGCTTTGAAATACTTCCGGGTGTACCTGTACACAAACCGGTAGAGGTATAAACTCCATTTTCATAAGGGAACATCCGATAGTGAACTTGAATAACATATCTCAGTTTCAAATAATTCCATAAATATTTACGGGAGTTAGAACTCGGACAGACAGACAGGCAGACGGACATTCAGATACACAAAACTGAAATCATATTCACACTTTAAAAATGCCAGAAAGTGTTAAAAACGCTTAACGTAAACAAAAGTACAATTCTAGCAATTTTTTATTAATATCTCTTAATATAACTGGATATTTTTGTGCCACCCTGTAAATATAATGCTATACATGCTATATTCTATGCAAAGCATTCTTTTGTGCATATAAATAACATATTTCAATTTCCTAAAACTTCGTGGAAAGTAAAGTTATTAAAATTTGATTTTTAGAAATATCTCTCATAGAACGCAATGCTTTGGAATAATTTTGAGTGTCCCTGTGTATAACCCGATGGTGGTATTTCCTCCATTTTATACAGGAAACATCCAATAGTGAACTTGAATAACATATTTCAATTTCATTAAGATATGTCTACAGTAAAGGTATTAAAATATGATTTATACAAATACCTCTCATAGAACACAATGCTTTGAATTTACTTTCGGGTGTCCCTGTACACAAACCAGTAGAGGTATAAACTCCATTTTCAATAGGGACCGTCCGATAGTGAACTTGAATAACATATATCAGTTTCAAGAAATTCCATAAATATTTACAGGAGTTATAGCGCGGACAGACAGACAAACCGAAGTCATAAACACTTTTCAACCTTGTTGGAAAGTGTTAAAAAATAAATAAACTAGTGGATCTGCTGATCAGGAGCCTCAACGTCCTATTTCCATCAGACATTATTCAATAGGTCATTTTTATTTATTCTTTATTATATAATAGTATACATTGATTCGATCGACTTGTTACCATAATCAGATACATTCCTGAGAGGGGCTGCCGCCCCCTCAACCCCCCACTGTATCTCTCTTTGTATACCTATTTGTATATCATATAAAGTGTTACGGTATGGTAAATAATTGCATTTATTTTTGTATAAATTCTTTCAAAGAGGTTTAGTAAAGTTGATAAAATGCTAATTTTGTGCATTTCTACTCGTTTTTGAGCGTTAAAATAGCCTAATTTTCCCTTTAAAAACACTTAAAAAAGCTTCAATAAGGGAAGAAATGGATTTGGCGCCAAATTTGGCGACTGTTTCCCTCCTTAAAGATTTTTTTGGCAACCTTGGCGAGAAAATCCTTATTAGGGGTATACCAAATATGGAAGCTCTAATCTCATTCGCTGATGAGATACGAGAATTTTCCAGAACAGTCTGTGTTCGATAGAAAAGTATAAAAGGAGCATTTTTTCGCCAAGGCGGTCACTCTCAGATCTATGTCAGTTTCGTCAAATGCTTGCTTTGCTTTGAGCCTCTTTGGATGAGACTTGCTTTATGTGTTATTGCTAAACAGTTTGTACTGTTGTTTTGCTGTTAACGGCTGTTGTTTAATCTGTGTTTACTGGTTGAATTGAAGCTGATACTTGGTTTACAGACCTGCATTTTTCTGGAACTTTCTGCGAATAAATCACTGAATTTTTGCAAGTTTCGCCTTTCATTCTCGGACAACTTACGAACCACCAAGTAGGCAACAATATGTGTTCTTAATAAACGACGGTCTTGTATCATTTCCCTGAAATTCATAAATATCAAATTTCATATCTACCAAATTTCATAAAAAAAAAAAAATTACATAGCATATCGGAAATATTTTGCGTAACCTTTAAACTAATTTCCAATTCTATGCCCATAATTTTCAACAGCAAAACATGCTTTTAAAATTCTCATAAAATTTCATTATATTTGATTGGGTGTAACCATGTTAAATAAAAAAAAAAAAAACTTTTAAGAAATACCGACTATAGACCGTAATAGTACGGAATTCTTTTATGTATCGTGGAAAAGTAGCCACAGTCATTATAAACGCCAATAATAAGAATAAACCTAATTGCCGAAACGTCAGTGGAGGCTCTACATTGAGACTCAAATCGGTTTTGGGCTGTGTCTGTCTGTCCGTCTGTCTGTCTGTCTGTCGCGCGATAGCGGCCGCAAAATTAGCGCTATTGACTTGAAATTTGGTACACATGTTCATGAGCCCCACGAAATTAGCTGTATAGTTTTTGGTATGTATTCCCTTTGTAGTTCGTATACAGGGACACCCAAAAGTTTTTCTTATCATTACGGCCTATGGGAGGAATTTGTACGTATCGCGATAGCGGCCGCAAAAATAGCGCTGTTGACTTGAAATTTGGTACACATGCTCATGAGCCCCACGAAATTAGCTGTATAGTTTTTGGTATGTATTCTATTTGTAGTTCGTATACAGGGACACGCCAAAGTTTTTCTTATCATTACGGCTTATGGGAGGAATTTGTATGTATCGCGGTAGTGGCCGCAAAAATAGCGCTATTGACTTGAAATTTGGTACACATGTTCATGAGCTCCACGAAATCAGCTGTATAGTTTTTGGTATACATTCCATTTGTAGTTCGTATACAGGGACACGCCAAAGTTTTTCTTATCATTACGGCCTAAGGGAGGAATTTGTATGTATTGCGATAGCGGCCACAAATATCACGCTATTGACTTGCAATTTGGTACACATATTCATGAGCCCAACGAAATTAGCTGTATAGTTTTAGGTGTGTATTCCATTTGTAGTTCGTGTACAGGGACATGCCAAAGTCATTCTATCATTACGGCCTATGGGAAGAATCTGTATGTACCGCGATAGCCACCGCAAAAATCAAGCTATTCACTTCCAATTTTTGCAGAAACGTCAGTGGAAGGCCTCTGTTGAGACTCAACAGGATTTTGTGTTCCGTCTGTCCGTCTGTCTGTCTGTCTGTCGTGTGATAGCGGCCGCAAATATCACGCTATTGACTTGAAATTTGGTACACATGTTCATGATCGCCACAAAATTAGCTGCATAGTTTTTGGTATGTATTCCATTTGTAGTTCGTATACAGGGACACGCCAAAGTTTTTCTTATCATTACTGCCTAAGGGAGGAATTTGTATGTATCGCGATAGCGGCCACAAAAATCACGCTATTGACTTGCAATTTGGTACACATATTCATGAGCCCAACGGGATAATTGTATAGTTTTAGGTGTATATTCCATTTGTAGTTCGTGTACATGGACACGCCAAAGTTTTTCTTATCATTACGGCTTCTGGGAGGAATTCGTATGTATCGCGATAGCGGCCACAAAAATCACGCTATTGACTTGCAATTTGGTACACATATTCATGAGCCCAACGGAATTAGCTGTATAGTTTTAGGTGTGTATTCCATTTGTAGTTCGTGTACAGGGACACGCCAAAATCATTCTATTATTACGGCCTATGGGAAGAATCTGTATGTACCGCGATAGCCACCGTAAAAATCAAGCTATTGACTTCGAATTTTTAACGAAACGTCAGTGGAGGGCCTCTGTTGAGACTCAAACGGATTTTGTGTTCCGTTTGTCCGTCTGTCTGTCTGTCTGTCGTGCGGTAGCGGCCGCAAATATCACGCTATTGACTTGAAATTTGGTACACATGTTCATGATCCCCACGAAATTAGCTGTATAGTTTTGGGTGTGCATTCCATTTGCAGTTCGTGTACAGGGACACGCCAAATTTTTTTTACCATTACGGCCTACGGGAAGAATTTGTATGTACCGCAATAGCGGCCGCAAAAATTCTCCGATTGATTTGCAAATTGACACATATATTCAGGCTCGGTATAGAAATAGCTATTTATTTTTTTAGGCCTATACTTTTTATGGATTGTATGGATTGTAGACAGGGACACGCCAAAATACTTCACATTACGGCGTATGAGGTGAATTGCGTTTAAACGCATTTTAACATCTTTACTTTGCAATCAAGAAAATTAAACTAGCGTACATGAGTAAGATGTTTAACTTATGTTGTTTGAAGAAAATATGTGCTCTTAAGCTTTCTAATTAATGTACAGGACCTTACAAAATTGTTCTGACAATGTCACGTAGTCATCCAAACGATGTTAAATTTGGAACAATTATTAATTTTAAACGCAAAGTAAGCTGAATAATTTTTACAGGTGTATAGAATGTTTATGGTTGACACGCAAAAGAATTTCGTAGCATTAGAACCTATGGACAAACGTTTATTTAAGAGCGCACTTTAATGCGTTTATGCTGCATTGAACTTAATAAAATTATCATACATTATAAAGATGCTTAAAATTATGTTTACTCTTAAAAAAGGTTATGTATAGATTAAATAATTTATGGGACCACACAAAATAATTCCGAGTATGTACTGTAATCATCCGAATGATGTCAAATTAGTTTAAAAAATTATTGAGTTATAATTAATTAAGTTTATTCTTATTATTGGCGTTTATAATGACTGTGGCTACTTTTCCGGGATATATAAAATAATTTCGTACTATTACGGTCTATAGTCAATATTTCTTAAAAGTTTATTTTAACATGGTTACACCCCATCAAATATAATGAATTTATGTTAGAATTTTAAAAGCATGTTTTCTTGTTGATAATTGTGGGCATAGAATTGGAAATTAGTTTAAAGGTTACGCAAAATATTTCCAATATGCTATGTAATTTTTTTTTTTTTTGTATGAAATTTGGTAGTTATGAAATTTGGTATTTATGAATTTCAGGGAAATAATACAAGACCGTCGTTCATTAAGAATACATATTGTTGCGTACTTGGGGGTCCGTAAGTTGTCCGAGAATGAAAGGCAAAACTTGCAAAAATTCAGTGATGTATTCACAGGAAGTTCCAGAAAAATACAGGTCTATAAACCAAGTATCAGCTTCAATTCAACCAGTAAACACAGCTTAAACAACAGCCGTTAACAGCAAAACAACGGTACAAACTATTTAGCAATAACACATAAAGAAAGTCTCATCTAAAGAGGCTCAAAGCAAAGCAAGAATTTCACGAAATTGACACAGATCTGAGACTGACTGCCTTGGCGAAAAAATGCTCCTTTTATACTTTTCTATCAAACACAGACTGTTCTGGAAAATTCTCGTATCTCATAATGAGATTAGAGCTTCCATATTTGGTATATCCCTAATAAGATTTTCTCGCAAAGGTCGCAAAAAAAAAATCGCCAAGGAGGGAAACAGTCGCCAAATTTGGCGCCAAATCCATTTCTTCCCTTATTGGAGCTTTTTTAAATGTTTTAAAGGGAAAATTAGGCTATTTTAACGCTAAAACGACTAAAAATGCACAAAGTTAGCATTTTATTAACTTTACTAAACTTCTTTGAAAGAATTGATAGAAAAATAAATGCAATTATTTACAATTCCGTAACACTTTATAAGATATGGAAATAGAGACATAGCGGGGGGTTGAGGGGGGCGGCAGCCCCCCTCAGGAATGTATCTGATTATGGTAACAAGTCGATCGAATCTATATATACGATTATATAATAAGGAATAAATACAAATGACCTATTGAATAATGTCTGATGTAAATAGACGTTGAGGCTCCTGATCTGCAGATCCACTAGTTAATTATAACTCACTAATTTCAAATTTAACATCGTTTGGATGACTACGTGACATTGTCAGAACACTTTTGTATGGTCCTGTACATTAATTAGAAAGCTTAAGAGCACATATTTTCTTCAAACAATATAAGTTTAAGCATCTTACTCACGTACGCCAGTGTCATTTTCTTCACTGAAAAGTAATGATATTAAAATGCGTTTAAACGAAATTCACCCCATACGCCGTAATGTTAAGAATTTTGGCGTGTCCCTATACACAGTTTATAAACAATATAGCAATAAAAAGTATACAGCTACTTATATGCAAAGCTGGAACGTGTGCGCCAAATTGCAAGTCAATCGAAGGACTTTTGCTGCCGCTATTGCGGTACATACAAATTCTTCCCATAAGCCGTAATGATAAAAAAAAAAAATTTGGTGTGTCCCTGTACACGAACTACAAATGCAATGCACACCCAAAACTATACAGCTAATTTCGTGGGGATCATGAACATGTGTACCAAATTTCAAGTCAATAGCGTGATTTTTGCGGCCGCTATCGCACGACAGACAGACATACAGGCGGACAGACGGAACCCAAAATCCTTTTGAGTCTCAACAGAGGGCCTCCACTGACGTTTCGGCAAAAATTGGAAGTCAATAGCTTCATTTTTGCGGTGGCTATCGCGGTATATACAGATTCTTCCCATAGGCCGTAATGATAGAAAAACTTTAGCTTGTCCCTGTACACGAACTACAAATGGAATACACACCTAAAATTATACAGCTAATTCTGTTGGGCTCATAAATATGTGTACCAAATTGCAAGTCAATAGCATGATTTTTGTGGCCGCTATCGCGATACATACAAATTCCTCCCATAGGCCGTAATGATAAGAAAAACTTTGGCGTGTCCCTGTACACGAACTACAAATGGAATACACACCTAAAACTATACAGCTGATTCCGTTGGGCTCATGAATATGTGTACCAAATTGCAAGTCAATAGCGTGATTTTTGTGGCCGCTATCGCACGACAGACAGACAGACATACAGAGGGACAGACGGAACCCAAAATCCTTTTGAGTTTCAACAGAGGGCCTCCACTGACGTTTCGGCAAAAATTGGAAGTCAATAGCTTGATTTTTGCGGTGGCTATCGCGGTACATACAGATTCTTCTCATAGGCCGTAATCATAGAAAAACGTTGGCTTGTCCCTGTACACGAACTACGAATGGAATACGCACCTAAAAATATACAGCTAATTCCGTAGGGCTCATGAATATGTGTACCAAATTGCAAGTCAATAGCGTGATTTTTGTAGCCGCTATCACGATACATACAAATTCCTCCCGTAGGCCGTAATGATAAGAATCCCTGTACACGAACTACAGATGGAATACACACCCAAAACTATACAGCTGATTCCGTGGGGATCATGAACATGTGTACCAAATTACAAGTTAATAGCGGGATTCTTGCGGCCGCTATCGCGCGACAGACAGACAGACAGAAAGACAAGCACACAGACAGAGCCCAAAACCGTTTTGATTCTCAACAGAGGGCCTCCACTGACGTTTCGGCAATAAAAGGCTTCAATTTCGGTTTCAGAATACGAAAAGAGCGTATATTAGTATTCACTGATGGTTTTGTGCCGAATTTTGCTTTTTAATTTCAACTAAAAAAAAATCTGGAGTGACTCCACTCGACTTTCCGAACATTGAGTAACTAACAGTTTTGTAGATAAAATAAAGAAAGAGGAGTTGCTAAACAAACAAAAGAGAGAAAACCATAATAGAGTGTTTGAGTATTTTTCTCCATATATCACACGAGGTTTTATTTAACGCTACTGAACTTTGAGCCCATAGATCATAATGATAAAGAATTTTTCGTTGTGTCCCTGTAAAAATCTATAAAATATATCACCAAAATGCTTATAGTTAGTGCAACAGTGATTTATAATATTCATATAAATTTTCAGCTCAATTGAATAAGGCGTTTAGATGCTATCGCACTTTTAAAAATTTGGTCTCATAGGCCATAATGATAAAGAAATTTTTTTTTTTGTGTCCCTGTAAAAAAATTGTAAGTGCTAGATTCACCAAAATCTATACAGTTGGTGCAAATGCGACCTATAACATGTGTACAAATCTTTTGCTCAGATTAATATGGCGTTTAGACGCTATCACACTTTTAAAAATTTGGCCCCATAGGCCATAATGATAAAGAATTTTTCTTTGTGTCCCTGTAAAAAAACTATAAGTGTTAGATTCTCCAAAATCTATACAGATTGAGTATCTGTGACCCATAATATGTGTATAAAGTTTTTGCTCAATTGAATAAGGCGTTTAGATGCTATCGCACTTTTAAGATTTTGGTCCCATAGGCCATAATGATAAAGAATTTTTCTTTGTGTCCCTGTAAAAAAAGTATAAGTGCTAGATTCACCAAAATCTATAGGGTTCGTACTATGGTGACTTACAATATACGTACCAACTTTTAGCTTATTCGAACAAAGCGTTTAGACGCTAGCGTGTTCACTCACAGACATACACACATACATACACACATACACACAAACACACACACATACATACATCATCTCAAAAATAGTGGAAACGGACTCAGGGGACCTCGAAACGTATAGAAACATCAAAATCTCCAATTCGGATTTTTGACATGATTACAATACTTTCCTCACTATAGTGTTCGGAAAGTAATAAAGTATTATAGTTATTATTATTAAGAGGGTATTATTTATTATTTCAATGCCTTTGTCTGCCTATCTGTATGTATGTTTCTATGTTTGTTATATGCGTAGAATAAATACAAGCAGGAAGTCTAAATCAGTTTCTACATCTGAATCATATAAGAGTATACAACACTAAACTTTTCGTCGAACTAAACATTCAAGAGAATCCAAATACATATACGTTACATCTATGGCCGAAATTTCTGGTCAAAAGGAAATTCACAGTGTAAACTGTATCACAGAGCAAAAGCTGTAATTCAAAGAGAGACCCAGGGGTCTTTCAGTAGCAATGAAAGCATTTGGTGAAACTCAACTGAGAGACTGACTGATTTGGCGCTTTCGGCCTTCTTTTATACCCTTTTATACCCCTTTATACCTAGAAAAATGTGAAAATTTCAAATATCTCGTTAACCAATGATGTTACAACTTCCATCTTACGTATATCGATAATAAAGATTTTCTCTCGCCAAAAGTCGCCAAAAAAGTCGCCAAATCCATTACCGTTCAAGTGGTGCTCTTACGTTGTATCGTTGATCTCTTCCTCGGCTTCATTTCTTTGGGCCTTTACGTGCCCGCACAAGCATCACAAGATTTACACCATTTCTCCACGTACTCTCTTGCCTTGCACCAGTAGAAACGTTCTCGAACTTTCAATAGAGTCTTCGTCACTCCAAAATGTTCTCCGGTAGGGCTACTATGTAACTGCTCTAGAACATTTGGACTCTTCGACCTTGGTAGTAAAATATGCCATCTGCAACTCCTCCCATCATCAGGTTCCCATTTTCTGTATAGGACGCCGTTTCTAATATGAAGAGAGTCCCAGAGTGCCCAATAACTCTTTGTAATGGGGATAAAAGTGGAGATGTCCTACCAGGTAGGTCTGTTTTTAGTCGTCTCTTTCAGTTGTAATATTGGCATTACGTCAGGATCTTCCAACTAAGCTTGTCTAAGTTCCTGGTCACTCCACTGGTCCAGTTTCGATGGTGTTGAGATTGTAGCCTGGCAGGTAACTGGATTTATCTGCTGGTAATTATGTTCGGCTATAGAGCAGTACTTGCAGCTTTCCGAGCAGGGCTTACGTGACAAGGCATATGCATTTCCATGCAGAGTTTCTTTACGATGGCGTATCTCGGAGTAATATTCCTGGAGGTGTTGTATCCACCTGGCAATCTTGCCTTCCGTGTTCTTGAAATTAAGCAACCACATTAAAAATGCGTGATCAGTCTGCAGCCGAAATCTTCTGCCATAGATGTAATGATGGAAATGTTCTATGGCTTTCACGATGGCGAATAGTTATTTCCTAGTGGTACAGTAGTTTCGCTCCCGTTTAGCCAGGCATTTACTCCAATAAGCAATGAAGCGTTCTTGGCCAACAACTTCCTGCGACAGAACAGCACCGAAAATTTCATTGCTGGCATCTGTACTGTATCAAGTATGAACTGTTTATCGAGCTGTGGATACGTCAATAGGCGATGGTGTTGAGGCCTCGTGAACGCCTTTTCACATTCCTCTGTCCACAGAAACTTCTGTTTGGCTTCCGTCAGCTTGTGGAGTGGTCTGGCAATTCTTGAGGAACCCTTCACGAACTTCCTGTAGTATGTGCATAATCCCAGGAAACTTCGTAGTTGATTGACATTTTCAGGGCGATTCCAGTTCTCGACTGCAGAGACCTTCTCAGGATCAGTTCTCATACCTTCAGCAGAGATAATATGGCCGAGATAACTCACTTCATGACGGAACAAGTTGCACTTGCTAGGATTCAGTTTGTGGTTAGCCATTCTGAATTTTTCCAGCACCTTACGGATGTTTACTAAATGATCTTCAAAAGAACGCCCCACAATGATTATATCATCCAAATACACTAGACAGGCTTCATAGGAGAGTCCTTTCAACACTGTCTTCATCAGGAGCTCGAAAGTTGCAGGTGCATTACATAATCTAAATGGCATAATTTCGAATTGTCACAATCCTTGTCCCGTAGAGAAAGCAGTCTTCTCACGGTCGTCAGGATGTAAGTCTTCTTGCCAATAACTGCTCTTCAGATCCAAAGTAGAGAACCATTCATTGCCAGCAACAGAATGTTGTTGAGCCATCCTTCTTTCTTCCTACCAGTATTATGAGAGAGGCCCAAGGACTCGTTGGTGGTTCGATGATGTCATGACACTGCATCTCATTTAGAAGCTGAACCACCTCTTCCTGCTTAGCAAATGGAAGTCTTCTTGGATGTTGTTTGATTGGAGGATGGTTTCTTCTATCCATTCTGTGCTAGGTGATGTTCGTTCTGCCGACGTCTTCAAGTGTTCGAGAAATAAGGTCCCTAAATTCATAGAGTAGCTTCTCCGCAGCACGTCTCTGTTCCTTTGCTAACTCTGTATTCTCGAGTAATTCTGATGTTGAAAACTCAGAAGACTTGAATTCGGTTGATTGCGTATGCCGGTTAATGCACGTAGCAGGAGTGCAAGTTAACACCTTATCCTTCTTCACAACCTTTACTTTATCACTTATTTTGGCGAATGGCTCAGGAATACTGCTTTTTGAAAGATCAACCAGAGATGAAGCCACCTGAACTCCTCTCGGGCTATCGTCTCCATGTATTCAGTCAGTCCATACCGGAAGTATTGCTCTTTAGGAGGAGTCCTGGAAACTATTGTCTGTGTTGGTGGAGGGTTAGAAATTTCGGACTTGGCTCTTATCTGACAAATTGGCTGAATGTTTGGGATTTCAGTGTTAAGCACAGCTATATCTTCCGAACTTGAATGCAGTTCATTATTCTTGAAATTAAACTTTCTCGGGAATCAATTCCAAGTATTAGAGGATCTCTTATATCAGATACATATACCATATGATGGTAACTGACATTTCCAAACGTGATGGTCAAGTCATTCTTCCATATATTTTGATTTCGTCACCAGTTACAGTCAGGAGTTTAACGTAGGGCGGCGTCCAGATGATCTTCTCTTTAATCTCTTCAGCTACAACCGTTCTAACGATGGTTACTTTGCCCCGGTATCCAGAATCATACGGCAGGTGGTGATGTTAACATGACCATAAACATAAAGCCCATTTTCGCCACCACTCATCGAATAAACATGAAATACTGTAAAGTGGGGCTCTTTAATTTCCGGCAACCACCGCCCCGCGAAATTGTATTCTCTTTGTTTTCCTCTAGTGATCGTAAAGCCGGTTTATTTTCATTAGTTTGTCGTATATGGCTGTTTCTCTTCACATGTCCATCTCTTCCACAGCCCCAGCACTTTACCTTGGGATCCTTTATTTTATTATTTTCAAAACTGCGCAATCACCTCTTGATCTCTGCGAGATTTTTCTTCATTTCCTTCAGATAAGCTGCTGTATCATCTAATGAGACTGCTCTGATGGTATGACGGTCTTTACGGGAGGCTTGTTGGGCTGCCTCGATCTTCAGTGCATAGCCTAAAGCTGATTCAACATCATTGATATTGGAGAGTCTAAGTACTTTTTGAATCTCTGGATCTCGAAAGCCATCGATAAAGTACTGAAGAGTCAAATCATCTCGAGTTTCAGCGAAGCAGTTGGAAAATGCTAGGTGTCACAGTCTCGAAATGTCCGCTGCCAGCTCTTGCAAACTCGAGCACATGTCCACACATGTGAGCGTGGGTTCGAAATCCACTCCTGACACCAGAAATGCTGCATAATTGGGGTTTGTAAGTTGTCCAAGAATGAAAGGCGAAACTTGCAGAAGCTCAGTAGTTTAATTACAGAAAATTGCAGAAGAATACAAGCCCGTAAACCAGGTATCAACTTCAGTTCCACCAGTAAACACAGCTTAACTAACAGTTGTCAATAGGAAATTCACAGTACAAACTGTATCACAGAAGCAAATAGCTGTAATTCAAAGAGACTCAGGGCTCTTTCAGTAGCAATGTAAGCATTTGGCGAAACTCAACTGACAGACTGACTGATCTGGCGTGTTCGGCCTCCTTTTATACCTCTTTATCGAACCCAGAAAATTCTGGAAATTTCACGTATCTCATTAACCAATGATATTACAGCTTCCGTGTTTGGTATATTAATAATGACGACTTTTTCGCCAAAAGTCGCCATATTTGTCGCCAAATCCATTATCTGCCTTATTGGAGCTTTTTAATGCGTTTTTAAGGGAAAATTAGATATTTTAATGTGAAAAAGAGCTAGAAACGCAGAAAATTGACATTTAATTACCTGACTAAGCCTCTTTGAAAAACTTTATACAAAAATAAATACAATTACTTACAACAATACAATTACTCAACAATGTTATTCAATAAGAGCCTGTTAACACTGTAATATATTCTGAAAAGATCACATTAAATAAATAAAGCTTTCAACTTATCTCTCTACACGTAAAAAAAAAAAAAAAAGAACGAAAGAAAAAAAGAAAGAATTAGAGAGAGTATGAGAGTCATATCTCTGGCAATGCGCATATAACACAGACAGAATAGATTATTTGTTGGAGTAAAAGTTCTTCTTCAACAGAAAATGAATGAAGCAGTGAAATATTCTCGCAAGTCTTAAATAGACAATCTATATAATATTTCTCTAACGGGGACAAGTTACGATTATATTTTGTAGAAACGATACGATAGTGAAAATAAAATACGCGAGGATTAAAAAAAAAATCTGGAGTGACTCCACTCGACTTTCCGAACATTGAGTATTTAACAATTTTGTAGATAAAGTAAGAAAGAGGAGTTGTTAAAAAACAAAAGAGATAAAACCATAATAAAGTATTTGAGTATATTTTTTTCTTATATTACACGATGTTTTATTTAACGCTACTGAACTTTGAGCCCATAGATCATAATGATAAAGATTTTTCGTTGTGCCCCTGTAAAAAACCTATAAATGCTAGATTCACCAAAATGCTTATAGTTAGTGCAACAGTGATTTATAATATATATTATAAATGTGAATGTCCGTGAATTTATTTGACTGAGTTTCACGCCAAAACTGCTCGACGGATTTCGATGAAATTTGTAATGGAGATAATAATGACTTATACTGTACGAGTAACAGCTTCAACTGTTTCCAGAATATTCGAAGAATTAACTGTTTTCGAAAACATTTGTTTTAATAATAGTTTTGTTGTACAGATTCGAGAAGTTCAAAAAATGTTTGATATTGCCAAGGAGGTTCCATACTAAAGCTGTGACGAAAATAGTCGCCAATAGAAATATATTCAGTTACAAAGAAATTATTTAAATATAGTGTCCAGAGAAGTGGGCAAAGCCTGCTAGTCTTATATATATTATAAATGTGAATGTCCGTGAATTTATTTGACTGAGTTTCACGCCAAAACTGCTCGACGGATTTCGATGAAATTTAGAATGGAGATAGCTTATACCCTAACTTACAAAGTTGGCTGCCTTTTATTCCGAAAAAAACTTTGTTTTTGTTATTTTTATGAATAAAATAGCAATTTTGGAAGCTAATAATAGCAAAAAATTAGCCATTTAAATTTTATCTATAATTTAATTGTTGCCCAAAAAAAAAAAAAAAAAAAAAAAAAAATACGAGTTTGTTATTTTTTTTCCAACAGGAAAATAAATACATTTATCTAAACGTGAACAATAAAAAATAAAATAAATAAATAAATTATGCATCTCACAAAAATTGACGTCATTTTTAATTTAAAATTTCTTTTACACATTGATAAAGTGCTAATATAGTTTACGATGCTAATATATGTTGTACTAAAATCAGTTTTATTTATAGGTCCTCCTGGGTGATTTTTTAAATTGTTGCGTTGAAGTACACCGAACATTTTTCGCTAAGAAGTTTAATTTAGCAACAGCGATTTTAATCTAGGTAGTTTAAGAAAAATGTAAAATTTATAAAATATTACAAAACGAAAAAAATAAACTGAAATAGTAGTCACATAAATTATCTATTTTTATCTGAGTAGATAATTTTATAGAAAAAAAAGTGTAGTTTTAAAAATAGAAAATTTAAACCTAAAAACCATTAATAAAATAAACAGAATATGAAGGGTTCTTATATGTTAACGAAAAGGTGTCCGATAAAACGCTTTCTATTTTTATACAAGAAATTATACAAAAAAAAAAAAAAAAAAAAACGCTAATATGGTGACAAAAATTCAAAAGCCGCCAAGGGAGGGATATAATAAAGTTGTGTAGCACGATAATCTTTAGTTATTTATTTATTTTTTTATATACCAATTACTACGCTAATTTAACATACAAATAAATGAGCTGCTGTGTGTGACTGCACTTGCACGCGGTCGGGCAGAAATATTTGTTTAATTCAAATTAATATTTAAATAACTAAATAAAGATATGTTTAATAGAAAGCATAGTCTTGGAGACAAACTTGGCGAGTGGGCGACCAAATTTGGTGAAAAATGATAGCTTAGGGTTCCCGATGTTCCGAAGCTCTCCGACACACGGGAACATAGACCTTGAGCTTACCAAGGGATTCTCGATGGAGTCATCTCCAAGTCCCATCGCCAAAAGTTATAAGTAGGTGTGAGTTGATTTTTGCGAAAGAGTATGTAGTCACTGCAATCCAGAGTTATTCAGAGACCTATTCTGAGTCATTGCACTTTAGGGATTGAGCTCTAAGCGACTGGACATTTTTCGTGAGTGAGCGAAAATTTTTGCTCTGGTGTAGTTGATGTTATTTGCTTTACTCCTGTAGAACAAGTGACTATTTTTTGGACTGTCCCAGAACATTCATCGAATAATGACTTATACTGTACGAGTAACAGCTTCAACTTTAATAAAGAAGCATCACAAAACTGGCGTTGTAAAAATTATTACTTACAAACTTTGAATAAACACCATAAAATGCAATAAACTCGCAACAATTGTTTCGGGTCGAAAAAACCACGACCCTTCATCAGGCGAACAAAGTAAGCACGAGTGCTGCAATCAAAGCGGCAACGCACAAAACCGTTTAAAATGAAAAGAAAAAGTATATAAAGTAGAAACTAAATATAGCTACTGGTGAGTAGCTATATTTAGCTATATTTAGTTTCTACTTTATATACTTTTTCTTTTCATTTTAAACGGTTTTGTGCGTTGCCGCTTTGATTGCAGCACTCGTGCTTACTTTGTTCGCCTGATGAAGGGTCGTGGTTTTTTCGACCCGAAACAATTGTTGCGAGTTTATTGCATTTTATGGTGTTTATTCAAAGTTTGTAAGTAATAACAGCTTCAACTGTTTCCAGAATATTCGAAGAATTAACACCAGCTATTGGACTGTTTTCGAAAACATTTGTTTTAATAATAGTTTTGTTGTACAGATTCGAGAAGTTCAAAAAATGTTTGATATTGCCAAGGAGGTCCCATACTAAAGCTGTGTCGAAAATAGTCGCCAATCGAAATATATTCAGTTACAAAGAAATTATTTAAATATAGTGTCCAGAGAAGCGGGCAAAGCCTGCTAGTCTTATATATATTATAAATGTGAATGTCCGTGAATTTATTTGACTGAGTTTCACGCCAAAACTGCTCGACGGATTTCGATGAAATTTAGAATGGAGATAGCTTATACCCTAACTTACAAAGTTGGCTGCCTTTTATTCCGAAAAAAACTTTGTTTTTGTTATTTTTATGAATAAAATAGCAATTTTGTAAGCTAATAATAGCAAAAAATTAGCCATTTAAATTTTATCTATAATTTAATTGTTGCCAAAAAAAAAAAAAAAATACGAGTTTGTTATTTTTTTTCCAACAGGAAAATAAATACATTTATCTAAACGTGAACAATAAAAAATAAAATAAATAAATAAATTATGCATCTCACAAAAATTGACGTCATTTTTAATTTAAAATTTCTTTTACACATTGATAAAGTGCTAATATAGTTTACGATGCTAATATATGTTGTACTAAAATCAGTTTTATTTATAAATCCTCCTGGGTGATTTTTTAAATTGTTGCGTTGAAGTACACCGAACATTTTTCGCCAAGTGGTTTAATTTAGCAACAGCGATTTTAATCTAGGTAGTTCAAGAAAAATGTAAAATTTATAAAATATTACAAAACGAAAAAAAAAAAAATAAACTGAAATAGTAGTCACATAAATGATCCATTCAATGCATAGAAAAAAAAGTGCAGTTTTAAAAATAGAAAATTTATTTCATCAAGCACTATTTTAAACCTAAAAACCATTAATAAAATAAACAGAATATGAAGGGTTCTTATATGTTAACGAAAAGGTGTCCGATAAAACGCTTTCTATTTTTATGCAAGAAATTATACAAAAAAAAAAAAAAAAAAAAAAAAAAAATCGCTAATATGGCGACAAAAATTCAAAAGCCGCCAAGGGAGAGATATAATAAAGTTGTGTAGCACGATAATGTTTAGTTATTTATTAGTGCTAGAGGCCTATTTCAGTCGGTACAGTTGTCGAATTTTTATAAGTCACTCTTAATTAGTGCTAGAGGCCTATTTCAGTCGGTTTATTGAATGGGGATTTATTGAATGAAGTCCCCCCAAGGCACAACTTTGACATGAGTCCCCTCCAAGGTACCCCTATTTCAGTCGATACAGCGTTGTCGAATTTTTATAGGTCACTCTTAATAGTGCTAAGGGCCTATTTCAGTCGGTTTATTGAATGGGGATTTATTGAATGAAGTCCCCCAAGGCACAACTTTGACATGAGTCCCCCCAGGCCCAACTTTGACATGAGTCCTCCCCAAGGTACCCCTATTTCAGTCGGTACAGCGTTGTCGAATTTTTATAGGTCACTCTTAATATTGCTAAAGGCCTATTTCAGTCGGTTTATTGAATGGGGATTTATTGAATGAAGTATCCCCAAGGCACAACTTTGACATGAGTCCCCCCCCAGGCCCAACTTTGACATGAGTCCCCCCCAAGGTACAAGTTTGACATGAGTCCCCCCAAGGCCCAACTTTGACATGAGTCCCCCCCAGGCCCAACTTTGACATGAGTCCCCCCAAGGCCCAACTTTGACATGAGTCCCCCCCCCCAAGGCACACCTTTGACATGAGTCCCCCCCAAGGCACACCTCCCCCTCATTGGGAAAAAAGAAAAAACGTTGTTTTGCGGCTATAAGACAGTTTGGACTTCCAACGTTATTTGTTACAGTATCTGCAGCTGAAACACATTGGTTTGATTTAATGAAAACTTTATCATGGAATTTAGATCGTCACGAATTAACTAAAGAAGAATTTGTCGATATTAACAAGTTTAGCAGTAGGCCTCTGGCACTAAATTAAAATCTGTCAATGTCAGATTTTCATGTTTTAAATGATGAAATAATGCCGTGTCTGTTTTTTTTTTTTTTTTTTTTTTTTTTTTTTTTATGTACCAATCACTACGCTAATTTAACATACAAATAAATGAGCTGCTGTGTGTGACTGCATTTGCACGCTGTCGGGCAGAAATATTTGATTAATTCAAATTAATATTTAAATAACTAAATAAAGATATGTTTAATAATTCAGCATTATATTAAAGGTACTTATTGATAATTCTGGACAATTTTTTAAATTTTGATGCTGAAGTAGATCGGATGTTTTTCGCCAAGGAAAAGGTAGAAAGAAATAGGAACAATAATCGCATAAATTATATTTTGGTCTAAAACGGCGACAAAAATTCAAAAGTCGCCCCTTGGCGACTTTTGAATTAATTTACCGATATTAAGGCTGTACCATGATCAAGTTTACATATTAATTTATTTATTTTTCTATATACCAACTACTATTAACTAAGCATGAAGTATATATAATAATAATAATAATAATAATAATAAAAATTGTCTCATGCGATAGACGGAGCCGATCATAGTATATTGTAATATTATATGTGGCTTAAAATTGCTGTCATTCTATGGTTGATCGATTAAATCAAATAAATATAGGAAATAACTTGAGAGCAAATATTATGTACATCACGTATAATGTTGTTCATATGTAACTGGGATTCAGATATAGAAGCGCTACTTCAAATTTTTCGATACTGTCCGTATCGAAACTGTCATATATGATAAGCACCCAAATGAATGCCCACGGGTAATCCATTGTCGCAGGTAATAGGGACAGACACTGGAGATTGCAAGGACGAACAAGTCCTGCCGAAGGCAGCGGGAACCCAAAGCGAGCTTTTAACCGATTTCAATTTTTTTTTTCTTTTTCTTTCTTTCTTTCTTTTTTTTTTTTTTTTTTCATAAAGCTATATATGTAAAAAAGAGTTTGCCAGCGAAGCGGGCAAAGCCGTCCAAAATTGTTTAAGAACTAAAATATTACTCAATAATTCGCCGGGAGATGAAAAAAAAATAATTTCTTTGTAAAAAAAAACTTAAAATTTTGAAACTCATAAATATTATATGAATTTCACCACATAATTAAAATTTTAGTTCACCAGTCACCAAACTATTATTAGAACCAGATTAATATTGTGCAATAGTGAACTAAAATCATACAAAGAAAGGTTTCGAAATAAAATTCGTAATTATTGACGACCCATTTTTTATACTTCCACAACGCAGTACTGTTTTAGTACAGGATCCCTATGAACGAATTTTAAACTTTTATCGCCATGTTGGCGATAACTTTTTATTTATTTATTTTGGCTTTCAATGAGTTACAAATTTTTTGGAGTATCAAATTTGAGTATCAAATTTTGAGTATGAAATTTTTTCAACTTTATCATACTCTGTTTTGTACAGCACCACAATGATAAGGTTTCATTACATTACATATTATGATCAAACCGTCAGTTCTCATACATACACATCAAAATTTCCACGTGAACGAAGTCGCGGGTAACAGCTAGTTTTTATAAATCATCATTTTTAATCCGTTTTATGTCATTATTCATCATCTTTTGTTTGCTGTATACATTTACAATCATCATTTAGTTTATGTTTGTTATTGATGTTCTTGAAGAACACGTTTAATAATCTGATTTTTGGTAGTTAAATCAACGACAGTGCAATATCGTGTTGCGTAAATCCATTTAGACCAGTAACTAAGTTAATTAACTTGTTGTGACACCCTTATGCAATTAAATTAAATGAAAACATTTTAAAATTTAAAATTACAATCCATAAACATTCCACAAGAAGCTATTATTTATTGCTAGATCAGTTAATGTTACAGTTACACTACAATATACAAAAATCGATTCTTATAGGTAAAAATAAATAAACACATAAAATGTTTTTAAAAAACTATTAAATTTACAAATACAATTATTCTACTGTTTACAAATGCACAATATTACTTTTATTTTATTTTATATTAAATATTAACACTTTTATTCTTAAGAACAATATTTAATTGAATTCGATTTTCAGAATTCGATTATTCGTTTTCCTCTATCACGTGATTGAGCAGACGACGGTGGGAAGAGCCCACTAAAGCTAAAGAAAAAGCTATTTTAAAAAATCTTTTAAAACCAAATTCTTAATGTATCGTATCACATAAATCTTTTTGAAGTTAGATTATTTTGCAAATTTTATTGCATTAAGGTATTAATGTATTAAGGGTTACGTGCTAACTCCGACGTGCCATCTCCGGACATAGTCAAAGTCCCTCTTTGTAAGGGATTAAAGTGTTGAAAAATTCCCATTTGCGCGACCAGAAATTGCAAGACCGGGCTTGCAGGGGATTTCGTCCTTTTTGACTTGATAATCTGAGAACGCCTGTAAGTCTGTTCCGCGGCAATCCCTACCACGGACGTAAAAAGAAAAAGAAAAAATAAACACTGGACACCCCTACGATCGCTGTGCATGAATCTGAGAACGCCCGTAACTCGATTTTGCAGCAATCAGTATCACGCACGTATGTTCGCTTCGCTCACATGAAAACAAAAAAAAAAAACATCACTGGACACCCCTGCCTCGCTGTGCATGAATCTGAGAACGCATGTAACTCGTTTTTGCAACAATCAGTATCACGCACGTATGTTCGCTTCGCTCACATGAAAACCAAAAAAAACATCACTGGACACCCCTGCCTCGCTGTGCATGAATCTGAGAACGCATGTAACTCGTTTTTGCAGCAATCAGTATCACGCACGTATGTTCGCTTCGCTCACATGAAAAAAAAAAAAAAAAAAAAACTTGACACACCTGCCTCGCTGTGCATGAATCTGAAAACGCATGTAACTCGTTTTTGCAGCAATCAGTATCACGCACGTATGTTCGCTTCGCTCACATGAAAACCAAAAAAAACATCACTGGACACCCCTGGCCCGCTGTGCATGAATCTGAGAACGCATGTAAGTCGTTTTCGAAGCCATCACTATCACGCACGTATGTTCGCTTCGCTCACATAAAAACCAAAAAAAAAAAAAAAAAAAATCACTGGACACTTCTACCTAGCTGTGTATGAATCTGAGAACGCATGTAACTCGTACTATTCTTGTATTTTTACTTTATTCGCGCAAATGGGAATTTTTCAAATTACTTAAAACTAGTAAATTTATCGCCAAAATTCAACTTAGCTACATTTCCGGTCAATAGACTTTAGGGAGTGGGCCAAGTATAAAATAATCCTTTTAAGACAAATTCCTTCAATACTTTAATACCTTACAAAGAGGGACTTTGGAGATAGCACGCCACCGTATTAAGATATTAAGGTAAATTGCATACTTTTTCGTTTCTTTTCTTTTTTTTTTTTTTCTTTTCAATATTTTAAAATACTTCGAATATATTTTCGCATAAAAGAAAAATTGAGTCAAATTCAAACTCATTTATAAATTACTCATATACACCCTCGTGCAAATTAATTGAAACAAACTACTTTTTTTCCGTTAATTTTAAAATCATTCTTATTATTCTTCAACAATTATGCTAAAACTAGTATATAACCCCGTCAAAAATGACGGAATGTGAACGATAAATCTTGAAAACAATGTTTAGATCATGAAGATTACCACGTGATCATTTAAATGTATTTTCAGTTTTTGTTTATAAATCAAATGTGTTTCGATATTTATAATTTTCGTTCTGAAATTAAAAAAATTCTACCCGATCAATAAATATGAATTACAATAAAAAAACTGCTGATTGACAAAAAATATAGGCCCGAAAACACAACAGCAACAACACATCCCAGTGTTCCGTTAAGTTCTCTATTTAAAGTCCTCATAATAAGAATAATCTAGTGTGTCACTCACACGACTTTCTCTTACCCTGAAATTAAATGCTATAAGTACAGGTTGGAGATTAAGAGGTAAGATAAAGAGTACTGTTATGTAAACCTATGTTAAACAATTCAAATTAGGCTTCGGAAGAGTCTTATATGATAATTAGTTCTGGCCCCCCTCAACCCCCCGTTTCATTAATGCACCTACATTTATATGGAATTTAATTCGGTTATTAAAAAATAATTCAGTTTAAAAAGAATAATTTATTAAAATTATTATTTAAAAAAGTTATATTGTATGATAATACAGACGATTTCCATATTAGAGAAATAGTATAACACTAAATATCCAAAAAAAAGTTGAATTTATTCTCAATATTAAAGTAAAAAAAAAAAAAAATGTTAAAAATGAAAGAAATCAATAACTTTATTTTAAATTATCGTAGATCGATGGTTCAACCATTCGTTTTAAAGGTATTGGCGAGCTCTTTTGAAAGATACCCATCATGAAAATTTACTCCACTCGAGGGAGGACATCTACCCCAGGGGGGGAGGCGAGGCTCCTACATACACAAAAAAAAATTTCCCAGTTGACTATCTCTATTACAAAAAATATGTATTCGTTTCATTTAGTTTAGTGCAGTCTATAGATGTTAAATTCTACTTACCTGCAATTTCCCCCATAGACGTAATGTATTTGAATGTCCCTGTTCACGAACCATTTGCTTCATCTTAACGAAAAGCTTACTGTAGCATCCCTATATGATACACATTTAGAATACCGAGTTTGGAATTTTTGCTACTATTTGTTCTTGAGATATGCTGATAACAGACACACAGACAGACTGACAGACACAGAGACCATTCGCTAAAAACGTGATTTTCGTATTCAGGGGACCTCAGAACATGTAAGTATAACAAAAACTCACGTTCGAAAATTTGACCCTAAAACAATACTTTTTCGACCCTATGGGTAAGAGGAAGTAAATAACGATTCACTTCATTTTACCAAGATACTTTTTTTAAGACTATCGATGATCCTGTTTCCAAATACGTAAGCGAAGTGTGACGTCACTGACCGTCCGTGGATGCAAGAAAAAGATTCCCTATATTACTCGTCCATTGTATTTTTTGTAAAAAATAATTAAAAATCGAGGAAAATTATTTCCCGATTTTAATACCTGTATTTGGGTATAGATATGCTATCGTATCCCTGTGTTAGATTGAGTTATTTTGCTGTCAAATTGACAAAATTTTAAATTTCAAAACTGTGTCATCTTTGGTTTTTTTTTGTATTTGGCGATTAAAAACATACTACGAAAATATACATGCCAGATGTTTATTTTCGTAATATGTATTGTACGAAATATTGTTTCATATAATTCATCGCTCTCTTAATATAAGTTGTTAAAATAACCATGATTTTTCAAAGGAATAAAATATGTTCGCCAAATAATTTGGCGATATATTTTTTCCGCCAAGGATGACAGATATATTAAATCTATTCCGCTGCAACATATGAGTATCTTATATCAGACACTTTATTTAGACATTTGAAAACAAATTTGACTTCAAATTATGATAGAATATTTATCATTTTCCTTTTAATTTAGTATATTAGTTGGATATTTATTGTGTGAATATCATCCTTTGAAATGAAATGCTTATGTTTTCAATCGAATATGGAAGTTTGCTATTTTGTTTTTCTAAAGTTTTGAAATTTAAAATTTAAATTTTATCAATTTTACAGCAAAAACAACTTAATCTAACGCATGCACACGATAACTAATACATATCTATACCGAAATATGGGAATTAAAATCGGGAAATAATTTCCCTCAATTTTTAATAATTTTTTACATAAAATCCAATGGGCGATTAACATAGGAAATCTTTTTCTTGCATCCACTGACGCCCAGTGACGTCATCACTTTGCTTGCGTATTTTCTAACTAACTATCTAATAATTACAGACACTCCATGCTAACCCAAATTCACCTCTACTCTATACTCCCAACCAGCTATCTCACCCACAACATCGCCAAAATATCCAGGATCCAGCTAGGGACTTTCTCATTCTCAACAGAACATTTTATCTTGACTCGACATTATCAACTTAGACTACCCTACTTTCAATACTCATTTCAACTGGTGACCTTTACTTGCCCAACCAAACATTCTATCCCAACTATAACTTTACATTAATTTCAAAACTAAAATCAACTGGCGACATTTACGTACTGAACTCGACGCCAATCATACCTTACAATGTAAACAAATAATGAAGCTTGATAAAAATATTTAAAGACTTTAATATGTTTTTACAAATATTTTAAGATTTTTAAGGCTTTAATGGACCATATTCCCACTTTGGGTTCGAGGCTACAAGAATATCAGCTGGTTAGGCAAACAATCCTCAACTCTACCATAGAAAAGCATTGTGGCTTGAAAATTTTTATCTTGCAATATTATTTGTAAGAGTTACAGATTATATGAAATTGAAGTAAGAGTGATATAGTGATACCTTTGTTTTGTTTTTAATCCAGTTTTAGTAATATACTTTAATATTAATCAACATATGTAATATTAAAAGTTGCCATGTGAACTGTGTCGATGTTAACAAATTTAAATGGATGTTCCATTTAATAAATTTCCTTATTAAAGTGATTGAAATTCTAATTATTTAAGCTTTGATGTCTATATATATATGCGTGACTGTATAAAATGTTCTTATTAATCTTTTATCCATTATATATATATATATATATATATATATATATATATATATATGTGTGTGTGTGTGTGTGTGTGCACATGAAATGTTCTGCAATTTTACGATATGGAATAGTCTTAACTTTATCATTCGATTCAGTTGTTTACATTTCTCTTTTGTTCTTGTTTGAACAGATATCTGATTATTAAGTTTCACTAGAGAAATATTTAGGAAAATGTTATGCGTAACAATAAAATAGCATCTTGAATCTAGTTTGTTTACAAAATATCGGCCACGTGTTCGGCGATTTTACCTACTGTGACGTCACAGGAATATTGTCCATATGTTTTAGAAATATTTTAAGCGTTTTTTTTAATGAAACAGTCAAAGAGTCGTTCATTCGCAATTAAAGAGTTGTCCATTTGGAATTTGTATTTTCTGAATGGCAACAGTTTATGTTTGTTTTTATTTGGCATTGCGTTGTTTATAATTATGAAGTTACATAATTCTATTTATAGGTTCATTTTTATAATAGGCAGTGATCCGTTATATTTAATTAAACATTTAAACATTACAATTGAATAGTTTTTCAAGGTTTTAGAGGGAATAAATAACAATATGTGCGATACAAAACATGTATGAAAATGATATGTATGTTTTCGTAAGTTAAATTGAACAAACGGGAAAAAAAAAATGGCTGCCAAAAGTCTCTGTTTTGAAGCGGTGTAAACCGGAATCGTGAATGACAGATGAGGGTCATTATGGGGTCAATTCTGAGTACGTCCGAATGCGATAAAATGGGCGATACGTTCGTTAGTGACGTCATTTTGACGTCATCCGCCTATCCCATAAACCCAAAGCAATTCTGGGACCAATTTTATCGCATCCGATTATTCCGCCAGTTACGATATATTCGCAAGTGAATATCACCGTTCAAAAAAGCGTGATAAACTTGTTAACGCATCCTAAAATTCATCCATCGTCCATTACAATACATGTGTTTGCTCATTTCTTTTATTTGCTAAAGTTTCTTGTATTTTGAATGTTGGCTTTTTACTATGTAGAATCAAAATTTTAAGGATTTAAAACTGCAGATAAGTAATTAATTTATTTTTGTTAAGTATGAATGTATATATTTAAATTTTTGAATGCAGTGTAGAGTGTTTGTTTATTACTTACTTTTTCAATTTTTGGAAGTTCTATGACAAATTTTGTTTTCTGATGATGACGACGAAGATACTTTTTTTTTTGTGGTTTCTCTGTCCAGAAACATTTCCGAAAGAACAGACTTTTTTTCTCTATATGGTGAAAAAAATTTTTAAATGTCATTTTTGCCTTTCAAGAATTTGTGTATTGGATATATTTTCAGAGATTGAGTATCGTCTTTCATTCGAGACTGATAGGTGAGTTAATTTTTACACTTCTTTTCTATTATTTTGTATAAAAATGAATTCTTAATTAGATACTCCGGATCTGAAGTATGTTTGAATGCCTCATCAAATGTAAACAAATTATGCACATACGCTAAAAGCCTGGTAAAAGTACTTATATTCCGTTGTTCTTACATACAAATAATATTTATGTATTTGTATATATATTCCCCGTACATATAAGGCATATTAGTGTTTTAACCTGAACATATTTCTTATTCCAATACCTCTTCATATCATATGTTTATGCTGAGAAATCTGTAAAGATTTTTTTCGAACAATGAAAATATTTTTATAAACTTTTATGAAGTATTTTACTTTTCTAGGAAATTGTACATAATCTTTTTATTACAGGAAAAAAATAAAAAATAATAAGCCACACTTGTCCATATCAAATTATGTAATTGTCTGCAATATCGTGTGATTTAATTAAATATTTTCGTGTGGGAAAGTTTTCTTAACTTAAGAGTTTGTTTTTAAATCTACAAATGCTTTATAAATTAACTGCTATTATGTGTTTATTTTATTAGAAATGTTCTTAAAATTACAGCAGTTCAGTTTAAATTTTTTATTACAATTCATTTTATTCTTAACATTTTAAACATTCATGTCGTAGAAACAAACACTAACTATTTAGAATGGTTACTGATTTAACTATATTCAGTTTATTTTTAAATGTTTTATTATTATTAACATTGATTTTTATTTGTTTTTGTCTTCACATTTTTTTTTTTTTTTTTAGTATAGTTTGTTACTGTCTAATCATCATTTTTTCCATCAACTTATTCTTTTGTTGTCTAAAACATTTTTAAAAAGAATGTAAATACAGTAAAATTTACACTTAATAAAAAATTTGAAAAATGAACTTTCATATCAGCTATAATGAACTTAATATCCTGTTTTATTTGCCTAAGGCAAAGTTTTGAAGTTTATTTAGAAGATGTTACGAAATTAAGTTTTTCCAAGATTTGATAATTGCCACAATGTAATTTTTATTAAATCATGAAATGTAAAACAAATAAGGATATTATCATAGTGATGCTTTTTAAAAGTGATAAAAGAATTTAAACAAAAAAATTGAAACATCTGGGACAGTGACTTATTACCTGGTAAAATTTGATAAATATTTATCTGAGATTGATAATAAATGCAGTGTGCTTTTTATGAACCATGCAAAGAAAATAAGACGGGGGGGGGAATATTTATAATGTATGTGCATTTAGCACAAAATTGCGATAAAAAAATATCTAAAAAGCACAAAGAAAATGCTTTTGTCTTTGTGCATCTACCCGTCAGAAAAAGAGCAACGGAAAATGCGATTGATGCAGTAATGCCCATATCTCATATTTCTGCTTTAAGTGACCATGATTATTTAGAAGAAAATAGCAGAATTTTGAGGGTGAAATTATACAATACTAAGGACTCGCAATTATTGGGCCTAACAGATTATTATAGCAAGCATGTATTAAATCTTACTTTTTTTTTTATGCTCGAGAAACTTTTACTGTCAGTGAACCAAGGAAGAGGTACATAAGATTAGTCAGTAATTATAAATGTGGAAAAAATGATGATTATATCACAATTTATTACCTGTAGAAAGCCATGTGAAAGATTGTGTTTTACGTGAAAGGATGCTCGGTAGTTGAGACACAACGCTATCTGCACACTGTAAGTAATTTTATTACATATTATTATTTTCATTTTTGTACAATTATTTATATTTCTTAATATATATTTACACAAAAAGATGCTCTATAGACTGCACTGTAAGTACTATTATTTGAAATCTTTGCATTATTTACATAATGCATGAGCGGAATTTGAACCTGGCACCTCACTGAAATGTAAAGTCTGACAAAAATGCTTATTAGATAGGACAGAAGGACACAATTTTACTCTAAACAATTTTATTTTACTTAATCATTTTTACTTTTAGTTGGATATTTACTTTTGTTTTCTTTATTTTAAAATTTTAGATGGGCGTTCAATACATGGATAGCCAAGGTTAATCTGAATCGGCCTTTTAGTGAGACACCACCAACAGAAGTCGAGTACAAAAAAAATTGGACCAGAAAGAACAGGAAAGTGTCTGCTTAGAAAATATGGAAGATCTCAAGAAGTAGAAGTACAACCCTTATGATCCTCTATACTCAGTTGTCACGTTCTCACTTCAGATCGTTCAAATTTGTGAATAAGAAAGACAAAAGCCTGGTGAGTGGTTTCATATTGGGTGGTGTTTATTAAAAAGCCACCTGTTTGAGGCACCTCTCCCTGGCAGTCAGTGCTTTGGAAATGAAGAGTGGACATCACTAATATAGATGTGTCTTGCTGTACAGGTAATAATAATAATATTTTTTCTCTTTAAATTAAATAAAGTTCAAATTGAATTATATTGTAATTGAAAGTAATTTTAACTTATTTTCTATATAAATGAAATAAAGAGAAGTATCTGTGTAAGTATTGGCTTCTCTGTTTCTCTAAAATTTATTCTTTTATTTTAGTTGAACCTCGTTAACGAGAACACTGTTAATATGAATTACTTTTAATATGAACTGTTTCCGCAATGGCACAATGCCCATAGCAGGAACTACTGATAATATAAACAAATTTTTTATCCCCTTGAGATTCACGTTAATAAAGTTCGACGTATATATGAATATTCATAGAGGTAAATGAGTTTTTTTTTTTTTTTAGTAATACCGATTTTCAAGGCTTTACCTCTATTTTTAAAATTTTGCCCCTCCTTTCTCTTCCTCCAAATAACTTCACATATACGAGAATATCTGCAATTGATTCCTTACACTCAAAAACATAATAATACTATGGTGCTACCATTCTGCATACTTGACCATTTAAGTGGAGGCTGTACCTCATCTTCTGTTGAACATTACAGTATTAACAAAATGTATCATTTGCTCTGTTTTTGCTATTCAATGTTTAAATTTGTGTAGATGCTGTCTGAAAGGTGGAGCTGTTATGTTGTAATTTTCCTTACTTATAAATAAAGCTGTATCCCAAAATCTAATGTACTCAACTATACCATTTTTAATTTGTATGTTTAGTGAATGAACATTTGTTTTACACTTTCAAAAGTATCTACAATTGTTTTCTCACATCCCAAAACCTAATAATACCATGGCGATACTATTCTCATTCTGCATGTACTATCCTCCAATATTTAGGTAGAGCCTATATCTCAACTTCTATTGAACATTACAGTATTAATAAAATGTATCTCTTGCTTTATTTTTGTTACTCAGTGTTTAAATTCATATGGATGTTGTCTGAAAAGTGGTGTTGCCATGCTGTAATTTTCCTTGTTTCTGACAAAGCTTTATCTCAAAATCTAATGTGCAGAACCACACCATTTTTTCATTACTCTTGTTTAAATTTATGTGAATATTAGTCAATAGATGCTGCTGTTATGTTATAATTTTCTTTGTTTCTGAAAAGCTTTATCTCAAATTTTAATGTACACAACTACATCCTTCCCCCCCTTACTCTTGTTAAAATTTGTGCGTATATTTGCCAAGAGGTATTGCTGTTATACTACAATTTTCCTTGTTTCTGAAAAAGCTTTATCTCAAAGTCTAATGATACTAATTACACTATATTTTTTGTAAGTCATACTTAAATTTGTCAGTATATCCCTATCACCTGAAAAGTGACACAGCTTTTATGAAAAGCTATAGCATAGAACCTAATGTGCTTAAATACATTTTTTTAATTTGTGTATATAGTGAGTGTAAGGTGAGTGTATTAATAAAATCAGACTTTTGTCTGTAAATTTGTCAGAATCGAAAAATTTTGAGATATCTTCACGTTTCACACACCATGAAAGCCGAAAATGACTTCAGAAAATTTTGCCTGTGTGTGTGTCATCATGTCTGTATGTCGGTTTTTTTTTTTTTTTTTTTTTTTTTTTTGTCTTGTCGGCATCACTTGAGAACGGCTGGACGGAATTCAATGGTGCTTGGCAGAAACTTACATCTTTAACTAACTTAAAATTAAGAAAAAAAGGCAAAAGACAAAAACACGTTTGTCCGGGTATCACTCAAGAACGGCTGGACAGAAGTCAACGGCGTTTCACAGGAATTTAGGTCTTTACCCAACTTAAAATTATATCTATCAACTTTTGAGAAATTCTCCCCCTGGGGGGCAAAAGACAAAAACACGTTTGTCCGGGTATCACTTGAAAATGGCTGGACGCAATTTAACAGCGCTCCGCAGGAATTTAGGTCTTTACTCAACTTAAAATTACATCTATCAACTTTTCAGAAATTACTCCCCTTTCCCCCGTGGGGGAGGCAAAAGACAAAAACACGTTTATAAGCATAACTCGGCTCCTAATTATTTCACGAGCCCACCAGCGGCCGAGCGGTTCTGCGCTCAAAGCTGGTAGACGTGAGGTGCCGGGTTCGATCCCCGGTCGCGCTCGTCGACCTAGCCGTTCGGAGTTTTCCGTGGTTTCCTCCGAAACTTGCGTAAATACGGGCTAGGACCCCTTAGAAAGACCTCCACGGAAGGCCCTCCCCCTCAGGCCAAGGACCCAAGTGTTGTCAATCGGCCTTAATCCCTAACACCAACACACACCAACTAATTATTTCACAATAAAGAAATTGCACTTGGGGAGACTAGGCATGAGTACAAATAATATATTATCTGCATTTAGAAATTTTCGATTTTTAAGGGAAGGGAGGGGGGAAATATTGAAAATTCCTGATTTTTGAGTAGACCTCTGCCAAAAATGGAACAAATAAATTGAAAAAAAGGCTATGCGACTTCATTAGGATAATTCCAAAAACACATTTTTGCTTTTTTGGGGTTTGCGTTTTTTTTTTTTTTTTTTTGGGGGGGGGGGAGGTTTACGAGGGGGCAAACTCGAGACACGTTTCAGAGCTAAATTTGTCCTGAGTAATCTATGGGATCTGCGGTCACGAAATTTGGTAGTTAAATTGTTTATATATATCTGACCCTTATTGTAACGGAATTTTACGAAATCCCCCCTTACCCCCCTAGTGACGAGAGGGCTATAAATACATGTAAAAACAAGTTTTCCCATTTGAATTCGCCTTAAATTATCTTAGATTGGTGAACTTTGGTGCGTGAATGTTGATTAGGTGTACGCATTATGTACTGTGTATAGATTTCGCAAAACTTCGAACTTACCCACTGGGGAAGGGGGAGCAAGAATCGGGTAAGTTGCTGCCGAAGGCAGTGAGAACACGGACTCTTCACGTTGCAAGCGAGAAAAATCTCTACCAAGCACAGCGGGAACTTTAAAACTCAGGTTAATTAATAATGATATAGGATTTTGGCAACTCATTTCACTATTGTGTCTAGCGAAGCGGGCAAAGCCTGCTATAGTTTTATTATAAATAATATAAAAAAAATTGACTATCATAGGCAAAAAATAAAATCATCACCAGCGACAGAGGGTGCATGTATTAAGGAATAACTTCGATAAAATTTAGACTCAAAATAGTTAATCCATCATGGAAAATTACCAATTTCTGTTTCAATGCATCTAAAATTGGCAAAATCCTAAATTGCTTTTTCTTAAACTTATGGTCAGAATGAACTTCTTAATTTTTGTTACTAGAAAATTTAGGTGGCGGCCAAATACTTTTAAATTTGTTGAGGCCTGCTTCTGGTATTTGGAAATATTATTAGAAAATTATTTTAACATTTATGCATTTTTTACAGATATTCAATTACTATTCATATTCATAACATAGAATAACTTTTTCAATTCTGGAGATAATTATGAATCACCCTGTACTACATATGTATTCATCATAAAATTATATGTCTGCATGAAATAGTTGGTTTATGATAACATATTACTCGAAAAGTTCAATTTATACATTAAACACAGAATTCATTTATGTTATGTCAGGGGTTATTTTATTAAGGCCATTTAGTTGTGTCTTTATAAAGTTGAAATTCTTAAGAAGGGCACGTTCACAAAATTTCATTTTATAAAAAGGATCCCACTATAAATTTCTTCCTCCTCCCAAAACTGTTTTCATCACTTATACTAAATGTCTATATAATTGGGGTTTGAATGAAATGTTATTTTGGTAATAAAGGAACACTTTGATTGTTAAGTATAAAATATGAAAGGTGAATATTAGAAAAATACTAAAGACAAGAACCCTACACAATTATTTTTTTGTTTTAAGAAAGGTTATAAATAATTCATCATTCGAAAATATTAGTAAATCATTTTCTTTAAGCACTTTGGTTGTTTTTCTGATTTCCCTCCCCTGACCACACCACCGCGTATTTGGATTCTAAGTCATGCTTATGCAGGGTTAATACTCAAATATGGGAAAAAAATTCCCTGAGTTTCCAGACAATTTTCAAGAAAATATTAGCAACATATTACAAGAAACGCTCTTCTAGACAGGACAAAATACAGCTACTTTCACTGTATGATGTCATATTACTGCCGATCATGATAGAAATTCAGGTAGAAATCATTATTTACGTGCGTATTTTCATAATACCGAATGATTTAAATTTTTATACGAAGCTAAACAAGAAAAACATAACTCAAGAGAAAAAAAAAACATTTGTTTTTTCAGATTTTGTAACTGATTTTCCCTGACTTTCAATGAAAATTTTTATTTTCCCTGACTTTTTTTAACAAATTCCAAATTCCTGGAGTATTCCCTGTTTTCCAGGTTTTCCCTGAGGAGTATGAACCCTGTTATGAGTAAAGCGACTTGACATTCTGCACTAGTTACAAGATATTTAAAAGAAATCTGAATCAGTAAATAAACATAAGTAAAAATTATAATATGATTTTAAGTATTTTTTTCCAAGTTCGTATTTAATGTGATGAACCATTAATGCATTCGAATTATTATGTACAATTCTGGGAAAGAACTATAACATACAATTTACAGCAATGTTTACGGTATAGCAACATATATGCATGATGCCATAGTATATTATCAGGATTTAGTAAAACATATCAGTTTTATTACACTAATTTTTAAGGAAGTGAAAAAAGATGAATTCACTTATTACACAATATAATAAACATATTCAAAACGTTTTGTAGATTTATGTTAAAAATGTTAATACTGGTAAGTGAATATAAGTGTAAGCTAATATTTAACTATTAAAATGAGGTATATATTAGACATACAATCATAATTTTACTAATGGTAATTTATTAAAAGCAAAAATAAATTAAATTTAAACTTACAAAATTAGACTTTCGTTTGTTTTTTGTAAGCAATATTTGCATAGAAGGACAATCTAATGCATTGCCTAATATTTAAAAAAAAGCACTGTACACAAGACTGTCCCACTAGCTTTTTGCCTTTCCTCAAAGATTAATATTTATCACAGTGCTTGGTATAAAGCATTTCTTCCAAAACAATGATTTCAGAAACTATCTATTCAATTTTCTGAAAAATTTTGTAGAAATGACACTAGCTCTTCTACATCAAAAATAGTTCGTTGAAAAAAAACTTAAACTGCAGTCCTTATAAATAATCAATGGCACAATTAGAATAAAAAACATCGCAGGATACAAAATATGGTGATACAAATACTTTCAGTATAATTCGAAATATAAGAAAAATGACGAAGATTCTCTAAAATATAATTGGTACGTGATATCTTTGCATTGATGTCATTTCAACATACTTTGCATCGTTGTCAGCCATTACTGTCAAACTGCTACTCACGGATTAAAAGAGAAGGATGTATTACTAATGTTACGGAAAGATAGTAATTTTCATCTTACAGATAGAGGGCGACAAAATCTCGAAAATACACCAATCAGCGCGTTTTTACATTTCTGGCTGTTCCTTCGTTGGATGACTGAAGCCGAAGGGGCGGGCTTTCCCTTTCTTCCGATGAGTTTCAAAGATACTACACCAGGCGGCGATCGGATCGCTTACTCTGTTCGGCTGAATTAATGCGGAAAATAAAGCTCCGTTCCCCACGCTGACCGCCCTATCTAGTTTATCATCCTGTATCCTAATCCGTGCTGCTACTGTTTACTAAACAACATCATTTTGATGAAACTTTTCCATTGGTTATATCGGAATATCTGCTATCGTAATCGCTGAAAATGATTGACAGTTGGGAGGAGCCGTAACAACTCTATCGCATGCTAAATATCGCACTCTGGCTTGTCGAACTTGCGAAAATGGTGGTCCAAGAATAGCTCTTTTGGTCGCATGCGACTATAGCATGCGATGTGATAACAGATTTCAGTGACGTCACCATTCGCCGACTTATCGCAACGTACGTACCCAGAATTGACCCCTATATATATTAATACGTTAAAGTATAGGTGGGATGATCTAGCAACAATTTTACACCAAACATAGGGGTTCTGAGAGCGATTGCGCAGGAACTTCCGTGGATGAAAGCTCCAGCTGTGATCACATGAGTTCACTGTCGTTAGAGATAAATATGACGTCACGAAAGCGTACAAAGATTGTTACTCTCTCCGATCATACGCCAAAGACTCATAGGGAGATTTCGAAGGTAATTGTCATTAGTATTCCAACTGTGAGCCGTATCATAAAACAATATAAAAAATCATGATCCATATCTCCAAAGTAGAAAGGGAAATGTGGCCAAAAAACGGAAAACAAAGCCAAGAGATGACTCTTTTCTACAGTCGGTAACAAAAGTGTCCGAACACTAGCAAAAATTCCTATATAAAAAAAGTACACTTCATACAGTTTTGTTAAAAGAATTCCTTGTCGAACCCTGCTCTTAGTCAGTCTAAAAACATGATTCGACAAGGATTTATTTAGCAAAACTGTATTAAGCGTACCTTTTTCACATAGGAATTTTTGCTAGTGTTCGGACACTTTTGTTACCGACTGTACTTACACAAAGTAAAAAATACTCTCGAAAGAGTAATGCTGCACTTAATAGAGATTTAAAAGAGCATGAAATAACTAGTGGATCTGCAGATCAGGAGCCTCAACGTCCTATTTGCATCAGACATTATTCAAGACTTGTTACTGTAATCAGATACATTCCTGAGGGGGCTGCCGCCCCCCTCAACCCCCTGCTCTATCTCTCTTTGTATACTTATCTGTATATCATATAAAGTGATATGGAATTGTAAATAATTGTATTTACTTTTGCATAAATTCTTTCAACGAGGCTTAGTAAGTTGATAAAATGCTAATTTTGTGCATTTCTAGTCATTTTAGTGTTAAAATAGCCTAATTTTCCCTTAAAAACGCATTATAAAGTTCCAATAAGGGAAGAAATGGATTTGGCGCCAAATTTGGCTACTGTTTCCCTTCTTGGCTATTTTTTGGCGACCTGGGCGAGGAAATCTTTATTAGGGATATACGAAATATGGACGCTCTAATCTCATTGGCTGATGAGATACGAGAATTTTCCGGAACAGCCTGGGTTCGATAGAAAAGTATAAAAGGAGCATTTATTTCGCCGAGGCGGTCAGTCTCAGATCTGTGTCAGTTTCGTCAAATGCTTGCTTTGCTTTGAGCCTCTTTGAATGAGACTTGTTTTATGTGTTATTGTTAAACAGTTTGTACTGTTGTTTTGCTGTTAACGGCTGTTGTTTAAGATGTGTTTACTGGTTGAATTGAAGCTGATACTTGGTTTATAGGCCTGTATTTTTCTGGAACTTTCTGTGAATAAATCACTGAATTATTACAAGTTTCGCCTTTCATTATCGGACAAATTACGAACCCCCCAAGTACGCAACAATATGTATTCTTAATAAACGACGGTCTTGTATTATTTCCCTGAAATTCATAAATACCAAATTTCATACAAAAAAAATTGCATAGCATATCAGAAATATTTTGTGTAACCTTTAAACTAATTTCCAATTCTATGCCCACAATTTTCAACAGGAAAACATGCTTTTAAAATTCTAATAAAATTTCATTATCTTTGATGGGGTGTAACCATGTTAAAATAAACTTTTAAAAAATACCGACTATAGACCGTAATAGTACAAAATTCTTTTATGTATCCTGGAAAGGTAGCCACAGTCATTATAAACGCCAATAATAAGAATAAACCAAATTAATTATAGCTCATAATTTTTTCAAGCTAATTTGACATCATTTGGATGATTACAGTACATACTCGGAATTATTTTGTGTGGTCCCATAAATTATTTAATTTATACATAAACTTTTTAAAGAGTAAACATGATTTCAAGCATCTTTATAATGTATGTTAATTTTATTAAATTCAATTCAGCATAAACGCATTAATTGTGCGCGCTTAAATAAAAATTTGTCCATAGGCTCTAATGTTACGAAATTCTTTCCTGTGTCTCTGTAAACAAACCATAAACACTGTATACACCAGTAAAAATTTTTCATCTTATTTTGCGTTTAAAATTAATAATTATTCCAAATTTAACATCGTTTGGATGACTATGTGACATTGTCAGAACACTTTTGTAAGGTCCTGTATATTAATTAGAAAGCTTAAGAGCACATATTTTCTTCAAACAACATAAGTTTAAGCATCTTACTAACGTACGCTAGTTTCATTTTCTTCATTGCAAAGTAATGATATTAAAATGCGTTTAAACGAAATTCGACCCATATGCCGTAATGTTAAGAATTTTGGCGTGTCCCTGTACACAGTTTATAAACAATATAGCAATAAAAATTATACAGTTACTTATATGCAAAGCTGGAACGTGTACGCAATTTGCAAGTCAATCGAAGGATTTTCGCGGCCACTATTGCAATACATACAAATTCTTCCCATAGGCCGTAAGGATAAAAAACACTTTAGTGTGTCCCTGTACACGAACGACAAATGGAATACACACCTAACACTATACAACTAATTCCGTTGGACTCATGAATATGCGTCCGAAATGCAAGTCAATAGCGTGATTTTTGGGGCCGCTATCGCGGTTCATACAAATTCTTCCCATAAGCCGTAATGATAAAACAAACTTTGGCGTGTCCCTGTACACGAACTATAAATGGACTGCACACCCAGAACTGTACAGCTAATTCTGTGGGGATCATGAGCATGTGTACCAAATTTCAAGTCAATAGCGTGATTTTTGCGGCCGCTATTGCACGACAGACAGACAGACAGACAGACAGACGGACAGACGGAATCCAAAATCCTTTTGAGTCTCAACAGAGGGCCTCCGCTGATGTTTCGGCAAAAATTGGAAGTCAATAGCTTGATTTTTGCGGTGGCTATCGAGGTACATACAGATTCTTCCCATAGGCCGTAATGATAGGGAAAACTTTGGCGTGTCCCTGTACACGAACTACAAATGGAATACACACCTAAAACTATACAGCTTATTTCGTTTGGCTCATGAATATGTGTACCAAATTGCAAATCAAAAGCGTGGTTTTTGTGGCCGCTATTGCGGTACATACAAATTCCTCCCATAGGCCGTAATGATAAGAAAAACTTTGGCGTGTCCCTGTACACGAATTACAAATGGAATACACACCCAAACCTATACAGCTGATTTCGTGGGGCACATGAACACGTGTACCAAATTGCAAGTCAATAGCGTGATTTTTGTGGCCGCTCTCGTGATACATACAAATTCCTCCCATAGGCCGTAATGATAAGAAAAACTTTGGCGTGTCCCTGTATACGAACTATAAATGGAATACATACCAAAAACTATACAGCTGATTTCGTGGGGCACATGAACACGTGTACCAAATTGCAAGTCAATAGCGTGATTTTTGTGGCCGCTCTCGTGATACATACAAATTCCTCCCATAGGCCGTAATGATAAGAAAAACTTTGGCGTGTCCATGTATACGAACTATAAATGGAATACATACCAAAAACTATACAGCTGATTTCGTGGGGCTCATGAACATGTGTACCAAATTTCAAGTCAATAGCACTATTTTTGCGGCCGCTATCGCGCGACAGACAGACAGACAGACACAGCCCAAAACCGTTTTGAGTCTCAACAGAGGGCCTCCACTGACGTTTCGGCAATTATACAGACAATTTTCACACGCAACATTCATTGAAACTTATCAATCTTGATCAAACTTTTCCAGCAACAAACTTATATTAACTTCAAAATACAACATTTGGATCTCCTAAAATTATTTGTTTTTAAGTTACTATAAGAGACACAGACAAAGATCAAACGTTTGACTACGGTAATCAGGAAGCCTCAAAACGTGTAAATATACAAAAAAAGAGCGATGAATATTTACCTCAAAACATACATTATTTACCATATCTCTATGAGGAATTTATTTCAATTCCCGAACAGCTTTCCTGGAAATGGTAAAATATTATTAGTAAAGCACATTCACTAACAACAAATAACTAGTGTGTTGTGGCCACCACACGACTTTCTTCTATATTTTCGTATACAAATTCACTCAGTAAAAATAATTTATTAAAATTATTATTTAAAAAAAATATCTTCCATGATAATACAGCAGATTTCCATATTACAGAAGTAGTATAACACTAAATATCGAAAAAAAAGTTCAATTTATTCTCAATATTACATAAAAAAAAAAAAAAAAAAAAAAAAAAAGGTTAAAAATGAAAAATTTGATAACTTTATTTTAAATTACTGCAGATCGATGGTTCAACCATTCGTTTTAAAGGTATTGGCGAGCTCTTTTGAAAGATACCCATCATGAAAATTTACTCCCCTCGAGGGGGTTGTTACTGACTGTACAGTTTGTGTGACGATGATTATAAAATGTGTATAAATTTTCAGTTTATTTGAATAAGGTGTTTAAAGATTATCGAACTTTAAATAATTTGAGCCCTTAGGTAATAATGATAAAAAAAATTTCCTTATATCTTATTCTATTAAGTGCCACCGCCACTTTAGAATGTAGAAAAAGAGGGGGGGGGGGAAGCTCAAAAACCCCATAGGAATAGCATGGGAAGAGAAGCAAAAAAAACTCACAATGTCAAGTGTGTTAAAAAAAAAAAAAAAAAAAAAAAAAAATTCACACCGGAAGTAATAAGGGGACAAAATTGACTAGAAAAATACATTGAACAGCGGGAACCGGGCGGGCTGGGGCATGGGTATTGGGGCACATTTGTATATATATATATATGTATATTTCACTGTTCTCGAAAACGGTAGCTCGGACAACCACATGATTTAACACAAAGGTGCCCTCCGAAGGGTCATTGTGCACATCGAAGTCAGATTTTCGAATTTTTGATTAGTTTTCTTTTAATCAATAAAAACATGAAAATAAAACTTCCCATTTCTATAATGACACAGAATGGAGAATCTTAGGAGAGATTTGATAGGTTTGATTTTCATTGATTTGAGTGCATTTTACATTGAACTAGCTACATTATGAGGAATTACAAGAGATTTGATTGGTTTATTTGATTTTCATTGATTTGAGTGTATTTTACATTGAACTACAGCTACGCTATAAGAAATTACAAGAGATTTGATTGGTTTATTTGATTTTCATTGATTTGAGTGTATTTTACGTTGAACCAGAGCTACGTTATAAGGAATTACGAGAGATTTGATAGGTTTATTTGATTTTCATTGATTTGAGTATATCAACCCAATGGAGAATCTCTGGGCTATATGCAAGAATCGCCTATTAAATATGGACTGTACAACTATGGAGATGCTAATCACGACGCTAATTCATGTGTTTTAGAAGGACACAAATATTATAAATGGTTGTAAAAAATTGGTAGAATCTATGCTGAATCGTGACCAAATGTTAATAAAGAGTCGTGGGCATTATATTATGGACGAAAAATGATTGATTTTGTATACATTTAAATAAAAATAGCATTTCTTCTGAGTTTTCTCAAATTTCGAGTTTGTTTCAATTAATTTGCACAAGGTTGTAACTCATTATTTCTCTCGTATAAACTCATATTCTAATTTCGCATCGATATTTTTTTAACATTACAAAATCTCGCCAAGCAAACAGTAGATTAAAAGTTAATTTGTAACTTAGATTTATTTATTTACGACCCGTGAAAATTTTATCACTAAATGATTTTGTATAACTTATTTTCCTAGACATTTGTCCGGGATGATACATTGAAAAATCAATTGTTGCCATTAGAAATAATAGCTTAGTTAGTAAACAAAATTCTAATTATCGCATCGACTAGCGGATTGTATTCCTGGATTCAGAAAAATTGCCCCTCTCTAATGGTACCGATTCTGAAAAAAGAAATCAGACCGTTACTTCTGTTTTATCTGGCCCTTTTAACGGTTTTGGGGCTGCTATCGCTTTTAGACGAATTTTTAGAGGATGAAATTCACAAACTTACCGTTCGACATGAGAGCAAATACATAACAATTTGGGAACATGTCAGCTTCGTCACAACTGACGAAAAATTACTTTTTAATTGGTAACTTTTAAGCAATTGAAGCTATCGAAAACGTTTAAATACAAAAACTGTTTTTTAAGGTAAGGCGGTAATTCGCCTGATTAGAAGATTTTCCTATTTTCAATGCTAAAGAAATTATGGGCAAATGAAAATTTTCACCACCCGCCTTTTCAACCCCCTTTGTGCTGGATACCCCATCCACGAACTCGACCGAGATTTTTACCGTCCTGACAACATTTCCCGAGCTGGTTAAATTTAAATAAAAATTACTGCAGTTACCGTGTTCGCAACTTAACATGGGAAAAAGCGTTATATATATATATTATATAATATATATATATATATATACATATATACTTTTGAACGGCGGGTGGTTTTGGGTTCTAGGGGGTCATGATCGGTGAAAATATGAAGAAATTTTCCAGAATTCGTGTCACGAGGACCATTGCAATAGGTAGATCTCCTATAAGGAATCTACCTAAAAAAAGAAGGATTTTGATGAAATTCTGGCCAAAGCAGTATTTAGTTTAGTACGGAGGACTAATAGTTTTTTTTTTTTTTTTTTTTTTTAAGCTATTGTATAGCTTTTATCGCGGGCTTTGAGCGCGGCGACCGAATCAAAAAATTCCGTAACGAAAAAAAAACCTAACACAGTTCGGCAGACTTCGGTAGACTTCGGCTGTACGAAGCTCGCACGGATCGAGACGAGCTGCTCCGAAATCGAACGAATACGTAAGCAGCTGTTTGTGAGAAAGTATATAGGTGTTTTTTTTTTTTTTTTAGTAGGTATCTATCATCTATGTACAACAGTGAATAGCTGTACGCGTAAAATTTGTGTATAAAGTAGATCAGATAAAACTTGAATATCCCCATTCGACTTGCAGGCCTTTAAAACCTATTAAATACCTTTTCTCAATTAAAATTTGTTTTCTTATCGGTCACCACGCTCAAAAAGTGTAACTTGAATTAATATCAAAGAAAAAACTTGAATATCCCCATTCGACTTGCAGGCCTTTAAAACCTATTAAAATACCTTTTCTCTATTAAAATTTGTTTTCTTATCGGTCACCACGCTCAAACAAGGTAACTTGAATTAATATCAAAGAAAAAACTTGAATATCCCCATTCGACGTGCAGGCCTTTAAAACCTATTGAAATACCTTTTCTCCATTAAAATTTGTTTTCTTATCGGTCACCACGCTCAAAAAGTGTAACTTGAATTAATATCAAAGAAAAAACTTGAATATCCCCATTCGACTTGCAGGCCTTTAAAACCTATTAAATACCTTTTCTCTATTAAAATTTGTTTTCTTATCATTATTGTTATCTTATCATTATTGTTATCTTATTCATTAACATCAAAGAAAAACCTTGAATATCCCCATTCGACTTGCAGGCCTTTAAAACCTATTAAATACCTTTTCTCTATTAAAATTTGTTTTATATCGGTCACCACACTCAAAAAGTGTAACTTGAATTAATATCAAAGAAAAAACTTGAATATCCCCATTCGACTTGCAGGCCTTTGAAACCTATTAAATACCTTTTCTCTATTAAAATTTGTTTTCTTATCGGTCACCACGCTCAAAAAGTGTAACTTGAATTAATATCAAAGAAAAAAACTTGAATATCCCCATTCGACTTGCAGGCCTTTAAAACCTATTAAAATACCTTTTATCTATTAAAATTTGTTTTCTTATCATTATTGTTATCTTATCATTATTGTTATCTTATTCATTAATATCAAAGAAAAAACTTGAATATCCCCATTCGACTTGCAGGCCTTTAAAACCTATTAAATACCTTTTCTCTATTAAAATTTGTTTTCTTATCGGTCACCACGCTCAAAAAGTGTAACTTGAATTAATATCAAAGAAAAAACTTGAATATCCCCATTCGACTTGCAGGCCTTTAAAACCTATTAATTACCTTTTCTCTATTAAAATTTGTTTTCTTATCGGTCACCACGCTCAAAAAGTGTAACTTGAATTAATATCAAAGAAAAAACTTGAATATCCCCATTCGACTTGCAGGCCTTTAAAACCTATTAATTATCTTTTCTCTATTAAAATTTGTTTTCTTATCGGTCACCACGCTCAAAAAGTGTAACTTGAATTAATATCAAAGAAAAAACTTGAATATCCCCATTCGACTTGCAGGCCTTTAAAACCTATTAAAATACCTTTTATCTATTAAAATTTGTTTTCTTATCATTATTATTATCTTATCATTATTGTTATCTTATTCATTAATATCAAAGAAAAAACTTGAATATTCCCATTCGACTTGCAGGCCTTTAAAACCTATTAAATACCTTTTCTCTATTAAAATTTGTTTTATATCGGTCACCACACTCAAAAAGTGTAACTTGAATTAATATAAAAAAAAAAACTTGAATATCCCCATTCGACTTGCAGGCCTTTAAAACCTATTAATTATCTTTTCTCTATTAAAATTTGTTTTCTTATCGGTCACCACGCTCAAAAAGTGTAACTTGAATTAATATCAAAGAAAAAACTTGAATATCCCCATTCGACTTGCAGGCCTTTAAAACCTATTAAAATACCTTTTATCTATTAAAATTTGTTTTCTTATCATTATTGTTATCTTATCATTATTGTTATCTTATTCATTAATATCAAAGAAAAAACTTGAATATTCCCATTCGACTTGCAGGCCTTTAAAACCTATTAAATACCTTTTCTCTATTAAAATTTGTTTTATATCGGTCACCACACTCAAAAAGTGTAACTTGAATTAATATCAAAGAAAAAACTTGAATATCCCCATTCGACTTGCAGGCCTTTAAAACCTATTAAATACCTTTTCTCTATTAAAATTCGTTTTCTTATCGGTCACCACGCTCAAAAAGTGTAACTTGAATTAATATAAAAAAAACTTGAATATCCCCATTCGACTTGCTGGCCTTTAAAACCTATTAAAATACCTTTTCTCTATTAAAATTTGTTTTCTTATCATTATTGTTATCTTATTCATTAATATCAAAGAAAATCCTTGAATATCCCCATTGGACTTGCAGGCCTTTAAAACCTATTAAATACCTTTTCTCTATTAAAATTTGTTTTCTTATCGGTCACCACGCTCAAAAAATGTAATTTGAATTAATATCAAAGAAAAAACTTGAATATCCCCATTCGACTTGCAGGCCTTTAAAACCAATTAATTACCTTTTCTCTATTAAAATTTGTTTTCTTATCGGTCACCACGCTCAAAAAGTGTAACTTGAATTAATATCAAAGAAAAAACTTGAATATCCCCATTCGACTTGCAAGCCTTTACTATTAAATACCTTTTCTCTATTAAAATTTGTTTTCTTATCGGTCACCACGCTCAAAAAGTGTAACTTGAATTAATATCAAAGAAAAAACTTGAATATCTCCATTCGACTTGCAGGTCTTTAAAACCTATTAAAATACCTTTTCTCTATTAAAATTTGTTTTCTTATCATTATTGTTGTCTTATTCATTAATATCAAAGAAAAAACTTGAATATCCCCATTCGACTTACAGGCCTTTAAAACCTATTAAATACCTTTTCTCTATTAAAATTTGTTTTCTTATCGGTCACCACGCTCAAAAAGTGTAACTTGAATTAATATCAAAGAAAAAACTTGAATATCCCCATTCGACTTGCAGGCCTTTAAAACCTATTAAATACCTTTTCTCTATTAAAATTTGTTTTCTTATCGGTCACCACGCTCAAAAAGTGTAACTTGAAATTATATCAAAGAAAAAACTTGAATATCCCCATTCGACTTGCAGGCCTTTAAAAACCTATTAAAATACCTTTTCTCAAAAAATAGAGTTAGATCATTCAAATTTGGTACATCGAGGTTTTCGATACCTACAAATCGATTGCGGATATTTTTGATATATTATCATTGCGGATATATTCTCATTTATTCAATAAAAGAAAAAAAATTGTTTTCTTATCGGTCACCACGCTCAAAAAGTGTAACTTGAATTAATATCAAAGAAAAAACTTGAATTAATATCAAAGAAAAAAAAAATACTGCATAAATAAAATAAATAAATAATTATAATTGCATAAGTTTATAAAAAATGCTATGCAATAGCTTTACCGCGGCAGTCCTCGAGTGCCACACGTATTTTTTTTTTTTTTTTTTCAAATGACAACATCGATTTCAAATTATTCAATTATATTTTCGATAAATTTTCGATTTCGATAAATGTCCAACTATCGTAAAACTGGTACCGTAAAAATCCGTAGATTGACACTAATAGTCCTCAGTCCTAAAAAGAAGAAATAATACATAATCAATATTTCAGCACGCGGACTCAGTTCAGTAATGAAAAAAAAAAAAAAAAAGTAACGATATTTGTCTAAAGAGATTATTTTATAGAAAAATTTATATTTAAAATTTGCATCTTTACAATCTTTACAAGCGTCGTTTTAAACCTAGCAATACTTTAATGATATAAACAAAATATGAACTTTTGAGTCATAAATTGACTAGAAAATGCAACAATAAGACTTATAATCAAAATAGATACTAAGACTTTTTATTAAAAAATTATACCAAAATGAATAAATAAAAAAATAAATTAAAAGGCATCGCCAACATAGCAGCATAAATTTAAAAGTAGCCATAAGGTGTCCTATACTAAAGCTGTCCTGCCTGGGAAAGTGTGAAAAATGGATCGTCAAACATGAATTTTATTTTGAATTTTTTTTGAATGATTTTTTATTAACTATCATCAGCGTTACCCCCCCCCCCCCCCCCAAAAAAAAAAAAAAAAAAAAAAAAAAACTAATTATTGTTTGGGTACCGATAAATTAATAGTTATTATTGGGTGGTGAAATCTGTATAAGAGTTAAAAATTTCAAATTTTAAAGCTAAAGAAAAAAGAAATAAACTGCGAAGATTTCGCAAGGGTTTGCTAGTATTTATTAATTTTGTTGGTTCCATATCAGTCAAATAATTTTTGAAATAAGTAATATAGCTTTAATTATTTAACACCTTTCTAATATTTTATTGTGATACTAGCAGGCTTTGCCCGCTTCACTGGTCACTATATTTAAATGAATTAAAACAAGAATAAATATTTTTTATACCGTTCTACAAATTAAAACTATAAAAAGAAAAAGAAAAGTATTAAAATTGTTTAAAAACTTCACTCGCTCCCTTCGGTAGAAACATCTTCACCGCAACGTCTAGGTACTGGATAAATTTAATTTAATTTATAGAAATGCCAATAATATAGGAAAAACTTCATTAGTCATTTTCATTTTGATAATAAACAGAACGGAAAAAGCATAATATTTTGCATGGAGATATTTTGTTTAATTAGACCAATTTAAAATAGGTCGATTTCTAAAGAAATCAACCTAAAAAGGCTTTTCCTTTTTTACTTTCCGAACACTATAGTGAGGAAAGTATTGTAATCATGTCAAAAATCCGAATTGGAGATTTTGATGTTTCTATACGTTTCGAGGTCCCCTGTGTCCGTTTCCACTATTTTTACGATGATGTATGTATGTGTGTGTGTATGTGATGTGTATGTATGTGTGTATGTATGTGTGTGTATGTCTGTGAGTGAACATGCTAGCGTCTAAACGCTTTGTTCGAATAAGCTAAAAGTTGGTACGTATATTGTAAGTCACCATAGTACGAACCCTATAGATTTTGGTGAATCTAGCACTTAGTTTTTTTACAGGGACACCAGGAAAATTTTTTATCATTATGGCCTATGGGGCCAAATTTTTAAAAGTGCGATAGCGTCTAAACGCATTATTAATCTGAGCAAAAAATTCGTACACATGTTATAGGCCACAGTTGCACGAACTGTACAGATTTTGGTGAATTTAGCACTTACAGTTTTTTTACAGGGGCACAAAGAAAAATTCTTTATCATTATGGCCTATGGGGCCAAATTTTTAAAAGTGTGATAGCATCTAAACGCCTTATTAATCTGAGCAAAAAATTTTTACGCATGTTATAGATCACAGTTACAGCAACTGTATAGATTTTGGTGAAATTAGCAATTACACTTTTTTTTACAGGGACACAAAGAAAAATTCTTTATCATTATGGCCTATGGGACCAAATTTATAAAAGTGCGATAGCATCTAAATGCCTTATTCAATTGAGCTGAAAATTTACATGAATATTATAAATCGCTGTTGCACTAACTATAAGCATTTTGGTGAATCTAGCATTTATAGGATTTTACAGGGACACAACGAAAAATTCTTTATCATTATGATCTATGGGCTCAAAGTTCAGTAGCGTTAAATAAAACATCGTGTAATATATGGAGAAAAGTACTCAAACACTCTATTATGGTTTTTTCTCTTTTGTTTGTTTAACAACTCCACTTTCTTTACTTTATCTACAAAACTGTAAATTACTCAATGTTCGGAAAGTCGAGTGGAGTCACTCCAGATTTTTTCCCACTCGCATTAGTAGTGTAAAAACGGTGATTCTGAGCCAGGGTGGTGGCGTAGTGGCGTATGCGGAGACACAGAGCTACGTAGTCACTCCGCACCTCCACACGCGCCTCCACGCCTCCACCGTGGCGCAGAATGCACCCTTTTTTGCACTACTTAACCATCATCTTGGACGATGGTTCTGTTGCCATTCAAAGATTGTAAAGTATTTAAACTTTTTGCGCGTTTGAAAATGAATTTCGGGACTTAGTACTTTTCGCGATAGAAAATATATTTCAGGGAATTTAATTGAATAAACAAAGGTAGATGAGTATTATATAATTAAAAACATTTAATGAATGGTATAGACTTTAAAATTTAGATGTTGCCACCGGAAGAATAGAAACTTTTGAAGAGTTGTCATTCGAGGATTATAAATTGATTACAGAATTAAATAGAAATTTTCCTATGTATTTCAGGGAATTTGACAAAATAAAACAAAATGTTGATGTGTATTATAGAATTAAAAACATATAAGGAAGGGTATAGACTTTAATATTTAGATGTTGCCATTGGAAGAGCATAAATAATTTCCGGTGGGACATAACATTTTTGACTGAATGAAACAATGAATGACTGAAGTTAATAAACATCAGTAACAATTTATGAGTATTTTAGAAACTTTGCATTTTTAGAGATTAAAAATATATTGTGTTAAGATAATAAATATCGAATTTAAATAGGAGTTCATACTTTTAGTGATGTCATTGTAAATTTATGTTAGGAAATTTTTACAGAATTAAATAGAAACAAGATGATTCTAATACTGCATTCTAATTGGTTAATGAGTACACTTAGTATTTTAGAGCTTGAAATTTAGAAATTTTTACAGATTTAACTAGAAATTTTCGTATTTTGAGGATAAGTGTCATCAGTGGATTAACACACAGATTTAAAAACAAAACAATAATAAATAATTTAAAACACATATTTTTCAATAATGAATGTCATACAATTATATGTATAATTAATTATTTTAAAACAAAAACGATACGCATAAATTTAAAAACAATAATAAATAATTTAAAACACATATTTTTTAATAATGAATATCATGTAATTATACGTATAATTAGTTATTTTAAAACAAAAACGACATTATAAGCAATAAAGTTGTTTAAACTAAACTTTATACACATCATGACTTTATGTTAACACTAAATAAGTTTCACTTTTAAAATTTCTTTAAGCTCTAACTTATAAATACTATTAATACAATCGTTAAAATGGAACGCTGAAACAAAGGTAGATGAATTTAACGAATGGTATAGACTTTGATCTTAATATCTGCGCATTACCATTCGGAGATTATAAATTTATTACAGAATAAATAGAAATTTGCCTATGTATTTCATGGAATTTGACAAAATAAAACAAAGGGTTGGTGAGTATTATATAATTAAAAACATTGAATGTGAATGGTATAGACTTTGATATTAAAATTTGGGTGTTACCATTGGAAGAGTATAAATAATTTATATGTTATAAATTAAACTGAATACAATAAAAATTATTTAAATTAAACTAAATATAATAAAAATTATATAAATTAAACTTTATATTCTCACTAAATAAGTTTCACACTTATTTAAACTCTAACTTACATTCGTTAAAAATTGAACACATGCACTTTAAAAAATGACTATCATATAAATTTAAAAAAAATTACTATCATATAATAATATTAATTAAAAAAATGCATAAAAAGATATATAGTAAACTTATAAATTTTAAAAAAATACTATCATATAATAATATTAATTTAAAAAAAAATTACTATTATATAATAATATAAATTAAAAAAATTACTTTCATATAATAATATAAATTAAAAAAATTACTTTCATATAATAATATTAATTAAAAAAATGCTTACAAAGATATACAGTAAAGATATAAAATAAATAAATAAATATAAAAAAAAATAAATAAAAAATAAATAAAAAATAAAAAAGGACTATCCTATAATAATATTAATTTAAAAATACATACAATGTTTAAAATCAACAATTAAATTTTATATACATTATAATTAACTAAACTTTATGCTGTTACTATTAAATAAATTTATCCTAACACGAAAACTTTACATAAATTTTATAAGCAAAAAAGCTATAAGTACATGAATATGTTATTTAAATTAAACATTATATTGATACTACACAAATATTATTTAACATTTATTCGAGTTTAACGCTGTAATATAATTTAAACTATCTTAGTTGATTTAAATGAAACAGGTAAGTACTTTTAAACTTGAAATAATAAAAATAAGTTCTTTTTATAAAATAATTGATATAAACTATAATAATAAAAAGGATTAGTTATATTGAAAAAACTATCAGTTACTAAAAGTTATTTTGTATTAAACATTTCTAAATAAATTGCATAAAAATTCAATGCATCATTTTAAATTAAAATAAGCAGTTTCCTTAAAAACAGATAATACGGAATATTCCATGAGTCATAGTTATCACTTGCAACGGAAAACCATGAATCATGTGTAATATACACTGTGGAATCTTACCTAATAGTAATCCACATTATCTCATATAAAGTTTAAGTTAAAATCATTAAAACAATACAGCGAATAATTAGGAAAATGCAATAATTTTTTCACAAAGCATATCATACAATGAGTTTAAACGATTATTACCTACGTATCACTTAAACGGTATTGAAATAAATAAATATAAAAGTAAGTTATAGTTAAAAAATAAAAATTCGTTTGTGAAAGGAGTTTTATATATTGCAAAAATTAGTTTTACTCAAATAATTTCTAAACATACACAAGTTAAATGGAAACTTTTCTAGGTTTCATTTAAGCAATAATTTTCCATATGTGAAAGTAGTTTTATTTATGCAAAATTTAGTTTTATAAAAACAAAAAAGTTTATAGTGTAACAATAAAAAAAGTTTATAGTATAACAATAAAAAAATTTCTTATAAGTAAATACCAATAAAAAATATTTTTTTTTAAATTAATTTCTCTCTCTTCAATGAAACAATAAAAAATTTCTTGTGTAAAGTAATAAAAGTTATGTTTTAATAAATTTCTATTATAAACAAATTTACTAGAGTATACATATTAAGATATTACGTATAGAGTAGAGATACTTATTAAGTTTATTAAATTATCAAATAGTAATAATAAATTATGAAACTTACTTAAAATTGAAGAAATTTCCCTTAGCGAAATGCATCCTTCAGTCTTGCACACAAATGCGAGAAACTGTTTATCGCTACACGTTGACTCACGTACAGATAAGAAGGGTGATGATTCATGCTTATCATCTCAGTAGAATGTTGTTAGAGTTCTGTGTTTTCAGAATAATATAAAATAGTTTATAAGGATCATTTATTTAAATCCATTGAGAGGTGAACTTTGCAATTAACCTGTTAAAATGCGGTTTTTAAAATTATGTTAAGAAAATAATGTGTTTAAAACAGGATTATTTTACGATAAGTCCCGCTTTTTATATTTAATAAACAAAGATTTAATAAAATGTAACTGTAATTTTTAATGAAAGGTTTTAAAATCACTTAATAGGATAAAATTAAAAACAGAAATCTTATTGTTTTAGTAATTATTTTCTCTAGTTATAAAACTAAGTAATAAACTATCTATAAATAATCGGATAGCAAGAGAGATTTTTGTATAATAACTATATATTTATTTTAATATATGCATTACATCGCAAGGTAAAATTTTTAACTTATTTATACGGATTGAACAATAAGTAATAAAAAGTACTCATTTGCATATCCGCTTAATTTTATAAGTTGGATATATGATTTGAAATACTAAACAATAATCCTTGTGAGAGAATTGAGGTGACACTTTCACAGAAAGAAATTATCCTTTACAATAATATTTGCTCAGAATGTCTAAGTGAAAATAACTTACCGTGAGGTCAGTGAGTCATGCAGTTGTATTGAAATTCCCTGTTTTTAGTTAATGGGTGATTAAACTTCTAATGAGACAATTATTTTTTACTAGCATATAAATGTACATTTTTATATTATTCCTGTATAGATAAAATTTTAAATAATTCATTAAGTGTTAAACTTTGCATTTAATCGATTAAATAAATAAAGTTTTAGTAAAATATAAGAGTAATTTTTTAATGAATGGTTTTGAAATCACTTTAACTTTATAAGAAAGAAAAAAAAAAAAAAAAAAAAGAGGTTTTAAAATTACTTAATAGGATAAAATTAAAAAATCTTATTGTTTTTAGCAATTATTTTATCTAGTTGTAAACTATATATTATTATTTTAATATACGCCTTATACTTAAGTCAGTTTTAGAGAAAAAATCCCAAAGGGTAGGCTGATGAGTTGGAATATTCTATTATACTTAAAGAATCCAGGTACGGAAAAACCGAAATACATTATGCGGAAAAACATGCGAGATTTTCGGCTAAGACTCCAAAGCAGTGGACGGTAAACATAACACACCGTAAAACAACCTACTCACACGACAGCCAAACTAAGAATGAAGGGAAACGTTGAGTTGTAACACCTTATCTATTAGAGATAAGGGGGAATTCCCGGAAAAGATGACTCACCCCTCGTTCGTTCATGTACAACATCTTCCGAGAAATTTCGTAAAGGATCGGTGACGAGTTTGAATAATTTGCGTAACCGCTAAATTGTATAAGTGTGAATCTTTTAATGTGAGTATTATAGTAATGATAAATTTATTTCATAATCGATAACTCATTTATACATAATCAGGATCACACATTATATAAAACAATACTATATTTAAAAGTTTTTACTATACAATAAACATTCACATATGGACATTCATAAGGTTTAAGACCGATTAAATAAATGAGGATCCTATAAGCGAAATGCATGAGAGTCTTTCTGAGGAATCCTATTGCATATTTAAGCAGGTTTTAGAGAAAACCAAGAAAAATACCCGTTCGATTAAGTCGATGAGTTGGATTCGAACCCAACACTTCCCCTTTTACTATAGAATCGTTAACAAATCGTAAGATTGATGACTCATACTAGAGTCATACAGCTGTATTAAAACTTACTGTTTTCAGTTAATGAAACTTCGATTGAGACAATTATTTTTACCACCACGTAAATGAAAATTTTTATATTATTCCTATATGGATAAAACTTTAAATAATTCATTACAAGTGTAAACTCATACCATTAAATATTTAACTGTTGGCCGTATAAGTGGATTGGTCTATGTGGGAGTCTTTCTATATTTAAGTGAGTTTTGAAGACACCCTCGGAAAACTCCAAACAGATAGGTTGATAAGCTGGAATCGAACCTGGTATTAAACAAAGAATCGTTTGATCTTCCAAAATCCTTGTAACAACATGTTTATGAACTTTATAAGAAAATGCTTAATACGGTTTGAGCTTAGTAGATTTTGCATGCGTTAACTATGTAACAGCGAATTAAACATCTATAGTTGTAATTTTTTTTTTCCGCTATATATTATTTAACTATATTTATACACCATGCATTGTATAATATTTCCCTGGGTAAAAGTTTAAACTGAGTAATTATTCATCAACATAAGTGTTAAATTGAATACAAAAGACAGTATATGAATAAACGGTTAGTAATGTGAAAATGCTGATTTGTAAAACATTTTGAAAGAAGTAACTCATAAATTTATTTGATATCTTTATACTTATGCATACACTCGTTTAAGAGACTTATATAAAAGAACACTATGATTAAAAGTTTTACTAATTTTTCAGCATACAATAAAAAATAGTAATCAATATTCATTTACAATAAATAATTTAACGTTATTAAACCAAAAAATAATTTATTTTTTGATTCGATTTAAATAATTAATATTTATATAGGGTTGTTGGTTGATGAATGTTATTCAATAACCACTTAAACAAAGGGTTTGCGGATTATAATTGAATTTTAAACGAAATGTCGTTACACGTTTTGAATGACTATCCTCCTTCATCAGGATTTAAAGGGTAGTTTCGAAAGACTATTCTGTCTTATTTATAAATTGTCAGATAAAAGAACAACACTCATACTGCATTCTGATGGGTTGAATCGGGTTACATGACAAAATACAGCATTCATATAACTTTTTAGAATTATGCAGAACCTTTAATAAAAAAATTTTGTATGCATTTTAGGGACTTAGCATTTTTGGAGATATTTCGGAGACATAAGTTTTGATGGAATTAAAAATTAAAGGGATTACATAGGATGGAAAACAATAACATACCGGTAGTTAACAGTTATTTTTTAACATACATTAAGGTTAGTGGATGAGTGTCAGGTAATTCGTTTAAAACAAAAATATAATAAGGGTTGATTGAAACAAAGGGTTTGTAGGTTATAATTATAGGATAAAACGTTATGTGTTTCGAAAACCCTTCATCAAGATTGGAACAACCGTTTCGAATGATACTCTCCCTTCATCAGATAGACTTAAACTTTTATTTTATCAGAATGAAAGAAAACGATAGACGATTTACATTTATTGAAAACCCAACTTATAAATAATCCGACTTTCATTAAAAATGCAACTCGCATATACACTTTGAAACAATCAATAAATTTAATATTATCACTATGCATTAAATAAGTTTCCCATTTAACATTCAAGATGAATTTATTTTTACATTAATTAAAAATTGAACACGTATTAATTTTTAAAATGACTATTTTTTAAAAAGTTTTAAAACAGCTAATAAATTTTATAAGCTTTTACAATTAAATAAATTTAGCATATTATGAAAGTTTTACATCACTCGATAAAATTTTTTATATAGGCAATAAAAGTTATACACATTATAAATATAAACTCATAAAATAAATTTCACAGTTAACATTTAAACTCTAACCAATCAATCTTAAAGTAATTTTTTATCTTTTGTACATACTCATAAACCTTTTGTTTCTATTGTAAAGTGAAGTATGACTCATGCTTTAATTAAAATCTCTAATCAAAATTATAAGAAAGTAAAGTTTAGGAAATACCTATGTATTATAGGTAAATTAATACAGTATAAATATTCATGTTTTTCAGTTAAGTATAAAAGTTATATAATTAATTTTACAGAGTACTTAAATAATGTATAATTAAGTTTCAGAATTATTATTATTATTTTTTTTTTCTTCTATAGTATGTATATATAAATTTTTAAATACAAAGTTTTTATTAAAATACAATAACCAAAGTTTTGTATGATATTAACTTACAATGCACCTAAAACTTTAAATATATAGAAACAATTGTACAGTTGGTTTTGTCTTAAGCATATATATAAATAATAAAATCTTGCTCAGTTTAGTTTTTAAAACACTATAACGATTTTAGATACACATATTTTTATGTTGTTTAAATAAAATTTTTAAAATGAAACAATATTAATGTTATAAAATAATACACTCAGCATGACTCACCGAGTGTGCTATTCCATCAAATTATTCCGCATACATGTAATAACATGTCTGACTTAACTATATACTGAATTACCATTATTTCAGAAAAAGTTGGGACTTACCTTAAAACACGTCCTACACCCTTGGCAGACTTGAAGAAAATGAATGATTTGAGACATTCTTATCAGTGACGCCCGGTCACGAGGTCAGTGACGTCACGAGTGATGTGATTGGCTATGCTCAGTCACGTGATCATAACGTCATCCTCTCATCAATGACGTCACCGATTACTTATCAGCTACCACAACGTGCGGAAATGTCCTTCAGTACGCAGTGAAAAATATTCAAAGTCTACGGGACATTACTCGAAACGATTCCATTGTCTTATACGGTAAATTGAAATATAACACGCGGAAAAAAGATCGACATATACCGGAGAAACTATGCATACTGCCCGATGAAAATAACCCGCCCAGCTAAGGAGATGCTACCAGGATGAGAGTCAAAATCCAACTGAATTCAAACAATATGCCAAGGTCTATAAATCTCCCGTGTTGATTAGATGGTTTTGATGAATGGGTTTTCCCCCACACCTAAGCAGAATGGAGAAGTCATAGGTTTTTTCCTCACCTATCACGAAGATGATATCTCTTAATTAAGTTTCTTAATTAAACTTATGCAAATTATATGTAAGTCTTTCAAATATCTCTTAATTATATTTTCTAATTAAAATTATGTATCACATGCTCTCCTAGTTAAAGATTTAATAAACCTAACTTTTATACAACATAAATAAATTTAAAAAGTATAATCTATTCGATGACTCATCAAACGATGACTCATCCTAGACATGTCTAAACATGTCTGAACATGAATGTACTTGAACACTAACATTTTAATGTATAAGCGATAATTACTATATGAATCACAAAGTATACGATGTTGGAAATTAAGTAAACAACACTACTTGATGAAAATTAAGTTTCTTATAAGTAAACTGATTTTTCTAGTTAATAATTAAATTTTTATTCTAATAAATTTATCATAAGTTATTTATAACTCATACTTCGTTTAGAGATGCTTTTTATATTATTCAAATCAAAAAGTTATTTTTATTATTATTGTTTACTTATGAGAATCTTAATTTGCATTTATTATGAATAAAAATTTAATTATTAACTAGAAAAATCAGTTTACTTATAAGAAACTTAATTTTCATCAAGTAGTGTTGTTTACTTAATTTCCAACATCGTATACTTTGTGATTCATATAGTAATTATCGCTTATACATGAAAATGTTAGTGTTCAAGTACATTCATGTTCAGACATGTTTATACATGTCTAGGATGAGTCATCGTTTGATGAGTCATCGAATAGATTATACTTTTTAAATTTATTTATGTTGTATAAATGTTAGGTTTATTAAATCTTTAACTAGGAGAGCATATGATACATAATTTTAATTAGAAAATATAATTAAGAGATATTTGAAAGACTTACATATAATTTGCATAATTTTAATTAAGAAACTTAATTAAGAGATATCATCTTCGTGATAGGTGAGGAAAAAACCTATGACTTCTCCATTCTGCTTAGGTGTGGGGGAAAACCCATTCATCAAAACCATCTAATCAACACGGGAGATTTATAGACCTTGTCATATTGTTTGAATTCAGTAGGATTTTGACTCTCATCCTGGTAGCATCTCCTTAGCTGTGCGGGTTATTTTCATCGGGCAGTATGCATAGTTTCTCCGGTATATGTCGATCTTTTTTCCGCGTGTTATATTTCAATTTACCGTATAAGACAATGGAATCGTTTCGAGTAATGTCCCGTAGACTTTGAATATTTTTCACTGCGTACTGAAGGACATTTCCGCACGTTGTGGTAGCTGATAAGTAATCGGTGACGTCATTGATGAGAGGATGACGTTATGATCACGTGACTGAGCATAGCCAATCACATCACTCGTGACGTCACTGACCTCGTGACCGGGCGTCACTGATAAGAATGTCTCATATCATTCATTTTCTTCAAGTCTGCCAAGGGTGTAGGACGTGTTTTAAGGTAAGTCCCAACTTTTTCTGAAATAATGGTAATTCAGTATATAGTTAAGTCAGACATGTTATTACATGTATGCGGAATAATTTGATGGAATAGCACACTCGGTGAGTCATGCTGAGTGTATTATTTTATAACAATAATATTGTTTCATTTTAAAAATTTTATTTAAACAACATAAAAATATGTGTATCTAAAATCGTTATAGTGTTTTAAAAACTAAACTGAGCAAGATTTTATTATTTATATATATGCTTAAGACAAAACCAACTGTACAATTGTTTCTATATATTTAAAGTTTTAGGTGCATTGTAAGTTAATATCATACAAAACTTTGGTTATTGTATTTTAATAAAAACTTTGTATTTAAAAATTTATATATACATACTATAGAAGAAAAAAAAAAAAAATAATAATAATTCTGAAACTTAATTATACATTATTTAAGTACTCTGTAAAATTAATTATATAACTTTTATACTTAACTGAAAAACATGAATATTTATACTGTATTAATTTACCTATAATACATAGGTATTTCCTAAACTTTACTTTCTTATAATTTTGATTAGAGATTTTAATTAAAGCATGAGTCATACTTCACTTTACAATAGAAACAAAAGGTTTATGAGTATGTACAAAAGATAAAAAATTACTTTAAGATTGATTGGTTAGAGTTTAAATTTTAACTGTGAAATTTATTTTATGAGTTTATATTTATAATGTGTATAACTTTTATTGCCTATATAAAAAATTTTATCGAGTGATGTAAAACTTTCATAATATGCGAAATTTATTTAATTGTAAAAGCTTATAAAATTTATTAGCTGTTTTAAAACTTTTTAAAAAATAGTCATTTTAAAAATTAATACGTGTTCAATTTTTAATTAATGTAAAAATAAATTCATCTTGAATGTTAAATGGGAAACTTATTTAATGCATAGTGATAATATTAAATTTATTGATTGTTTCAAAGTGTATATGCGAGTTGCATTTTTAATGAAAGTCGGATTATTTATAAGTTGGGTTTTCAATAAATGTAAATCGTCTATCGTTTTCTTTCATTCTGATAAAATAAAAGTTTAAGTCTATCTGATGAAGGGAGAGTATCATTCGAAACGGTTGTTCCAATCTTGATGAAGGGTTTTCGAAACACATAACGTTTTATCCTATAATTATAACCTACAAACCCTTTGTTTCAATCAACCCTTATTATATTTTTGTTTTAAACGAAATACCTGACACTCATCCACTAACCTTAATGTATGTTAAAAAATTAACTGTTAACTACCGGTATGTTATTGTTTTCCATCCTATGTAATCCCTTTAATTTTTAATTCCATCAAAACTTATGTCTCCGAAATATCTCCAAAAATGCTAAGTCCCTAAAATGCATACAAAATTTTTTTATTAAAGGTTCTGCATAATTCTAAAAAGTTATATGAATGCTGTATTTTGTCATGTAACCCGATTCAACCCATCAGAATGCAGTATGAGTGTTGTTCTTTTATCTGACAATTTATAAATAAGACAGAATAGTCTTTCGAAACTACCCTTTAAATCCTGATGAAGGAGGATAGTCATTCAAAACGTGTAACGACATTTCGTTTACAATTCAATTATAATACGCAAACCCTTTGTTTAAGTGTTCATTGAATGACATTCATCAACCAACAACCCTATATAAATATTAATTATTTAAATCGAATCAAAAAATAAATTATTTTTTGGTTTAATAACGTTAAATTATTTATTGTAAATGAATATTGATTACTATTTTTTATTGTATGCTGAAAAATTAGTAAAACTTTTAATCATAGTGTTCTTTTATATAAGTCTCTTAAGCGTGTGTATGCATAAGTATAAAGATATCAAATAAATTTATGAGTTACTTCTTTCAAAATGTTTTACAAATCAGCATTTTCACATTACTAACCGTTTATTCATATACTGTCTTTTGTATTCAATTTAACACTTATGTTGATGAATAATTACTCAGTTTAAACTTTTACCCAGGGAAATATTATACAAGGCATGGTGTATAAATATAGTTAAATAATATAGAGTGAAAAAAAAAATTACAACTATAGATGTTTAATTCGCTGTTACATAGTTAACGCATGCAAAATCTACTAAGCTCAAACCGTATTAAGCATTTTCTTATAAAGTTCATAAACATGTTGTTACAAGGATTTTGGAAGATCAAACGATTCTGTGTTTAATACCAGGTTCGATTCCAGCTTATCAACCTATCTGTTTGGAGTTTTCCGAGGGTGTCTTCTAAACTCACTTAAATATAGAAAGACTCCCACACAGACCAATCCACTTATACGGCCAACAGTTAAATATTTAATGGTATGAGTTTACACTTGTAATGAATTATTTAAAGTTTTATCCATATAGGAATAATATAAAAATTTTCATTTACGTGGTGGTAAAAATAATTGTCTCAATCGAAGTTTCATTAACTGAAAACAGTAAGTTTTAATACAGCTGTATGACTCTAGTATGAGTCATCAATCTTACGATTTGTTAACGATTCTATAGTAAAAGGGAAAGTGTTGGGTTCGAATCCAACTCATCGACTTAATCGAACGGGTATTTTTCTTGGTTTTCTCTAAAACCTGCTTAAATATGCAATAGGATTCCTCAGAAAGACTCTCATGCATTTCGCTTATAGGATCCTCATTTATTTAATCGGTCTTGATTATGTATAAATGAGTTATCGATTATGAAATAAATTTATCATTACTATAATACTCACATTAAAAGATTCACACTTATACAATTTAGCGGTTACGCAAATTATTCAAACTCGTCACCGATCCTTCACGAACTTTCTCGGAAGAGGTTGTACATGAACGAACGAGGGGTGAGTCATCTTTTCCGGGAATTCCCCCTTATCTCTAATAGATAAGGTGTTACAACTCAACGTTTCCCTTCATTCTTAGTTTGGCTGTCGTGTGAGTAGGTTGTTTTACGGTGTGTTATGTTTACCGTCCACTGCTTTGGAGTCTTAGCCGAAAATCTCGCATGTTTTCCGCATAATGTATTTCGGTTTTTCCGTACCTGGATTCTTTAAGTATAATAGAATATTCCAGCTCATCAGCCTACCCTTTGGGATTTTTTCTCTAAAACTGACTTAAGTATAAGGCGTATATTAAAATAATAATATATAGTTTACAACTAGATAAAATAATTGCTAAAAACAATAAGATTTTTTAATTTTATCCTATTAAGTAATTTTAAAACCTCTTTTTTTTTTTTTTTTTTCTTTCTTATAAAGTTAAAGTGATTTCAAAACCATTCATTAAAAAATTACTCTTATATTTTACTAAAACTTTATTTATTTAATCGATTAAATGCAAAGTTTAACACTTAATGAATTATTTAAAATTTTATCTATACAGGAATAATATAAAAATGTACATTTATATGCTAGTAAAAAATAATTGTCTCATTAGAAGTTTAATCACCCATTATCTAAAAACAGGGAATTTCAATACAACTGCATGACTCACTGACCTCACGGTAAGTTATTTTCACTTAGACATTCTGAGCAAATCTTATTGTAAAGGATAATTTCTTTCTGTGAAAATGTCACCTCAATTCTCTCACAAGGATTATTGTTTAGTATTTCAAATCATATATCCAACTTATAAAATTTAGCGGATATGCAAATGAGTAATTTTTATTACTTATAGTTCAATCCGTATAAATAAGTTAAAAATTTTACCTTGCGATGTAATGCATATATTAAAATAATATATAGTTATTATACAAAAATCTCTCTTGCTATCCGATTATTTATAGATAGTTTATTACTTAGTTTTATAACTAGAGAAAATAATTACTAAAACAATAAGATTTCTGTTTTTAATTTTATCCTATTAAGTGATTTTAAAACCTTTCATTAAAAAATACAGTTACATTTTATTAAATCTTTGTTTATTAAATATAAAAAGCGGGACTTATCGTAAAATAATCCTGTTTTAAACACATTATTTTCTTAACATAATTTTAAAAACCGCATTTTAACAGGTTAATTGCAAAGTTCACCTCTCAATGGATTTAAATAAATGATCCTTATAAACTATTTTATATTATTCTGAAAACACAGAACTCTAACAACATTCTACTGAGATGATAAGCATGAATCATCACCCTTCTTATCTGTACGTGAGTCAACTTGTAGCGATAAACAGTTTCTCGCATTTGTGTGCAAGACTGAAGGATGCATTTCGCTAAGGGAAATTTCTTCAATTTTAAGTAAGTTTCATAATTTATTATTACTATTTGATAATTTAATAAACTTAATAAGTATCTCTACTCTATACGTAATATCTTAATATGTATACTCTAGTAAATTTGTTTATAATAGAAATTTATTAAAACATAACTTTTATTACTTTACACAAGAAATTTTTTATTGTTTCATTGAAGAGAGAGAAACTAATTTAAAAAAAATATTTTTTATTGGTATTTACTTATAAGGAATTTTTTTTATTGTTATACTATAAACTTTTTTTATTGTTTCACTATAAACTTTTTTGTTTATATAAAACTAAATTTTGCATAAATAAAACTACTTTCACATATGGAAAATTATTGCTTAAATGAAACCTAGAAAAGTTTCCATTTAACTTGTGTATGTTTAGAAATTATTTGAGTAAAACTAATTTTTGCAATATATAAAACTCCTTTCACAAACGAATTTTTATTTTTTAACTATAACTTACTTTTATATTTATTTATTTCAATACCGTTTAAGTGATACGTAGGTAATAATCGTTTAAACTCATTGTATGATATGCTTTGTGAAAAAATTATTGCATTTTCCTAATTATTTGCTGTATTGTTTTAATGATTTTAACTTAATCTTTATATGAGATAATGTGTATTACTATTAGGTAAGATTCCACAGTGTATATTACACATGATTCATGGTTTTCCGTTGCAAGTGATAACTATGACTCATGGAATATTCCGTATTATCTGTTTTTAAGGAAACTGCTTATTTTAATTTAAAATGATGCATTGAATTTTTATGCAATTTATTTAGAAATGTTTAATACAAAATAACTTTTAGTAACTGATAGTTTTTTCAATATAACTAATCCTTTTTATTATTATAGTTTATATCAATTATTTTATAAAAAGAACTTATTTTTATTATTTCAAGTTTAAAAGTACTTACCTGTTTCATTTAAATCAACTAAGATAGTTTAAATTATATTACAGCGTTAAACTCGAATAAATGTTAAATAATATTTGTGTAGTATCAATATAATGTTTAATTTAAATAACATATTCATGTACTTATAGCTTTTTTGCTTATAAAATTTATGTAAAGTTTTCGTGTTAGGATAAATTTATTTAATAGTAACAGCATAAAGTTTAGTTAATTATAATGTATATAAAATTTAATTGTTGATTTTAAACATTGTATGTATTTTTAAATTAATATTATTATAGGATAGTCCTTTTTTATTTTTTATTTATTTTTTATTTATTTTATTTTATATTTATTTATTTATTTTATAACTTTACTGTATATCTTTGTAAGCATTTTTTTAATTAATATTATTATATGAAAGTAATTTTTTTAATTTATATTATTATATGAAAGTAATTTTTTTAATTTATATTATTATATAATAGTAATTTTTTTTAAATTAATATTATTTTATGATAGTATTTTTTAAAAATTTATAAGTTTACTATATATCTTTGTATGCATTTTTTTAATTAATATTATTATATGATAGTAATTTTTTTTAAATTTATATGATAGTCATTTTTTAAAGTGCATGTGTTCAATTTTTAACGAATGTAAGTTAGAGTTTAAATAAGTGTGAAACTTATTTAGTGAGAATATAAAGTTTAATTTATATAATTTTTATTATATTTAGTTTAATTTAAATAATTTTTATTGTATTCAGTTTAATTTATAACATATAAATTATTTATACTCTTCCAATGGTAACACCAAAATTTTAATATCAAAGTCTATACCATTCACATTCAATGTTTTTAATTATATAATACTCACCAACCCTTTGTTTTATTTTGTCAAATTTCATGAAATACATAGGCAAATTTCTATTTATTCTGTAATAAATTTATAATCTCCGAATGGTAATGCGCAGATATTAAGATCAAAGTCTATACCATTCGTTAAATTCATCTACCTTTGTTTCAGCGTTCAATTTTAACGATTGTATTAATAGTATTTATAAGTTAGAGCTTAAAGAAATTTTAAAAGTGAAACTTATTTAGTGTTAACATAAAGTCATGATGTGTATAAAGTTTAGTTTAAACAACTTTATTGCTTATAATGTCGTTTTTGTTTTAAAATAACTAATTATACGTATAATTACATGATATTCATTATTAAAAAATATGTGTTTTAAATTATTTATTATTGTTTTTAAATTTATGCGTATCTTTTTTGTTTTAAAATAATTAATTATACATATAATTGTATGACATTCATTATTGAAAAATATGTGTTTTAAATTATTTATTATTGTTTTGTTTTTAAATCTGTGTGTTAATCCACTGATGACACTTATCCTCAAAATACGAAAATTTCTAGCTAAATCTGTAAAAATTTCTAAATTTCAAGCTCTAAAATACTAAGTGTACTCATTAACCAATTAGAATGCAGTATTAGGATCATCTTCTTTCTATTTAATTCTGTAAAAATTTCCTAACATAAATTTACAATGACATCACTAAAAGTATGAACTCCTATTTAAATTCGATATTTATTATCTTAACACAATATATTTTTAATCTCTAAAAATGCAAAGTTTCTAAAATACTCATAAATTGTTACTGATGTTTATTAACTTCAGTCATTCATTGTTTCATTCAGTCAAAAATGTTATGTCCCACCGGAAATTATTTATGCTCTTCCAATGGCAACATCTAAATATTAAAGTCTATACCCTTCCTTAAATGTTTTTAATTCTATAATACACATCAACCTTTTGTTTTATTTTGTCAAATTCCCTGAAATACATAGGAAAATTTCTATTTAATTCTGTAATCAATTTATAATCCTCGAATGACAACTCTTCAAAAGTTTCTATTCTTCCGGTGGCAACACCTAAATTTTAAAGTCTATACCATTCATTAAATGTTTTTAATTATATAATACTCATCTACCTTTGTTTATTCAATTAAATTCCCTGAAATATATTTTCTATCGCGAAAAGTACTAAGTCCCGAAATTCATTTTCAAACGCGCAGAAAGTTTAAATACTTTACAATCTTTGAATGGCAACAGAACCATCGTCCAAGATGATGGTTAAGTAGTGCAAAAAAGGGTGCATTCTGCGCCACGGTGGAGGCGTGGAGGCGCGTGTGGAGGCGCGGAGTGACTACGTAGCTCCGTGGCTCCGCATACGCCACTACGCCACCACCCTGGCTCAGAATCACCCTTTTTACACTACTCGCATTACAAAAATATTTAAAATAAAATTGAGAAAAATTGTGTAAAAACATAGAAAGAGCTTGGATCTCTTGGCGGAATTTGAAATTTGGCATTGAAGTAATAGATCTGACTAAATCATATTCTAGAAAAAATGCACTTTAAAAAGTTGCATATTGACTGTTGTAAGCACATTTTAAACCTTTCTGCACATTGGAAATAAATACAGAGTGTTACATATTGCCCTAAATTAAGTAAAAAAATTCAATAGTAAAAAATATAGGCATTAGAATTCATAATTTCTTTAATCAAGCAATAATACCCGAAAAATTCATCGTCAAACAGTGACAAAATTTTAACAAGTGGATAGTATACTAAGCTGTAACGCTAAATCGTTTAGATGTTAAGAATTTCTCTCTGTTCTAGTGTTATCGTTGTTTATTTTGTGTGTCTAAGCTGTCTAACATATGTTTTCTCTCAAAATAATGGCAAATTGTTATTAAACTGTCGAACGTTAAGACAGATTTTTCACATATTATAAACGATATAATATTAAATATTGTGTATTTCAATGTGATACCCAATATGGTGGATTTCTATAATATTGTTCAACTTTTCTCTTGTGTTATGTATTACTAATATTCCAATTCAATGAAAAGCAAGGTTGCGAATAGTTGGGTAGAATCCAGCAGGGGTTAATGAGCGAAGCAAGTCGGGGTGAGGGGAAGCCTTCCTCGGGGGTTGGTGAGCGGAGCGAGCAGGGGGCAGATTCCCCTAGATTTTTACAAAAAATCCAATGGGTGATTAAAATAAGAAATCTTTTATTTATTTTTTTTTTATTTATTTATTTATTTATTTATTTTATTTTTTTTTTTTTTGTGGATCCACAAACAGCCAGTGACGTCATCACTTCGCTTGCGTATAGAACTACATTAGCACTTTATCAATGTGTATAAAATTTTAAAGTGATAATGAAGTCAATTTTTGTGCGATGCATAATTCAATTTTTTACAATTTTTTAATGTTCACGTTTAATTAAATGTATTTATTTTTATGTCAAAAGAAAATTAATTTTTTTTCTTTTGGCAACTCTTAAATTATAACTCATATTTATTTTCAAATTATCTTTAATAATTTGATGCATATAGTGTCCACACAAAAAATAAACAATTTTTAGTGCTCTTTTAAAAATTATAACATCTATGCAATATCTTTTTAAAAAGAAAATTATCAGTTTTTACTTAAAAAAAAAAAAAAAAAAAAAAATCGCATTGTGAAAATTCGCATTTTACAACCTCAAAATAAAATAAAAGGAAATTAAAGGGGACTAATGTGCAAGTTGTACCTGACGGGACTAAAGTGAAAGTTGTACCTCAAGGGACTAATGTGAAAGTTGTACCTCACGGGACTAATGTGAAAGTTGCACCGAACAAACAAACTATTTCTTTCAACGAAAATGCCTACACTCTTAAAAATTTCCGTTCAACGTTGAACCAGCGAATGGGTCTAGCTAAGAGAAAATTCCAAACAATGGAACACTTGCTTTCTCGAAAAATGTGATCATGGTTCAACTTTCAACATGGTTCAAAGTTTAACCAATCTATGGGAATACCTTTAGTCCAGAACACCGCTTTGCGCATGCTCGCTCAGAAGCCTGCTCCGCTGCTCACGTGACTTATGACGAGACGACTTGTTCTTGTTAGTGTTTACGGTTAGCTTTTGTGAAAGTTTCAGGTAGTTTCAGAAAGATATTTCAGGTATGTAGTATATTTTTTATTATATTTCTGTTAATATTACTTTTCTTACACGAATTTATAATGTTTATCTGAAAAATATATAAAATTCTCTTTTTTTTTTTTTTTTTTTTTTTTTAAATTCATCCCACTTTCCACTCAACAAAAATGTACTGTTCTGTACTGGGTGCGATAACAGCAATTTTACTATCTTTTTTCATATATTTCACACTATAGAAGTTCTGCGTATCAAATATTTAATTCAAATTTTAACGTACACACTTGTGTAGTCTTATTGGATATATGATATAAGGATCAGTTTCTGTTCTTAAATTTTAGAACGTCTGTTTATACATTTTTCTGTTTTATTGTCTCTCGAATTTATGTTCACGAGAGCGAGACCAAACTTTTTCATAAATAATTGCTTTTACAGAATATTATTCGTTTTAATCAGAAGTGTATTCAGTATTTGAGAAAAGTAACTATTACTTATCAATGAAAGCCTTAAATACCCGTAAAAACTAAGTAAACCTTCAAATAATGCCTTTTCAAAGTTATTATTTTGATTTAATTTATTTATTTTGCATCCCTAATAATAAATACTTACGTTCTAATTTTGCAAATACTTATTATGTTCTAATATTACTGTTTCCATTATTGAGAAATAATATTAAATATATAATTTATATAATTATATAATTAACCTTAGTAATAAGCTTTACTTAGCCTTTAAAATCTAAGTTTGGCTTCAGATAATGCTTTTTCAATGTTATTATTTTCATTATTTATTTTGCATCCCTAATATAATAATTCATTAGCAAATACTTATGTTTTAATATTACTGTTTCCATTATTGGGAAATAAGGTTAATTATTTATCTCAATAAAATGCTTTTAAAATTAGTACTATAAAATGTTTACTTTTAAATTAAACAGCCGTGCTACTTTTCAGCTTTTTTGTCTTTCACTGAATATGTTGGTAGTCCTAATAAATACTTCCAAAACAACTTTCTGAATTTTAGTTTCCTTAAAATTTGGATGCCTAGTGTATGGATGCAATAAAAGTAGCAATCAACTATCTAATATCACCATTAGTTGTATGTTGTTGTCTTGATCGTGAGTTTATTTGTTTACACCGCGTTGCCGCTATTTTGTTCGGTTTTCTTTTAGATATTTCTTATAGAAAAAAAGTTTTTTTTGATTAAAAATCACTTTACATTGTTTGAAAGAGCCCTTAAAGAATGGGTAAATGCAAAACATATCGCTCAAAAAAGCGAAAATTTGCCGGAAATCAGCATAATATTGCAAAAAGAAAGAACATCGCTTCTAAAGATTTCAGTAATGTTAAAACTGCAAGTTCCTCGAAACTTAAAGACAAAAAGGATCTTGTTTTGGCTAAAAACACAAATTTTATTGACCTTTGTGGAAATCGAGCGATGGATATAGAGATTTTAATATCTGTATTTGCAATATTGTGTTGTCCAGGTTGTTTGAAAAATGAACTAACATTGATTGAAGATTCGATATTTGGTATGTGCTCTAATTTCGTAATAAAATGCAACAGCTGTAGTTTTTCAAAAGGATTTTCATCTTAAAAAAAAAAAAAAAAAAAAAAAAAAAAAAAAACTAACAAGTCTAATAATATCAATATTATTACTGTTTATGTTTTAAGACTTATAGGAAAAGACTTTACAGCAGGAAAAAACTATTTTGTATAGTTCTAAATATGGTTCAATGCTGGGTGCATCCATATGATGGTAAAACCTGTCTCCATAACATGGTTCTTCCTTTTCTGAAAATGTGGTTCAACATTTTCTCAAATCATGGTTCTTGCTTTTCTGAAAATATGGTTCAACCTTTTCCCAAAACATGGTTCAACGTAGTTCCAAAGTATGGTTCAAAGCAAGTACCATGTTATGGAGATAGGTTTTACCATAACATGGATGCACCCAGCATTGAACCATATTTTGGTTAAATGTTGAACCAAAATTTTTTACAGTGTACTAACCCTGGACGAAAAGTCTAATATATCGTATCATATTATATTTCGTATTTATCGTAATATAACTCAATACTTATTTCGCTTCCTCCTTCGACTCGTTTTAATACGCATTTTTTATATGCATGAGCAGCCCCCGAAAAACAAAAACATTGGTTGGTTGGTTGGTTGGTGTCGTGTCCATGGGGAGAACTATAGAGAACCATGAGTGTGCAAAACACAGCCGGCCAACTCCTTGATCGGAGTTGATGTTATCGGAGTACAGACTCTCGATGTCAAAGGGGGAGAATTCCCCAAGCTGAGCCAGGGATCTTAAAATGGCTGGGCAGTCAAAAATATGTTTTGGTGTCAGAGGAACATCATCACAGTTGCTGCAGAGACGGTAAGTTACAAAAACATTCAATCATTAAATTCATTTTTACTTTCTCTTACCCATAAGGTAGAGAAAGTATTGTTTTTGGGTCAAATTTTCGAACGCGAGATTTTGTTATATTTACACGTTTTGAGGTCCCCTGAATACGAAAATCATGTTTTTAGCAAATGGTCTGTGTGTATGTCTGTGTGTCTGTGTGTGTGTCTCTGTGTGTGTCTGTATGTCAGTGTGTGTGTCTGTCTGTTATCAGCATATCTCAAAAACAAATTATGGCAGAAAGTTCAAACTTGGTATTCTAAATGTGTATCATATAGGGATGCTACAGTAAGCTTTTCGTTAAGATCAAGCAAATGGTTCGTGTACAGGGACAATCAAGAGAATTGTATTACGTCTATTGGGGAAATTGCAAGAAAATAGAGTTTAACGTCTATAGACTGCACTAAACCAAATGAAACAAATATATATTTTTTGTAATAGAGACAGTTAACTGGGAAAATTTTTTTGTGTATGTAGGAGCCTCGCCTCCCCCCCTGGGGGGGAAGTCCCTCGAGGGGAGTAAATTTTCATGATGGGTATCTTTCAAAAGAGCTCGAAAATACCTTTAAAACGAATGATTGAACCATCGATCTGCGATAATTTAAAACAAAGTTATCGATTTTTTTTACTTTTAACGAAAAAAAAACTTTGAAAAAAAATCGTACTTTTTTTTTTTTTTTTTTTTTTTTTTTTTTTTAATATTGAGAATAAAATGGACTTTTTTTGGATATTTGGTGTTAAACTACTTCTCTAATATGGAAATCGTCTGCCTTATCATAAAAGATAATTTTTTTAAATAATAATTTTAATAAATTATTTTTTAAAAAGAGATATATTTTTTAATAACCGAATTAAATTCTATATAAATGTAGGTGCATTAATGAAACGGGGGGTTGAGGGGGGCGGTAGCCCCCTCACAAAGAACTAATTATCATATAAAACTCTTCAGAAGCCTAATATGAATTGTTTAACATAAGTTTACATAACAGTACTCGTTATCTTACCTATTAATCTGCAGCCCGTATTTATAGTATTAAATTTCAGGGTAAGAGAAAGTCGTGTGAGTGACACACCAGATTATTTACTTTCTCTTACCCATAAGGTAGAGAAAGTATTGTTTTTGGCTCAAATTTTCGAACGCGAGATTTTTTTATATTTACACGTTTTGAGGTCCCCTGAATACGAAAATCATGTTTTTAGCAAATGGTCTGTGTGTGTGTCTGCGTGTCTGTGTGTATGTCTGTGTGTCTGGGGGTGTGTCTGTCTGTTATCAGCATATCTCAAGAACAAACAGTAGCGGACATTCCAAACTTGGTATTCTAAATGTGTATCATATATAGATGCTACAGTAAGCTTTTCGTTAAGATCAAGCAAATGGTTCGTGCACAGGGACAATCAAGAGAATTCTGATACATTACGTCTATGGGGGAAATTGCAGGTAAGTAGAGTTTAACGTCTATAGACTGCACTAAACCAAATGAAACGAATATATAAATTTTGTAATAGAGATAGTCAACTGGGAAAAAAAAATTGTATATGTAGGAGCCTTGCCTCCCCCCCTGGGGGGAAGTCCCCCCCCCTCGAGGGGAGTAAATTTTCATGATGGGTATCTTTCAAAAGAGCTCGCCAATACCTTTAAAACGAATGGTTGAACCATCGATCTGAGATAATTTAAAACAAAGTTATCGATTTTTTTTTACTTTTAACGAAAAAAATCTTATTCCGTATTCTTCAAAAAATCGTATTTTTTGCAGTGAAAACTTCTTGAGGCGCGTTGAGCACTTTTGGGTGAACAAAAATCATTGAACTCCCGTCATCGTCAGCCAACGTTTTCCATTTGAAGTGAAAACTTTTGGGTGAACAAAAATCATTGAATTCGCGTCATCGTCAGCAAACGCTTTCCATCCTTGTATGATACAAATAATGTATCATACAATTAACTGCTAATGTGAAGTGTTAATAGTTATATACTGTATATTGTTTTAAAATCTGGTGCGGCTCTACACGACTTCTCTCATCTCCGCGCACTGTCTCTATTGCAGTTAGACCTCACAAAACCGTGAGTAAGCCCGAAGCTGCCATTTTTCTCACGTTTTTACAATCTGGTGCGGCACTAGACGACTTCTCTCATCTCCGGACACTGTCTCTTAAAGATTGCAGCCGGAAATGTTGCAGTTAGACCTCACAAAACCGTGAGAAAAGCCAAAGCCGCAATTTTTCTCTCGTTCTTACAATCGGGTGCGGCTCTACACGGCTTCACTCATATCCGGACACTGTCTCTTAATAATTGCAGCCGGAAACGTTGCAGTTAGACTTCACAGAACCATGAGAAAGACCAAAACCGCCATTTTTCTCACGTTTTTAAAATCTGGTGCGGCTCTACACGACTTCTCTCATCTCCGGACACTGTCTCTTAAAGATTGCATCCGGAAACGTTCCAGTTAGTCCTCACAAAACCGTGATAAAGGCCAAAGCCTTCATTTTTCTCACGTTTTTACAATCTGGTGCAGCTCTACACGACTTCTCTCATCTCCGGACACTGTCTCTATTCCAGTTAGACCTCACAAACCGTGAGAAAAGCCAAAGCCGCCATTTTTCTCACGTTTTTACAATCTGGTGCGGCTCTACACGACATTTCTCATCTCCGGACACTGTCTCTATTGCAGTTAGCGCATTAAATAAAACTGTAATATAATTTTTGTAGTAGTAGTTTATATTAATGAATTAAAAAAAAACTTCATTTAAAAGTATTTCCTACACACTAAAAAAATTCCTGACGATTCAAGAAATACACACGTAATTGTTCACGTTTTCACTTCTGTCGGCACTCCCGGAGTGCAATTGTTTTCATTTTTTTTTTTTTTTTTTTTTTTTTATTGAGAATAAAATGGACTTTTTCTGGATATTTAGTGTTATACTACTTCTCTAATATGGAAATCGTCTGGATTATCATAAAAGATAATTTTTTTTAAATAATAGTTTTAATAAATTATTTTTTAAGAACAGAATTATTTTTTAATAACCGAATTAAATTTTATATAAATCTAGGTGCATTAATGAAACGGGGGGTTGAGGGGGGCGGTAGCCCCCCTCACACAGAATTAATTATCATATAAAACTCTTCCGAAGCCTAATTTGAATTGTTTAACATAGGTTTACATAACATCGTTTTCTTACCTCTTAATCTCCAACCTGTATTTATAGTATTAAATTTCAGGGTAAAAGAAAGTCGTGTGAGTGACACACCAGATTATTTTACTTATTTTTATTTCATATTATTTCACGCGCACTTTTTATTTCCTAATTCAAAATTATTAAAAAAAAACTTTTTCGATATCGCTTGTAACGATACTGATTTTTATTAATTTTCTTTTCTTTCAATAATAATAATAAAAAAAAAAAGGTTTTGATGAAATTCTGGCAAAAGCAGAATTTAGTTTAGGACGGAGGACTATTAGTTTTTTTTTTTTTCTTCCCAATTATAACATCGCTTTCAAATTATTCAATTATATTTTCGATAAATTTTAGATTTCGATAAATGTCCAACTATCGAAAAATGATTTCGACAAATGTCCACCTATCGAAAACGACAGCGCGAAAATACCAAATTGAGACTAATAGGCCCTCAGTCCTAAAAGAAAAAAAAAAAAAAAAATGGCCAACTTTCATCACCAAAGTAGTTAAATTTAGACCAATCGAAAATAGGAGTGGTCCATCCGGATGTGTTCCCGACAAACTCTTTGCTTTATATAAGTAGAATATTCTAAATCGACTATTATGGTTCATTGGTTTAGTTTAAATATCAGTATAGTGTGACTATGAAACTTAACTTTGTAAGATTACATATCATCAAATATTCTTTTGAAATAAGTAATAGCTTTAATCATTTTACATCTTTTTATTATTTTATTCAAAATGTTATTCTTAACTGAATATTATTGAGTATTAGTTTATTTTAAAGATTAGTATAGTCTTTGTCTATGCCCGCAACGTTTTACTTCGAAGATATTTAATACTACCTCTTAACGAAATAATGTTATCGTGATAGTAATTTATCATTTCGTCATAGAGATGGGGAATGAGATGGAAATACACCCCCTAGATTTCTATTCGCTTTGTGTAATGGTAACTTCGGGAGAAGATGAAAAATGTTAACGAAGGATATGTGACAGGGAAGGAAAAGGATTAGAGTGTTTCTTTTTTTTTTTTTTTTTGAAATTACATATAGCAGCTGAAAGAGCTGGAATTGAAAATGCGCAATCGTGTATGGCATATTTGATAGTGTTGGTGAGCATATATTTGTTGTGGCTTTATCATCAGCATATATAGTTACGCTCATCAGTGCCTGACTCTACTCTGTCACGCTTAAATGGTTTAAAAGGTTTCCTTGGACTCTGTGTGTGAACGCAAATTGCCGCCTTAAAATATTAAATAATTAAAATATTAATTACTATCATACTTTAGTTAATTAAAAAAAAAATCTAATTGTCCGATCGATAAGCTGTTTAATCCGACGGATTCAGAAAAATGGCCCCTTCCATTTGGTACCTTATTTGTAACGAATTTTTGATTAGTTTTTTTTAATTTTTATTATTAATTAAAATATAAAAATAACAGCTTTAAAATAAACATTTAAATTTTTAAATGTTGCTTTTTTTTTTCCAGCATAAAATGAACTATGCTTTCACGTGAAAAAAAAAAAAAAAAATATATATATATATATATATATATATACTGTTAAACCGCAGAAGGATGATCCCTGGCGTCTTCTGCGCATGAGTGAAAAGGGTTGGTCCATTTATTAAATAGGAATGTCCGTAGTACCTAGGGATGTGTTTGTTTATTGGTATGAAAAAATTATAAACTCATTGATTGCATTTCTTTTCCTTCTTTGAACTGATTCTTGAATATCTGGTTATATAAATATTTTACGATTAATTAAAAGAAAGAAAAACTGATAATATTATAAAGGGGATAGTTTTAAGGTATAACTTTAGTATATCCCCATAGCTGAATTTGGCGATTTTTCTTTGGCGATATAATATGGCAGCCTATATGTTGTTTATTTTGGATTTATGATTTTATGATTTAGATTATGATTTTATCATTTATGATTTTTAGATTTATGATTTAGCCATAATCGCCAACAAAAAATTGCCAAATGTCGTTGTGGGGATATATTAAAGTTGTTCTTTGAAGTGTGTATCACTAATTTAAAAATTATGTCTATTATTTACAAACTAGTATATAACCCCTTAAAAAATGACGAAATGTGAAATCAATTAAGGTAGTGAATCAACGAATTCTTTGCCAGCTTCGCTGGTCACTATATTTAAAGGGGACTAATGTGCAAGTCGTACCTGACGGGGAAGTTAAATCCTATTTCGTGAAGAATTCTTCTCAAAGTTTCTCTTTGATACTTAAAATTTATCTTTTCTTTAAGTACAGGAATTAACTTGGGAATTGTAGGTACGATCTTATTTACTGCGTAAAACTCATGTACTGTTCTTCGAATAACATCGCAATCAAAATTATCTAGAGAAATGTTTTCGATGGTACTGTTCTTTTGCCGCTTTTTTGGTGATACAAACATTGGATTGTCTTCTCCTTTTCATTCTCTATGTATTCTTTTATCGTGGCTTCCAATATATTCGTTATTTCACTCGTACGTTTCACTGATTGGGAAAGTGGAACAATAGCTTCTCCTTCTAAAGCTTCTTTATCGCAAAACTTTTGAGACGGGACTGCATGGATACCCTCGTATCTGGGTCAGTCGATGATGGGGCGCGCTTGCGTGTCACCTGTCTTATCGCAAAACTTAATGACATTATGTACAATACGCTTCGTTTCACTATGAAGAGGTTCAATCCGAGAACTCGTACCACATGTACGATCCATTTCCAATACAAACAGACTGTTATACAGAAAGAAATAAAAGAAAACAAAGCAGGAGTATTAATTATTCTACACATAACAGAGGAAACAAGAATAATAGAAAAATTTCCCCTCTCTCTTCATTGCTGTGTCTCCCAGAGCGTGAGTGGAATCGTCCTGGCACTTTGCCAACCAGGTATTAATCTTCGGCGGGCCAACAGTATATATATATATTAAATTTACTCATGCATATGAAAAAATGAAGACTATAAAATAATAATAATTATTTAAAATTTTAAAGGTAATGAAGAGATAAATAAAGTGTAAAAATTTCGCACGGGCTTGCTAGCTAATGAATTATTTGAAGTGAGAAATAAATAAAATGGAATGATCATTTTTAAACGGGCGCCTTAGTCGCCCTACAACTGACTAGTTAAGAATATTGTTTGAGTTTAATAAAGAATAATTTGATAAGAGAATTGAATATTTATCTATTTATTTATAGAGTTCTAACAGATGACATAACGAGCATGTTTGCTGAGTTACAGTTGACCCCACTGACCCATTTTATCATTGCGGAATAGTGTTACAAATTTATTGTAACACAGTGTTGTAAATGTATTTGTAAAAGCATAAAAAAATTCGACTACTACTCTTCCAAAGGCATGGAAAAATTAGCATTGTCCTTCAGCAAAGTACGGTTGCTAACATAAGACTTGTTAAGTACGGCCATATGTTAAAATTAACTGTCTGAGAAACACTTTATGCTATTTTTGTACGCGAAATTTAAATTCTAAAACAACTATTTCCAATTTGAGTAAACATATTCAAAGTGTTTGTTTGCTAAATATGATTGAAGAATATCAATTCTCCTATCAATCAGAATGTTTAAGTTCTTCCAAAAAGCAAAAAAGACAATTATTCGATTGTTTAAAATTTGAGACGTTTTAAAGATATTTTTTAAAGATATATTATTATTATTAGGACTGAGGGCCCATTAGTCTCAATCTGGGATTTTTGCGTTGTCGATTTCGATAGTTGGACATTTGTCGAAATCTAAAATTTATCGAAAATATAATTGAATAATTTGAAAGCAATGTTATAATTTGAAAAAAGAAAAAAAAAAAAAGTAATAGTCCTCCGTCCTAAACTAAATTCTGCTTTTGCCAGAATTTCATCAAAATATTTTTTTTTTTTTATTTATTATTATTATTGAAAGAAAAAGAAAAGAAAATTAATAATAATCAGTATCGTTACAAGCGATATCGAAAAAGTTTTTTTTAATAATTTTGAATTAGGAAATAAAAAGTGCGCGTGAAATAATATGAAATAAAAATAAGTAAAAAAATTAATTTAATGATTTAATTTTTTTTTTCTTTTTTTTAACACGTTGATCGCCACGCGAATTCTTAATAAAATCCATTAAAATTCCTTAATGATATTATCATGTAATAAATAAAAATTAAGTAAATTTTAAATAAATTTTAAGTAATTACTTGAAACAGTGTAATATTTTTAGTTTTATATTATATTTTACACTGTCAACCACCGATGGTTCACGCGGTTTTATATCATATTTGACACTGTCAGTCACCGATGGCTGACATGGCGATCAACGTGTTAATTTATATTTATTTATTTATTATGTCACTTATAATATGAGCATTCTCTGTTATAAAAAACAGCATTCATGTACTTGTTACTTGATATTATTTGAAAAATTCTGTTTTCGTGCTTAAACGTAAATACCTGATTTAACAGAATCTTATATTTAAAGACTTGAAACGATTTTAATGTCCATATAAAACTATAGAAACTTTGATACTGTCACTATTTCATACAAGAGGTTTTTTTTTAAATTTACTTTCTTCTATATGTAATATAGAGAAAGTACTGTATTCGTGAAAATTTTCGACCTCTGTTTTTTGATGGATATAATGTTCTGGGATGTCCTGAACACGAATTGATAGTTTTTAGAAAATGTCTGTATGTCTGTCTGTGTGTATCACGATTTTTGTGGACACTGCATTTCACGAACCAATGAATGAAATTTAACCAAACTTGGTATTTAGTTGAACCCTGACATAAACTGGTGCTGATTAGATATGGGGATCAATCTCTCAACAGGTGGCGCTGTGATCGCATTTTTTCTAAACTTCTAACATGGCAGTATAGGACAAAATTTCATATAAATGTGCATAATGAGAGTTATTTTAAACTTGTGATTGTAAAATTAATATGAATTATTGATAATAGTAGCAGTTAACTAGGAAAATAATTTTGTGCATGTGGGAGCAGTGGTTCCCCCCTTGGGGGGGGGGGGACTTTCAAGATTGGTATATTTCGAAAGGTCTCGTCAATACCTTTAAAAAGAATGGTTGAACTATAAATTTGTGATAATTTAAAACAAAGTTATCGATTTTTTTTTTTTAATTTTAACAAAAAAAAAAAAAATTAGAAAAAGAATTGGAATTTATTTTATTTTATTTTATTTTATTTTTAAACGAAGTTTAACCAAACTTGGTATTTAGTTGGCATCTGACATAAACTGGTGCTGATTAGATTTGCGGATCAGTCACTCAACAGGTGGCGCTGTGATTCATTTTTTCTAAATTTTTAACATGGCAGTATAGGACAAAATTTCGTATAAATGTACATAATGAGGGTTATTTTAAACTTGTAATTGTAAAACTAATATGAGTTATTGATAATAATAGTAGTTAACTAAGAAAAAAAATTTGTGCATATGGGAGCATCGCTTCCCCCTTGAGGGTAAGTACATTTTCAAGATGGGTATCTTTCGAATGGTCTCGTCAATACCTTTAAAACGAATGGATGAACTATAGATCTGTGATAATTTAAAACAAAGTTATCGATTTTTTTTTTTTTTACTTTTAACGAAAAAAAATTAATTTTTTTCCCCTTAATATTGAGAATAAATTGGACTTTTTTTTGGATATTTAGTGTTATACTAGAGATGAGCGTTATTTTATGTAATATAATAAATAATACTGTTATTGCATAGGAACCCATTCACATCGAAATATGTTATTGAAAAGTTCATATTAAATAAATAACACTTTAATTTTATCACTCTGCACACAAAAAATGAGAGAGATAGAGAGAGTCATACCTCTGGCAATGTGCCAATAAAACACAGACAGAAATGAGATTATTTGTTAGGAAGCAGTGAAATATTTTCACCAGCTGTCATGTAACGATTTAAATAAATAATATTTAATCATTTCGTTGGTTCCATATCAGTTAAAAAATTTTTCGAAATAGTAATTGTTTTGGTTATTTAACAGCTTTCTAATATTTTATTGTAAGTATTATTCTAAACCGATTGTTACGGTGTATTGATTTAGTTTAAATATCAGTATAGTCTGCCAGTGAAATTCAACTTCGTAGATTACATATTAGTCGAATATTCTTTTGAAATAGGTTATAGCTTTGATTATTTTACATTTTTCTGATATTTTATTTAAAGTATTGTTCTAGACTGAATGTTATAGTACATTAGTTTAATTTAAATATTAGTATAGGCTATGCCCATGATACGTAATGTCGGAAATACTTAATACTACCGTTTAACGAAATAATATTTTCATGAAGCTAATTTAAACAGCCATGATGAGATAGGTTAGAGGTGATTAAGTGATGTTAATTATTGTATCACGGGGATGGGGAAAAGGAAGGGAATCGGAATGCACGCGCTAGGTTTACGCGCGTATTGGTAAGTTAGCTTTAGGATTAGGAAGACGATGAAAGGCGTTTAAAAAAGATGTGTGGAGTGGGAGAGGGGAAGAATGAAGAGTGTTTGTTTATATTTAAAATCGCTTTTAGCAGCTGAAATTGAAAAGAGCACTTATTTATTTTTGTTTTCTCAAGAATATTGTTTGAGTTTAATCAAAAATAATTTGATAAGAAAATTGAATATTTATTTATTTATCTTATCTTTTTTTTCTTTTTTAAATCTGATTTTTTTCTCGTGACTATTTTTAATGATTTAAAATGAATAAATTTGTTAAGATATTAAGGATAGTTAATATATTATGATCGTATGTTAAATTTAAGTGTGTGAGATAATAAATCATTTTATTCAATCAGTTTTTGTAAGCAAAATTTATATTTTAAAGAAGTGCTTCTAATTTTAGAAAACATATTTACAGTGACTGTTTTCTAAGTATGATTGAAAAATATTAATTTCCTTGTCAATCTGGAATGTTCAAGTTCTTCGGAAAATCGAAAGAGACAATTACTCCGTAGTATAAACATTTGGGATGGCTTAAAGATATTTTTTAAATATTTGTTATTATTATTTAATTATTTCTTAATTATATGGCTTATAATATGAGGATTCTTTTTTATAGAAAACGGCACTCGTGCACGTGTTACTTGATATTATCTGTTTGCGTGTTTAAATGAATTGATTTAACAGAATCTCACGCTTACACGATTGGAACAAGCGTTTGTGTAAAACTTTAACTCTACCACTATTTCATATCAGCGGTTTTTTTTTTAATTCTTTCTTTTTCTTTCTTTCTTTCTTTTCTTTTTTTTTTTGTTTAATTGCAAAAATTCTAATGTTAAATAAAGTGAAGATTACTCTTCGAAAGCATTGGAACTCAAAAACATGAATCGCATTCACTATGCAGGACACATGTAAATATTGTACTATATCCCAAAAGGGTTAGAAAGACACTAGCCGTATATAAACTAAAGAGTAATTAATATGTTATAGAAATAATATGTTACAAGAACCTATTATTAAAGGTAGTATGGAACGATGTAACCTATTTCTAAAAAGTAACTGTTTATCTATATGTAATATAGAGAAAGTACTGTATTCGTGAAAATTTTCGACCTCCGTTTTTTGATGGATATAATGTTTTGGGATGTCCTGAACACGAATTGATAGTTTTTAGAAAATGTCTGTATGTCTGTCTGTGTGTATCACGATTTTTGTGGACACTGCATTTCACGAACCAATGAATGAAATTTAACCAAACTTGGTATTTAGTTGAACCCTGACATAAACTGGTGCTGATTAGATATGGGGATCAATCTCTCAACAGGTGGCGCTGTGATCGCATTTTTTCTAAACTTCTAACATGGCGGTATAGGACAAAATTTCATATAAATGTGCATAATGAGAGTTATTTTAAACTTGTGATTGTAAAATTAATATGAATTATTGATAATAGTAGCAGTTAACTAGGAAAATAATTTTGTGCATGTGGGAGCAGTGGTTCCCCCCTTGGGGGGGGGGGGGGACTTTCAAGATTGGTATATTTCGAAAGGTCTCGTCAATACCTTTAAAAAGAATGGTTGAACTATAAATTTGTGATAATTTAAAACAAAGTTATCGATTTTTTTTTTACTTTTAACAAAAAAAAAAAAAATTAGAAAAAGAATTGGAATTTATTTTATTTTATTTTATTTTTAAACGAAGTTTAACCAAACTTGGTATTTAGTTGGCATCTGACATAAACTGGTGCTGATTAGATTTGGGGATCAGTCACTCAACAGGTGGCGCTGTGATCGCATTTTTTCTAAATTTTTAACATGGCAGTATAGGACAAAATTTCGTATAAATGTACATAATGAGGGTTATTTTAAACTTGTAATTGTAAAACTAATATGAGTTATTGATAATAATAGTAGTTAACTAAGAAAAAAAATTTGTGCATATGGGAGCATCGCTTCCCCCTTGAGGGTAAGTAAATTTTCAAGATGGGTATCTTTCGAATGGTCTCGTCAATACCTTTAAAACGAATGGATGAACTATGGATCTGTGATAATTTAAAACAAAGTTATCGATTTTTTTTTACTTTTAACGAAAAATAATTAATTTTTTTTCCCTTAATATTGAGAATAAATTGGACTTTTTTTTGGATATTTAGTGTTATACTACTTCTCTAATATGGAAATCGTCTGCATTATCATGGAAGATAATTTTTTTTAAATAATAATTTTTATGAATTATTTTTACTGAGTGAATTTGTATAGGAAAGTATAGAAGAAAGTCATGTGGTGGCCACAACATATTAGTTTTAATTGCAGAAGTTCTAGTGTTAAATAAAATGAAGATTACACTTCGAAAGCATTGGAACTGAAAAACATGAAACGTATCCACTTTGCTGGACACATGTATACGTATGGTACATTCTCAAAGGATTAGAAAGACATTAGTCATACGTCAACTAAGTAATACAGTGAAACTTGAATAATTCGAACTTGTTTAATTCGAAATCTGGATAATTCGAATTTTTTATTCGGTCCCTTGAATTTTATATTAAAATAATGTTAAAAAATCGTGGATAATTCGAATTTTATTTTGGATAATTCGAATTTTCCATACGATTACCTTATTACTGTAAAATTTGTTCTAGAGATTTTGCTCCGCTAATATATTTTAACAGTCTTTCAAAAGAAGGATAAGGAAATACAAGAGAAGCCCCTAGCTAGTGCATCAAAAGATATGGTAGCATATACATTAACTTCGAGGTTTTTTTTTTAATTGAAAGTCATGTCTAATGAAGAAGATTCTATTTTTTGTATCAAGTCATATGCTATGACACAAAGATTGTACTTAAAGAAGAAATAAAAAATATCTGACGACTATTTTTAAAAAAGTGTTGAATAATTAAGCTCGAAAAAAATATTGATTTAATTGAGGGGGGGGGGGGATGTAGCAGTATTCTTAGATATAAAGTTTATGTGTTAAATCTTTGATCGTAGAAATTTAATTTTTCAATTTATCTCTTCCTGTTAACAAAATAGTATATGTAATTCGAATTTTTGGATATTTCGAATTTTTCTCTGGTCCTTTCAACTTTGAATTATCCAAGTTCTACTGTAATAAGTAATAAAAATAATATGTTATAATAACCTATTACCAAATGTAGTACACTGTAAAAAAATAACTATTACCAGCTGCAAAAAACTCTCTATGATTGGAGAAAATAATTATTTTATCCAATCACAGATAGTTTCTTGCAGCTGGTAATAGTTATTTTTTTACAGTGTATGGAACGAAGTAGCCTGTTACTCAAAAGTAACTTTTTATCCCATCTCTAGTAGGTATAGTTTAACCTTATAATCTGCATTAAACAAAATAAAAGAGCTTTCTGTTTGTGTGTGTGTGTGTAAAATTATGTTTCGTGTAGATTGTGGTATGGAAATTATTCATCATTTGTTTACAGAACTATCCAAAGTATTTGAATATATTGGGAGTATACCTGGTTATTGCTGGAAGTACATGATTTCAGGTTGCAATACGTATTATTAATAGAGCATTATATTTAAGTGCACAATGTGGTATGTATATAATTTATACTGGAAATACAATATGCTACCAATAGTTAAGCGAAAACTGTCTTTACTATCGAATGCTAGTGGTGGAAGTGCTTTACTACATTTTACTATCTTCAGAAAAACTGCTCAAGAATGCAAATTAATTCCTGATTCACATAATGTAAACGAAGATTATCTATATATTAATAGGCAAGCATAAAATTTGTAGTCCCTTTTTAACATATTAATTATGGGAGTAGAGGGTTGAAAATGGTATCATTCGAAAGGTATGGTTAGCCGGAAGGTGCGAATACAAATATTATTTTCTTACGATGTCAAGAAGATATTTAAAAATACTTTTATTTTTTATGCATTTTCCCCCATTTTTCCCTTTCATACACGTATTCCTTTACATTAAAAAATACCCAAAAGTGGAAAGTTGTTAAATCTGGCAATTTCATAAAACTCAAATAAAACCATAGACACAGTAATTTTTATAGCATCCTTATACGCAAGCGAAGTGATGACGTCACTGGCCGTCCGTGGAACCACAAAAAAGATTTCCTAAGGATTTGATTTATGAGAAATCATTTTTTTATTTTCTAATTTATTTATGATCTAATTTCTTTCTTTTTTGTTTTATGATTTATGTCAGCTGTAATTTAAAGAGATATTAGCCGTACGATAAATTTCATGTTTGTGTATTACTATGTAAATAATATATATTATTTAATTTTTGAAACTTCAAATGTTCTTTGTTATTTGTCTTTTGGCAACAAAAAGTGACTTTATTTATTTATTTATTTAAATATTTGGTTCTTTTATTGTTTGACTGACAAAAAATTGTCTATTAAATGCTCATTTAAATCCAAATGTTCTTTGTTATTTGTCTTTAGGCAACAAAAAGTGAGTTTATAATTTATTTATTTAGTGTTAACTTACAAGAATTCTGAGATTTGAATAAATTTGTGGTCGAATTTCGACCACTGGGCGATACTAGTTATTATTATTATTATTTTTTTTTTTTTTTTTCAAGTTTAATTTTTAGCTCCTGACTTTTGTTTAATTACGAGTTTCGAGATCCTCTGACTATAAGCATCAAGTTTTAAAATGTTGTATTCTCTATATACCCATAATTAGCGTAAATTAAAAAATAATAATTGCAGTCATTTCAAATGTTGTATTTTGAAATTCATATGACGTTGCTACTAGAAATTTTTGATCAAAATTGCTCTAAATTTCGACATGTCTGACCTATATAGTGAAATAATTGAAGCTTTAGAGGGTGGAAAAATTATGTCACAAGTATTGTAGTTTAGATATTCAGGATTCTCCCTAAAACTTTAAAAAGCACATCCTGCCTGTATTTTATAATTGAATGATTAACCTAGATGCCCCTTAAGGAATAAAAATGCGGTCGTTTTGCCCTCGATAACATGATCTTCTTATCCCCCAAGAAACATACCGGGTTTGCCTAAAAATTGCACTTTGTTTTCTTTTTGGATATCCTTGCACATTTTTAGAACCTCCAACAAAAATAAAGAAACTAAAAATTAATCATAAATATATAAAGAAAGAGGTCAACTACGGTGGCACCAATAATTATGTTTAAGAACTGCATTAATAAACATAAGAAACCTTTTACGTAACTGATGTAAAATTTTCACCAAATAAAACGCCTTTTTTTTTTAGTGCGTGTGTGTGGGTGTTCAAAATGTGCCGCTTTTTACCTCCACAAGTGTGTCTTCATTTTTTGTTTCAATGTCATTTTGTTTCTCTTTTCGTATAGGTAGCAGCCCTCCACCATTTTTTAAACCCAGGGGAAACATTGCATTATTATTTAAATCTATTCATATTTTCCGTGGCCCCTAGTACCCACCAAAATATAAAAATATTAAAAGTTTACATTGTGAAATTTGAAGTGTGTGTGTATATGGGGGGGGGGGGGGAAGCGCTTAGAGCACCGGAAGATATGAATAATTTCCAATTTTTAAAAATATGTATAAGCTGAAATGCTTATCGGCCCTCTTCACTTACCGTCGACGGAATTTACTTATAACTAATTAACTAATTCATATTTTTTAATTCTGTTTTCACATTCTGAAAATTCTCAACTATTAAACTGACGGACCTATTTTAAAAACGGATTTTTTTTTTTTTTTAATTAATTAATTAATTAATTTTTTTTTTTTGAAGCTGTGAAATATGAATTTTTAATATGGGAAATTTTTCATTTTGCAATTTCAAAATAAAATATTAAAAATTTATAAATTCCATTTTTAGAAAAGGTCTGTCAATTTAACAGTTGTGAATTTTTTGAATGTGAAAGCAGAATTAAAAAATATGTATTAGTTAATAAGTTATAAGTAAAGAAAATTTTCCATAGAATAACATTAGCTTCGGCTTCCAGCGACGATGAGTGAGGCGGGCCCTTAATTTTGCAACCCCGCGTCATTACGAACTTAATATTATTACCTTTTCAAATATACGTTTTCATAAAACTGACAACTGTTTGTGGTGCTTGATTTACCTGAAAGTATGAAAATATCTAATAATAATAATGAAATGTAAACTATTCCACAGCTATAGCAAACAGCACAAAAATAAAAATCCGAAGCCTGTTTTTGTTTCTTAAGTAACAGATATAAACTTTTCCGAAGACAGAAATTAATTTAGTATGACTACGATAGATTTTTTTTTTTTTTTTTTTAAATAAAGCCAGGCGGTTACTGCGTTGCGTTCCTTAACAACGGATTCTATATTCACTTATTAAAATTTTTTAGTTACAGCTAATATAGGACTCCCTGGCGGATATAAAAGTTTTCATGTTATTTTGGCTATGGATTAAATTATCTATCACAGTTGCGCATGTCAAGATGCTGACGAGAAACGTCTACTAAGAGCTAGGTGGAGGAAAGTCTGTATGAGCTTTTGAGCATGCTCACCAATTTGGCCTTTTTTTTCACTTGGCAAGTCTCTGGCGACAATTTCACCGAAACGTGCAATAACCCTCACGGGAGTTTTTCCTCCGATTTTTTCCCGCTTTGCTTTTTGCTAGTAGCAAGCAGCGCCATTTTTAAATTAAAGTTTGAAGCGCTTTTCATGTGTTTTTAATAATAAACGATGAATTAAATATGTGCGAAATGTAATATAACTTTTATAACTCATAAAAATTATTATCGTCATCTTAAAAAGTTTCATCCCAACGAAGAAATTAACCTTCATGCATTTTTGATATTCATGCGTTTTGAGATAGGGGTATTCTGTGATGTTTATTTTGGTTTTCATGTACGCGAAGCCTACAGATGTACGTATTACTGATTGCTGCAATAGTTAATTTCATGCATTTCTTCAGATTCATGCATTTTGAGATGGGGGTATTCTGAGATTTTTTTTTTTTTTTTTTTTCATGTACACGAAGCGTACAGACGTGCGTATTACTGACTGCTGCAATATGTAATTTCATATATTTTTGAGATTCATGCATTTTGAGATGGGGGAATTCTATGTCTTTTTTTTTTTTTTTTTTTTTTTTGAGAGGGGAGGGGCTTCAGATGAGCGTATTACTGATTGCTGCAATATGTAATTTCATGCATTTTAAGATAGGTTATTCTGTAGTTTTTTTTTTTTTTTTTTTCATGTACCAGAAACGTACAGACGTACGTATTACTATACTCGGGGCAAACCTAACTTGAGAACACTGTCAAAGGCTGAGCCTGTTGTTTTCAATAGAAATCATGCCACAGTAGACATGAGCAACATATATAAATTTCAAGGCATTGAAAAACATGTACACAATGCTAGAGAGATGAACTGACGTCATAAATATTTTCTAAATTTTAATGACAGTTGTTTCAAAAACATTAAATGTAGCTATATGCATACAATTTTAAATACGTGTAATACTAAATGAATGCTTTTTATTTATTTATTTATTATTATTATTAGTTACAATAATATCAGTAGAAACACCTTTTCATTAAATTCAGACTTCTGAAAATATATAAAAATTAAATTAATATTTTGATAGATTAAATTATGATTGTAAATTTATAAGTTTAAAAAATTGTATTAAGTTATTTTGAGTCCATTCAGTATTGTATCTGTGTTGTATAAACGCACATACATACTATTGTTTGAAATAATAACTCAACGTATTTATCAACATTTAATTAATTTCTTTTCTTTTTTTTTTTTAATTCAACACCAATTCCTTCAATAATAATTTAAACACAATGCGCAATTCCCCCCCCCCCCCCCCCACACACAAAAAATAAGGATAAACAATCTAGTAATCCTACTACCACTTATTTGTATGAATACAGGGAAAAGGGAGTAAACTGGCTCCTGTAGCTTTGACAGTGTACTCAAGTTAGGTTTGCCCCGAATATAATTGCTGCAGTATGTAATTTCATGCATTTTTTTTTAGATTTATGCATTTTAAGATAAGGGTATTCTGTGATTTTTTTTTTTTTTTTTTTTTGCTGTTGTTGTTTTCATGTACGCGAGGCGTTCATGTACACTATTCTAACGCTTCCTCTGACTGGTTCCTTCATCAGATATGTAATGGATACTGGATGAGAGTTGGGAGGCCCGCCAACGCCTAGTTATAATGTTGTATATATATATATACAGGGCCCGATTAGGCTTTGAAGCTAGGGGAAGCTCATTATCATTTCGGGGCCCCCTTTCATTTCGGAAAATCTTGTTTTCCTGTTACATATTGTAATATAAAATGCTGTAGACCAAAAAATAGTGTGTGTTTATTATTATTATTTTTTTTTTTCATACATCTGGGTGGTTTCTACACAGAACATTAAAATCATACAACTTTTTAATTAGGAACATTCAGAGTTTTGAGGTTAAATAATAGATTTTTCCCGAAATAGTGAGTGTTTTGTCTTGTTTCAGGTAATCTTTCTCAGAAAAAAATCAATCTCGGTGTGAAAATATGAAACAAAAAATTCAAGACCATGTTTTTAATCCTTATGGGGCCCCGCCCCTCTTAAATTTTAGAGGGGAAGCTTGTGCTTCCTGAGCCTTTTGAATAATCAGGCCCTGTATACATATATATATATATATATATATATATATTATTGTAAATAATGTACTATATAAGAAAGTACCATGAATTTTAAGTATAATTCTACTTTGTGAATTATATATATATATATTTTAAATATTATGCTCATTTTTCTGTATACTCTCAGTTTTGGTACTGTGTCATTTCATGATACTGTCGGAATAAGTTGTAAACAAACATGCATTTTCTTAATTAATAAAACTCGCCAAAAGAGTGATAAATAGCCAAATAAAGGGACGTTAATGTAGTTTTCTACGCATGCGCGACGGGAGCTTTTCCACTATCTAGGAGGCAGTGAAACGTCCGAGTTATTTCAGTGTGAAGTTTCAAATTTCGCCAAGAGATCCAAACTGTTTCATTGCTCTAGCATGACTTTTCTCAATTTAATTTTAACTGTTTGTGCAAAAAAGAAAGAAAGAGATAAACATTTTTTTTTGATTGGTCTAAATATACAAAATGTTGCCAAGTAAAATATTATCCGAGTTCCCTTTTGTTTATTAAATAGAGAGAAAATGGCTTAAGTAGTTCTTCCTATATCATTGAAGGTCCACCAGCGACCGAGTGGTTCCGCGCTCAAAGCTGGCAGACGTTAAGTGCCGGGTTCGATCCCAGGTCGCGATCGTCTGCCTAGTCGTTTAGAGTTTGCGTGGTTTTCTCCGAAACTTGCGTAAATATGGGCTAGGACCCCTTAGAAAAACCACCACGGAGGGCATATTCCCTCAGGTCTGGGATCCTAGTGCAGTCAATCGTCCTTAATTTCCACAATCACAACAACCTATATAATTGACATCTCTATAAATTAAATTAAATTATCCAGTACCTTCATATTTCCTTCTCGGTGGGTGCTTTTTATTTTCTAAACTAGCTGTTACCCGCGACTTCGTTCACGTGGAAATTTTGATGTGTATGTGTGGGAACTGACGGTTTGATCATAATATGTAATGAAATGAAACCTTATCATTGTGGTGCTGTGCAAAACAGAGTCTGATAAAGTACACTCAAAAAAATTTGTAACTCATTGAAAGCCAAAATAAAATGCCAAAATAAATAAATAAAAAGTTATCGCCAACATAGCGATAAAAATTTAAAATTCGTCCATAGGGATTCTGTACTAAAACAGTACTGCGTTGTGGAAGTATAAAAACTGGGTCGTCAATTATGAATTTTATTTCGAAACCTTTCTTTGTATGATTTTAGTTCACTATTGCACAATATTAATCTGGTTCTAATAATGACTGGTTAATTAAAATTTTAACTATGTGGTGAAATTCATATAATATTTATGAGTTTCAATTTTTTTTTTTTTTTTTTTTTTTTTTTTTTTTTTTTTTTTTTACAAATAAATGATTTTTTTTTTTTTTTTCATTTCCCGGCGAATTGTTGAATAATATTTTAGTTCTTAAACAATTTTGGACGGCTTTGCCCGCTTCGCTAGCAAACTCTTTTCTATATGCTTTATGAAAAAAAAAAAAAAAAACTGAAATCGGTCAAAAGCTTGACCGCTGCCTTGGGTTCCCGCTGCCTTAGGCAGCGCCTTGTTCATCCTTGCAATCTCCGGTGCTTGTCCCTATTGCCTGCGACTATGGCTTACCCGTGGGCTTCCATTTGGTTGCTTATCATACATAACAGTTTCGATACGGACAGTATCGAAAAATTTGAAGTAGCTCTTTTATATCTGAATCCCAGTTACATATGAACAACATTATATGTGATGTACATAATATTTGCTCTCAAGTTATTTCCTATATTTATTTGATTTAATCAATCAACCATAGAATGACAGCAATTTCAAGCCACATATAATATTACAATATGCTATGATCGGCAACTTCTATCGCATGAGACAATTATTATTTTGTGGTTATATATACTTCATGCTTAGTTAATAGTAGTTGGTATATAGAAAAATAAATAAATTAGTATGTAAACTTGATCATGGTACAGCCTTAATGCCCTTGGCGACTTTTAAATTTTTTTTGCCGTTTTACACCAAAATATAATTTATGCGATTATTGTTCCTATACGCAAGCGAAGTGTGGCGTCACTGACCGTCCGTGGATGCAAGAAAATGATTTCCTATGTCAATCGCCCATTGGATTTTTTGTAAAAAATGATTAAAAATCGAAGAAAATTATTTCCCGATTTTAATCCCCATATTTGGGTACACATATGTATTAGTTATCATGTGCATGCGTTAGATTGAGTTATTTTGCTGTCAAATTGACAAAATTTTAATTTTAAATTTCAAAACTCTGTCGTTCTTGGCGCTTATTGTATTTGGAGATCAAAAACGTAATACGAAAATATACATGCCAGATGTATATTTTCGTAATATGCATTGTACGAAATATTGTTTCATATTATTCATTACTGTCTTAAAATAAGTTGTTAAAATAACCATGATTTTTGAAAGGAATTAAATTATGTTCGCCAAATAATTTGGCGATATTTTATTTTTCTACCAAGGATGACCGATATCAAATCTATTCCGCTACAACATATTAGTATCTTATATCAGATACTTTATTTAGACATTTGAAAACAAATTTGACTTCAAATTATGATAGAATATTTATCATTTCCCTTTTAATCAGTATATTAGTTGGATATTTATTGTGTTAATATCATCCTTTGAAATTAAATGTTTGTGTTTTCAATCGAATATGGAAGTTTGCCATTTTTTTTTTCTAGAGTTTTGAAATTAAAAATTCAAATTTTGTCAATTTTACAACAAAAATAACTTAATCTAATGCATGGACATGATAACTAATACATATCTATACCTAAATATGCGGATTAAAATCGGGAAATATTTTTCCTCGATTTTTAATAATTTTTTACAAAAAATCCAATGGGCGTTTAACATAGGAAATATTTTTCTTGCATCCAGGAACGTCCAGTGACGTCATCACTTCGCTTGCGTATTTCTTTCTATATTTTCCTTGGCGAAAAATGTCCGATCTACTTCAGCATCAAAATTATAAAAAATTGTCAAGAATTATCAATAAGAAAATACCTTTACCATAATGCTTAATTAACTTTTATGCCAAGCGTGTTTCATCCGCCATACTAAAAAAAAAAAAAAAAAAAAAAAATCTGAAGTTGAGGTATATAAAAAAAATGCTGTGAAATAAAATTCAGAAGAAATATGTTAGATTTGTAATATTACTATTTTATTTTAAAATTATAAAGTGTCATTTTCTCATCGACCAATTTAACATTTAGTATTTCTTATTTTTCGCATGAAAGCATATTTCATTTTATGCTGAAAACAATAAATAAATATATCTCGTAAACTTTTTTTGGCAACAATTATAAATTTAAATGGCTTATATTAAGTCAATATAAGTCAATAAGTTTATTATTTTCATATTTTAATTAATTTTAAAGATTTTTTCAATTTTTTTTTTCCTAAACCATCCCGGACCTATAAGGAAAAAAACAAAAAAAGAATGATCGAAATCGGTCAAGCCGTTTACGATTTTATAAATAACATACAGACAAACATTCATTTATATATATATAGATTAAATAAAATCTAAATCTACACGGAAAAAAAAAAAAAAAAAAAAGAAGAAGAAGAAAAAAATAAATAAATAAATAAGAAAATATTCAATGTGTAATGCAATAAATGGCGACATTGCAAAATCGCTATTTGAAAGAAATAGTCTTGTCGGTCTAAAAAAGAAAGAAAAATGCTATATTTTTTGCTTTATTACCATGTTTTTATTAACTTCGATTCTTGTTTGTTTGTTTGTCCGGTACAAATCTTTCAATCTATTTTTAACTAACTTCCCTTCTTGCTAGACATTTGAAACTTTCACAGTAGCTCAGAACCCGGTGACAACACAATACTTCAAAGTCAGATTTTCGAATTTTTGATTAGTTTTCTTTTCATTAATTAAAATATGAAAGTAATAACATCCTAATAGCATATAAATAGCTATCAAAATATTAGCTAATTGTTCCCAAAAAAAATTAACGAGTTCATTTTCTTTCGACATAAAAATAAATGCATTTAATGAAACGTGAACGTTAAAAAATTGTAAAAAGTTAAATTATGCATCTTACAGAAATTGACGTCATTATCACTTTAAAAATTTTATTTCCTGTAATATTGATAAAATTTTAATTTTAAATTTCAAAACTGTAGGAAAAAAAAATCTCTTAACTTCCATTTTCGAATGTAAACATAAACATTTTATTTCAAAGGGTTATATTTACACAATAAATATCCAACTAATATACTAATTGAAAGGAAAATAATAAATATTCTAACATAATTTGAAGTCAAATTAGTTTTCAATAATGTCTAAATAAAGTGTCTGATATAAGATATTAATATACTGCAGCGGAATATTTGTTATCAGTCGTCCTTGGCAGGGGGGAAAAAATCACCGAATTATTTGGCGAACATAATTAGTTCCTTTCAAAAATCATGGTTATTTCAACAATGTATATTAAGAGAGCAATCAATAATAGGAAACAATATATCGTACAATGCATATTACTAAAATATGCATGTATATTTTCGTACTACGTTTTTGATCGCCAAATGCAAAAATCGCCAAGGATGACACAATTTTGAAATTTACAATTAAAAGCTTATCAATTTTACAGCGAAAGTAACTCAATCTAACACATATAGAAAACAACTTATGTATAACTGTATCCAAATATGAGGATTAAAATCAGGAAATAATTTTTAATAATTTTTACAAAAAAATCCAATGAATAATTAACATAGGAAATCTTTTTTTTTTTTTTTTTTTTTTTTTGGCCCCACTGACGGTTAGTAACGTCACACTTCGCTTGCTATGATTCAACGATTCAACAGAAAATTTAAAAACATGGTATATAAAAAGTTTTCTTTTTATCTTATAATTATTTTTATTACCCAACTACGAATTATTCTAGGTGCTGAATGGTATTTCGAATAAATTTTCTACAACTTACCATTTTGTCTGTCAAGTATCCTGTTATCACAGGCAATATAAAAGTAGACATGTAGGCACAAGTAGAAACAATCGCATGAAGGCTTCCTAATAAAATAAAAAATACAGAGGAAAATGGAAAACTTTAAAAGATATTCAATTAACAACAAAATGTATACGTACAAAACTTTGAATAACCACCATAAAATGCAAGAACTCGCAGCAGTTGTTTCGCATAGAAAGAAGACACCACCCTTCGTCAAAGGGCTCTGTCTTCTTTCGATCTGAAACAATTGTTGCAAGTTCTTGCATTTTATAGTGTTTATTCAAAGTTTCGTATTTATTTCTTTTAAATACCCGTTCTGCGGTGCTTTTTTATAACATAGCATACATATATATTTAAAGATTCAACGAATATAAAATTTAATTGTAAAAAGAGCCGACCCACAGTGCGACGGATTGCAAATCTAGCGGGAGAAAACCCTAAAAATCCACTCTCAAAATATTAATTTTTGACCTTTCAGAAACAAAGTGGATACCCTAGAGACAAATCGTTCCCAAAATATAATAACAATAAGTGCCCGCCTTCCTTAGCGAATCTTTACAAGCTGCCACCAGTTTTTCATGAAGGCCGCCGTCAGTCTTTTCCACCATTATTTTCATTTTACAGGTCATGTTGTGAAGATACATGCTTCCGATATAATTTTTTGAGCTTGTATGTAGTTTATATTTTCATATGTTAATAAATTTTCCATATTTATTTTATAACATTAGATGAAATTTGTGTTAAAATTTGTTTCAAATTAGTCAAAGTTTTGATATCCTTATGGTGCTAAAACTTTTGTACTTCATTGTACACGCTGATTCTAGTTAATCGTTTTCTGTAGTTTTTATATTAGGTAAATTTTATCTGCTGTCATCTGCATTTTAAGAAGATATTTATTATTATTACTATTTTATTATTTATTTTTGTTATTTATTATTTTATTTATTTTTATTATTTATTAGTGAAAACAGCGAAGTTCTACTGGTAGTGAATAAATGAAATACCTAATTCTGTCGAATATACATGGTCTGTCCCGAAAGTAATGCGTCCCATTTTCTTCTGCCGCGACTCTCCGTCGCACAGGGTTGCTGCTTGCGCGGAAGGATGGGTGAAGTCTTGAGAACACAGCGCCACCAGCGCCAGTCGGTTCCGACCTCCTGCAGAGTCACCGTGCCTGTTTTATTGAACCCTTGTGTGAGTGCTCGGTCGAAATCAAGATGGAACAAACTCTTGAGCAGAATTGTTGCAATGTTGTGAGGACGATCCGACTGTTTTGAACAATGTGGTAAGTGATAACGAATCTTTTACCTTCTTGTACGACCCAGAAACAAAAAGATAGAGCGCAGAGTGGCACACGGCGTCGTCCCAATGCCCAAAGGCGGCAAGAACGAGCAAATCACAGGTCAAAGCGATGCTCATTTTTTTTTTTTTTTTTTTTTTTTTTTTAATACAAAGAATTGATCCATTTTGAATTTGTTCCACCTGGCCAACCAGTCAACGCCAAATTCTACGTCGAAGTACTGAAAAGGCTAAAGCAACGGGTCAACTGCCTCAGGCGGAAGAGCAAGAATTCCTGAAAGCTGCAACCTGACAATGCTCCTAGCGTCTTAACACTAACCCAGCCGCCTTACAATCCTGATTTGTCCTCGTTCGACTTCTTTTCGTTCCCGAAGATTAAAAAAAATCCTCAAAGGACAGCATTTGGGGACCCTGGAGAAGATCAAGGTCGCTACGACGAGGTTACTAAAAGACACCTCTGTAACGGACTGCAAGGACGCATATAAAGCACAGAAATCGCGTCGGAACACAAGTGTGTTGAAGCAGGAGGGATGTATTTCGAAGAATATTAAGTAAGTCTACGAATCGGTTAAATAAATTTCTTAAAATAAAAATGGACGCATTACTTTCGGGACAGACCATGTATACAGTTTAAAAGAGTACCCGTGGGTTTTTCTTATAACCCTTACATCTGACGAATGTGGCAACTATTCTAACATTGAAGTATGATTGTTTGAACCTTGTTTAAGTGTGTGTAAGACTATTTCTAACACTGTTGGACTGTTACAACTTTATTTGAGAGGTAAAACAGACATGGAGACGCACAATATTTTGAATCCTGTAAAAATTTTATTTTTGAAAAACATAATTTAATTCAAATTTTTTACATTATCATTTTTCACAGAAAATGTTGAAAATTTTCGCCACCATTCTGAAAGCAAACATGAACACTTCGAGCCAGGTTTTTGACACATCTCGCAGCATTGTTGATGTTATTGACGAGATTTCTTCAGCTATGATCTGTTTTAATTCATCGATGTTTGCAGGACTTCTCTGGAAAAGCCTATGAAATGATAATGTAAAAATGATAATGAAAATGTAATGTAGAAATGATAATGTAAAAAAAATTAATTAAATTTTGTTTTCATAAATAAAATTATTACAGGATTAAAAAAATTATGCGTCTTCATTTCTGTTTTACCTCACAAATAAAGTTGTAACAGTACAACAGTGCTGGAAATTGTCTCCCACACTTAAACAAGGTTCAAACAATTATAGTTCAGTGTTAGAATAGTTGCCATATTCGTCATATTTAAGGGAAATAAGAAAAACCAATGGGTACTCTTTTAAACTGATCACCCTGTATATATAGTATATATATTATATTACATAGTAATTGTAATTACTATCTAAATTTGCATCTACATTAATGTTGCGACAAGTAGCCAGTTGTTTATTTTTATATGTTGTGACTATTTACTAACTCTAAATGGATGTCTGTTATAATTAAATGATTTTTATTCCTGAATGTAATTTTGTCCCGCTAGATTTGCAATCCGTAGCACTATGCGACCTTAACCTTAATTAATTTTTTTTTTTTTTTTTTTTTTTTAATGAAAACTTCTTTAGGCGCGTTGAGCACTTTTGGGTGAATAAAAATCATTGAACTCGCGTCGTCGTCAGCTGACGCTTTCCATTTGAGTTAAAACTTTTGGGTGAACAAAAATCATTGAACTCACGTCATCGTCAGCTGACGCTTTCCATTCTTGTATGATACAAATAATGTATCATACAATTAACTTGCTAATGTGAAGTGTTAATAATTATATACTGTATATTGTTTTAAAATCTGGTGCGGCTCTACACGACTTCTCTCACCTCCGGGTACTGTCTCTATTGCAGTTAGACCTCACAAAACCGTGAGAAAGCCAAAAGCTGCCATTTTTCTCAGATTTTTACAATCTGGTGCGGCTCTACATGACTTCTCTCATCTCCGGACACTGTCTCTACTGCAGTTAGACCTCACAAAACCGTGAGAAAGGCCAAAGCCACCATTTTTCTCACGTGTTTACAATCTGGTGCGGCTCTACACGACTTCACGCTTCTCCGGACACTGTCCCTTAAAGATTGCAGCCGGAAACGTTGCAGTTAGACCTCACAAAACAGTGAAAAAGGCCATAGATGCCATTTTTCTCACGTTTTTACAATCTGGTGCGGCTCTACACGACTTCTCTCATCTCCGGACACTGTCTCTATTCCAGTTAGACCTCACAAAACCGTGAGAAAGGCCAAAGCCGCCATTTTTCTCACGTTTTTACAATCTGGTGCGGCTCTACACGACTTCTCTGATCTCCGGACACTGTCTCTTAAAGATTGCAACCGGAATCGTTGCAGTTAGACTTCACAGAACCGTGAGAAAGGACAAAGCCCCCATTTTTCTCACGTTTTTAGATTCTGGTGCAGCTCTACACGACTTCTCTCATCTCCGGACACTGTCTCTATTGCAGTTAGACCTCACAAAACCCTGAGAAAGGCCAAAGCCGCCATTTTTCTCACGTTTTTACAATCTGGTGCGAATCTACACGACTTCTCTCATCTCCGGACACTGTCTCTTAAAGATTGCAGCCTGAAACGTTGCAGTTAGACCTCACAAAACAGTGAGAAAGGCCAAAGCCGCCATTTTTCTCACGTTTTTACAATCTGGTGCGGCTCTACATGACTGCTTTCATCTCCGGACACTGTCTCTATTGCCGTTAGCGCATTAAATGAAATTGTAATACAATTTTTGTAGTAGTAGTTTATTTATATTAGTGAAAAAAAAACACTTCATTTTAAAGTTTTTCCTGCACAATAAAATATTTCCTGACGATTCAAGAAATACACACGTAATTGTTCACGTTTTCACTTCTGTCGGCACTCCCGGAATGAATTTTTTTTTTTTTTCCATAAGATCTGTAATTTATTAGTTCCCCATCATACTATAGGTATGGGGAACTTAGGTAATCGTGAAAAATTTTGACCTCGGTTTTTTTACTTTTTTTATACGTTTTCAGTTATGAGGAATCCGAAAATGACAAAATTTGTATGGTATCTGTCTGTAGGGTGTCTGTTAGTGTGTTAGTCCGTTATTATGTTAGTCCGTTAGTGTGTCAGTCCGTTAGTGTGTTAGTGTGTTAGTCCGTTAGTTTGTTAGTGTCTTAACACGATATCTCACGAACAAATGATCTCAGAGAGGACAGATCAGTTTTAAAATATTACTTTCGATACTGGCAAGAACCTTATTCATTTGCAACATTCGAATTTAAAAACTTCGTAAGTTATGAGAAATTTACGATTTTCTTAACATGGGAGAATAGGACAAAATTTCACTTTAACGTGCATTAAATGGAAACTTTTTACTGTAAAAATGTCAGACCAGTTTTAAAATATCAGTTTTGATGCCGGAATGAACATCAGTAACTATAAATATGCTACTTTGAAAATTTCGCAAGTTATTGGAAATTTACGAATAACTTAACATGGCAGTATAGGGAAAAATATCACATAAACGTCTATTTTTAGAGATATTTTCATCGTAAAGATGTCAGACTACTTTTGAAATATTATTTAGAACACTTGCATGAATATTAATGGCTATGAATTTTCCAGTATAAAAATTTCGTAAGTTATTGAAAAATTACGAATTTCTTAACATAGCAGAATAGAGGAAAATTTCACATAAACGTCAATCTTGAGGGATATTTTCATCGTAAAGATGTCAAACCACTTTTTAAATATTATTTTGGATGCTGGCGTGAATATCATAGACTATGATTTTTCCAATTTAAAAAATTCGTAAGTTATTTGGAATTTAAGATTTACTTAACTTGTCAGAATAAGGCAAAATTGAGTATAAACTTCCATTTTGAGGATCATAAATACATTAGACAACTTTAAAATTACATTTATGATATTTGTTTGAACATGATTGAATACAAATATTGTAATAGAAAGTTTCGTAAATTATTCGTAATTTACGATTTTATCAACATAGCGAATTTGTAAATTTTTCATGTAAATAGGAATTTTGAGGATTATTGCATTGGAAATAATAGCATGAAAATAAACAACAAAATTGACCCTGATAAAATAAATTAATAGTTTAGAATAAGATAAATATATCGAAGTGAACGGTGGATAGCCTATTAGGTGGGGATTTCATTCTGTCACTGTATCAAGCTTTGGTCAAATTCATTTCTTTTAACATGATTATAAAATGTCTCGTGCTAGAAATTTATGAGAACATAAATATGATGGGGAGCTGAGCAGAGTCCACCTATGCCAACTAGTTTTTAATTGGTAAAACGTTAGCTCACGAATTATAAAATATCACTACTGAATTTAATTAAATAATATTTTTATTTAAAATCTGTAATTATTTACTAAATTTACCGAATTTTGGAGTGTGAACACAAAAAAGTTATCTTTATACTGAAGATTTTGGTAAATCGCCGATTCGATCATCACTATTGCACATCACACTATGGAAAGAAAAGTGACACAATTCAAAAAAGCAGAATTTGAGAAAAATCAACTTAAAAATAACGATAATGCATTAATTACACAGGTTTATAAAAATAATGTCGGCAAAATTTGATTTAATAGTTTTAGCCCCGCATTGGCAAAACTCTATACGTGATGAAAAAGGAAAAAAAATAATCATAAGTGACAATATTCGATTTGTCGAACATTAAATAATTAATTGTTGTATAGAAAATTTAAAGTAAGAGAAATCATTAAATAAATTAAACAAAAAATTATAATGGGATGTTTCAGTATTTTTCTCCATATAGTATGACGTTTAATTTAACGCTATTGCATTTCAAATGACTTGAGCCCATAAATCATAATAATAAAGAAATTTTAGTTGTTTCCCTGTAAAAACACGGCCCTACTAGATCACTCCTCGGCGCCAACGCGCCAACGTCGTGAAAGCGGCTATAACAATCGACGATTTTTCCGGAATCAAATGCATTGGAAGTTAGGGTTGGCGCAGAGCGCTGCCACGGCAGAACTAACTTAGTTTTGCATATGAAGCTGCATAAGTTTTTTTCCGTTTGCAGAGCATTCAGATTGATTTAATTAAATTTAAAATGCAGTCTTCCGATACGCAAAAATATATGAATCATAAAAATAATTGTGGCAATAATTTTAAACCAATTCATTGAAAAATAATAAATGATATTAGTCGTTTTCTCCTAAATAAAATATACTCTTCTTCAAATTTTTGTGTTGCATGAAAAAAAATGAAATAAGGACTAGAAAGAAAGAAAAAAAAAAAAAAAACAATCGTTTAAGATTTTTTTTAAAGGAAAAAAAAAATAATAATAAGAAAATACAGATCCCTACCCCTTCTTGATGAATAGCAAGGTACACAATAGTACACCATTTTTCTAGATACAATGCTTGATTTCACGTTTGTTTACAATTGGAATCGATAACACAAACTGATTTTCAGGGTTGGCAGCGAGCGCCATCTACTTTATTCCGTGGCATGCATTGATCTTTGCAGTTTTGTTATGGCCTCTTACGACGTTGGCGTGTTGGCGCCGAGGAGTGATCTAGTAAGGCCGTGGTAAAAATCAACAAGTGATTCACCAAAATCCGTACAATTCGTGCGACATTGACTTTGACCCATAACATGCATATCAATTTTCAGCTCAATCGAATCACGTATTTAGACACTATCACCGTTAAAAGAATTTCAGCCCATAAGCCATAATGATAAAGAAATTTTCAATGTGTCCCTATGAAAATAAATAAATGCTAGAGTTTACAAAATCTGTGAAGTTCGTGCGGCGGGGATTAAAACGTGCATATATAAGTTTTCAGTTCAATCTTGTATAGCATTTATATGCTATTGAGCTTTAAATAATTTCAGACCACAGGCCATAATGATGAAGAATTTTTTGTTGTGTTCCTGTTAATTCTTTAAGTGTTAGATTCACTGAAATCCATACAGTTCGTGCGATAGTCATATAACATAAATATCAATTTTCAACTCAATCGGATAAGGCATTTAGACGCTACTATGCACTTAAAAAAAATTGAGCATATAAGCCATAATGATAAAGAATTTTTCGTTGTGTCGGTGTAAAAACTATAAGTGTTTGATTCTCTAAAATTCATATAAATCTATCTATCTATACATATAATAAAATAAGATGTTTGTGTGTGTGTCATTGTGTATGGTTTCCAGAGCTTTTTAAGAAAACGGCTGATGGCTGAGCTACAAAAACTTGCATGGTGGTTCGTAATGACCTCCCCTGATGCACCTCGAAGCCCGATTTTCGAATTTTGTTTAAGTTTTCTTTTAATTAATTAAAATGTTAAAATAAAAACCTTCTAATTACTGATCACGGAGTAATATTAATAGGAGTTGAAGGTCCAATGGGAGAAAGCTACGAAACTGTGATCTAAATTTTTGGTAAATATTGAGGGCGCCACTTGTCATTCCTCCCTACCTCGGCGCGGATATACTGTTGTTTTCAATAGAATTTTGCTGGAGTACATTTAAAATTTTTTATTTTAAGCAATTTAATTTCTTTGTAAGTTCTTAAAACTGCATAATTCAGATGTTTCAAATAAATGTTTCGTTCCTAGTTGTAAAACAGGCTATGATAGTGATAAGAAAAACAAAAAAAAGCCCTAGGAGATAAATAAAGTCCGAGTTCGTGTTTTCTGCACCTAATGTAAGTTTATTTTTTTTCTTTACAAAATTTCATCCATTCTCCTTCCTCCCAATTATCTGTTTCAGCTAGCTTCGGTTCATAAGAATCGTCATTTTTTAAAAGCTTTCTTTCAAAGTAAAATTAGTATAAAATGGCTCTTAAAAAAAACATGTTGGTTAGAAGACAAATGAAATTTAATGAAATTTGCTTTCAATCGAAATTTTTTCAGCTTGATATTATTTTTAAAAAAATAATTAAAACGAGACATTTCCCCATTGAATAACATTGCGGAAGCTGGAGAGAAGGAAGGATTGCACGCTGGCGCCATCTGTAAACATTGGAAAACAACATCACAAAATTTCAGCATTACCTTCTTCTCCTGTCTTTTTACTCCATGTTACTGATAAATTGGCCATTTAATTTTAATCCTTAATTTAATTGTTGCCAAAAAAAATTATCATTATTTTTTGGACAGAAAAAAAAAAAAAAAAAAAACCGTGAACAAAAAAAATTACATTTATTTAAAATATTTAATTTTATTCCTTAATTTAATTGTTGCCAAAAAAATTATCATTATTTTTTCGACAGAGAAAAAAAAAAAAAAAAAAAACGTGAACAATAAAAATTACATTTATTTAAAATGAGGAAAGTAAATTAAAAAAATTAGAAATATCAGTCGTATCGTTACAAATAAGATACCAAATGAAAGATGCAATTTTTGTGAATCCAACGGATTAAACAGCTTATCGATCGGACAATTAGATTTTTTAAACTAATGTATGTATTTTAGGTGGCAAGAGAAGGAGATTGTATGGAAACCGTTTGGAATTTTTTTTTAAATGTGCTACTGATTGAGTCACATGTTTTTTTTTTTTTAAATGGGATTAAAAATTGCAGTTTTGAATTTTTTTTAAATTTTCTTTTACAAACACAAACATATAATATACAGCCTGTACAACACTAGACCAAATTGAAGTTCTAATTTCATCAATATTTAAATAAATAAATGAAAATAAAAATATGTTTAATGGGAAATATATATAACCATTAAAAGTTTAGTTGTCTAAAATATGGCAGAAATAGCGCTCATAGCATATTGTTACAAGGTGTTAAGTCTTATTAACACGCTTATATTAGCTTCACCTGTATGTATGTATGTTTTTTAACTTCTCTGGGAGCAAAACGTGATTGCACAAAATCCTTCATATCTCAAACAAAAAAACAGATATCCGTAAAATTTTTGCTTTAAAATATAGCTAATACAAATGTCTAAAAATCGGTTTCTGGAATTTTTGAAATTCGGTCCCCAAGGGGGGCGGGGGGAGGGGGGCAAAACGTGATTTCACATGCGTAAAACGTGATTTCGCATAATCCTATATATCCCAAACAAAAAAAAAAAATAGATATACGTGAAATTTTTGCTCTAAAATATAGCTAAGGCAATTATCTAAAAACCAATTTCTGGAATTTTTGAAATTCAGCCCCCAGGTGGGGCAGCAAGGGGGGGGGGCTATGGAGCAAAAACAAATAGAAATACAGTTAGGCCGTTGAAAATTGGTACAGATAGGTTTTAAAGTTCTGCAAGTCGAATGGGGATATTTTCGATTGTGTAAAGTTATTAGGAGGGGCAAGAGGGGGAGGGGAAGGGAGGGGGGGGGGGGCAAAAAAATAAAAATAGTGTCAGATCGTTCAAAATTGGTACATAGAGGTGATCGATACTTACAAATCGATTGCGGATATTTTTGAATTTGTAAAATTATTAGGAGGGGTGGGTAGGGGGGTGAGGGGGTAAGGGGGGGCTATGGGGCATAAACAAATAGAAATACAGTTAGGTCGTTCAAAATTGGTACAGATAGATTTAAGAGGCCTGCAAGTCGAATGGGGATATTTTCGATTGTGTAAAGTTATTAGGAGGGGCAAGAAGTGGGGGAGGGGAGGGGGGGGGCAAAAAAATAAAAATAGTGTCAGATCGTTCAAAATTGGTACATAGAGGTTTTCGATACTTACAAATCGATTGCGGATATTTTTGAATTTGTAAAATTATTAGGAGGGGCGGGTAGGGGTGTGGGGCGGTAAGGGGGGGCTATGGAGCAAAAACAAATAGAAATACAGTAAGGCCGTTGAAAATTGGTACAGATAAGTTTTAAAGGTCTGCAAGTCGAATGGGGATATTTTCGATTGTGTAAAGTTATTAGGAGGGGCAAAAAAATAAATATAGTGTCAGATCGTTCAAAATTGGTACATAGAGGTTTTCGATACTTACAAATCGATTGCGGATATTTTTGAATTTGTAAAATTATTAGGAGGGGCGGGTAGGGGGGTGAGGGTGTAAGGGGGGGGGCTATGGGGCAAAAACAAATAGAAATACAGTTAGGTCGTTCAAAATTGGTACAGATAGATTTAAGAGGCCTGCAAGTCGAATGGGGATATTTTCGATTGTGTAAAGTTATTAGGAGGGGCAAGAAGTGGGGGAGGGGAGGGGGGGGGGTCAAAAAAAATAAAAATAGTGTCAGATCGTTCAAAATTGGTACATAGAGGTTTTCGATACTTACAAATCGATTGCGGATATTTTTGAATTTGTAAAATTATTAGGAGGGGCGGGTAGGGGGTGGGGCGGTAAGGGGGGGCTATGGAGCAATAAATATAGTTTAAAAAAACTAAAAAACACGCTTTTAAAGCACATCAAACTAAAAAGTGAAAAATAATTCTTAATATAAGCTGAAAACAATAATGAACGAAAAATACTAGTATAATTGTAAAAAGAGCGTGGGGTGCTTTGTGCCATATTTTTCGTATATCGAGCAACCCACGCTTTTTTCACAATTATACTAGTATTTTTCGTTCATTATTGTTTTCAGCTTATATTAAGAATTATTTTTCACTTTTTAGTTTGATGTGCTTTAAAAGCGTGTTTTTTAGTTTTTTTAAACTATATTTATTTTTACAAGGGATTAAATCTAAAATGGTGACAAAAATTCAAAAGTCGCCAAAGAGAGCTATATTAAGGCGGTACTATGATCATGCTTACAAACCATGAATTATATATAACCACAAAAAATTAATTGTCTCATGCAACAGACGTAGCCGGTCATAGCATATTATAATATTTAGCGTGAAATTGTTATCATTTTTATGGTTGATCGGGGATAAACAAAATAAACATAGGAAATAACGTAAAAGCAAATATTATGTGCACCACGTATAGTGTTGTTCATATGTAACTGGGATTCAAATATAAAAGGGATACTTCACTTTTTTCGATACCATCTATTTCGAAACTATTATCTAATAAGGTCTTAATGGAAGCCTATTGGTAAACCATTGTCTCAGGTAATAGGGACAAGCGCCAGAGTTTTAGCGGATGACCAAATCGCTACCGAAGGCAGCAGGGATCCGAAGCGAGCTTTTGAGCAATTTTAGTATTTTATTTTATTTTTATAAAGCTATATAGAAAGGAGTTTCCTTTAAATTTAGTGACCAGCGAAGCGGGCAAAGCCTGCTAGTATTAAATATAGTTCGTGGGGCAATGATCTGTCATATATATAAATTTTCAGTTCATTTGAAAAAGTCGCTTAGCCGCTACAGCACTTTAAATAATTTGAGACAATAGACTATTATGATAAAAAATTTTCATTGTGTCCTTTTAAAATCTGTAATTGCTAGAATCACCAAAATCTATACAGTTTGTGATAAGTTAAACTATAATATGTATATAAGTTTTCAGCACAATCGGGTTGGCGTTTAGACACTATCGCTCTTTAATAACTTCAGACCATAGGCCATAATGGTAAAGAATTTTTCTTTGTGTTCTTGTAAACAAACTATAACTGCTAGATCCCCCAAAATATCAATAGGCTTCATGCATGCTACGGTGACCTAGAACATATGCACTAATTTTCAGTTCATACTGAGAAAAAAATATACCGCCTTCCTTTAGAATGAATAAGTGGCAATTTTCTAAATCCCTTAACTAGAAATATAGATTTCCGAGCTATGCGCATAAGGCACGCCAATAAACTGAATAAACGAAATTATCGAGAATTTCTAGTCTACTTATTTCTAGATTGTGAAACAATATTCTGAATCTTTTGTATGGAGAGAAATTCTCGCTTGATTATCTAGAATTGGGTCATAAACCAAGATTATAGTTGCTGAAACCCGTCTCTTGTGTTCGCATTTATTTGGAGATATTTTCAAATAGGTTTGACCTCGATAACAAACTCTCTAGAATTCTAATAGGGGTTTCTAGAACTCGCTTTCAAAGGGGACTAGAATTTATAAGGATGACATGGAACTATTTTTTCTAGAGTCACAATTTAGATTCTAGTTGTCAGTTACAGAATTTTTTCTCAATGCATTTGAACAAGGCTTTTAGATGCTATCGTGTTCACTCATACACATGCATACAGACACACACACACACACATACACAAATCACCGTAAAACAGCAAAAATGAACCCAGGGAACCTTAAAACGTATAGATAAACCAAAATTTCAATGTTCATTTTCTGTCATGACTACAGTACTTTCCTTTCATAGTATGTTCTGAAAGTAAACTCTGGCTTCTATTTCGGTTTCAGCACGGCAAAAAACATAAAAATCACTGAAAATTATCAAATCAAATTTTTAGTGTTGATTTGTGTTAGCGTTTACATAAAACTAACACAATTGCCTTTCAATTGGATAATTTTCGAGATAGAGATTCGACGCATTTTGTGCACATTTGGGCATTTTATCCACCATTTTTCAACGACATAAACTAGAAATTGCCCTCTTTACTTTCCGAATATAGTATGTATGGAAAGTATTGCAATCCTGAGAAAAATCTGAGTTTGAGATTTTGGTGTTTCTACACATTTTGAGGTCCCTTGAGTACATTTTTGCCATTTTTACTGTGATGTATGTGTTTATGGAAGTAAGTATGTATGCGAGTGAACACGATAGCGTCTAAATGCTTTGTTCGAATGAGCTTAAAGTTGGTACGTACATGTAGGTCACTGTAGCACGAACCTTGTTGATTTGGATGAATCTAACATTTATAGTTTTTTTACAGGGACGCAAAGAAATATTCATTATCATTAAGGTCCTACGGGCCCTAATTTTTAAAGTGTGATAGCGTCTAAAGGCCTTATTCATCTGAGTTGAAAATTTACACACATGTTATACATCACCATCGCATGAACTGCATAGATTTTGGTGAATCTAACATTTATAGTTTTTTTTTTTTTTTTTTTTTTTACAGGGACACAAAGGAAAACTCCTTATCATTATGGCTTACGAGCTCAAATTTTTAAGAGTGCGATATCGTCTCAATGTCTCATTCGATTGAGCTGAAAATTTATACACTTGTTATAGATCATCGTCGCACAAATTGTATAGATTTTGGTAAGTCTAGCACTTATATTATTTTTACAGGAACAACAGGGAGAAGCGAAAAATTTATTATCATTATAACCTATAAGCTGAAATTATTTAAAATGCGATAGCGTCTAAATTCCTTATTCGATTCAGCTTTAAATTTATATACATCTTACAGGTCACTGTCACACGAACAGTACAGATTTTTTCTTAATCTGTCACTCATGAATTTTTACAGGGACACTACTAAAAACTTTGTATTCTCCTTTAGACAAAATTTTTCAGACAACATGAAAACTAACAAATTAAAAAAATAACTAAACTTAAAACCTAATTATCGTTTGTGTAGATATACATACAACTAGTCACTAGGAAAATATGTATATATATCCACACTGTTAAAAAAAAAAAAAAAAAAAAAAAAAAAAAAAAAGAAAGAAAAGAAAATCATGTAATATTACGGGGAAAGCCCGGCTGCAGTGATTCCAGACAAAAACGTTAAAAAAAAAAAATCCCTTTTTGGCAAGCTTAAAGGCAAAGTTACGTTAATATTACGTAAAGAAATATTATATATGCATTAACACATACTTAGACAATGGCTATGTTCCCACACATTGCATTATTTACGTCGCTATTCTGTTTTCAAAAAATTTAATTTTCAAGTTTCAACTACTATTCATTCTACTTAAAATTTTAGGCTAGATTTATTGGTCAGTAAATGCTTTAATTTTTTAAAATCCAAGCTCATAAACATTCAACAAATAGAAGCCATAACGATATACAATTTGGTCACAAAATTTGCCACTTAGCAATGAAATTTGTGATTTGGCGGCAAAATTTACTAGCTGACGACGAAATTTTTGACTTGGAGACGAGATTTGTTATTTGATGACAAAATTTGGAGAGCTTGACGATAGAAAATGGCAGCTTTGACGACATTATATTTTCTTCTCACGCGAAAACTCATACCTCTTTATAGACCAGTATCTTGTTTCCACAAGATAAAAAGTCAAAGGAATCTGTAACGTATTACTCTCAATTTCAATCGTAAATTTTAAATTCTTGCCTAAAGAAGTGTTCTAAACTATTCACAGCAAACGATATTTTTACATAAACTAACGTATTATTTTAATTTTAAAATTGACATAAGCATCAGATTATTAATATAAGCAATTAAAACTATAGAAAAAGTCGGCTTCATCACAATTGACGAAAAATCACTTTCTAACATGTAACTTTTAAGAATTGAGGCTATCGAAAAAGTTTAAATACAAAAATTGTTCTTTAGGGTAAGGCGGTTATTCGCCTGATTTGGAGTTTTTCCCTATTATCAATATTAAAGAAAATATGCACAAATGAAAATTCCCCCCCCCCCCCATTTTCAACCCCTTTGAGCTGGATACCCCATCTACGAACTCGACCGAGATTTTTACTTTCCTGACAACATCCCGAGCTGGTTAAATTTAAATAAAAATTTCTCCAGTTATCGTGTTCACAACTTAACATGGGAAAAAGCGTTATATATATAAACTAATATTCCACAGATTTTACAGCAATTAACTTTTGATATTGATTTGTTTATCTATAAAATATCTATTTCATATAATAAACCTATTGAGTATTTTAATCAATGGACATTTTTAGTGATTTCGAAAATGAAAACTGAATTAATAAAATTTAAAACACATTTAACTTATTACAGTAAATCCGATCTTTTTAAATCTATTAATGTACTCAAACAAAACTATGTTATTACTTATGTTGATAAATCTCCGAATAACTATGCCATAATATGTAAAAAATATTATCTTTCTCTACTTGATAAAACCATCGCTTCGAGTGCTAACTTTCATCCCACCTGTAATGACATTAAAATTAATAATAGAAAAATTCATAGCTTTTATAAATTATTAAAGCTTCCATTTAATAATTTCAACTATCCTTATATTGTTCTTATTCCTAAATTTCATGAAAATCCTATTAAATTTAGAACTGTTACTATTGGTTGTAATACATATAACAATAATGCTAATAAAATACTCCTTGATATTCTTAAACAAATTTATAACTTAATTAGTAAATCCAACAATTTCTTCTGTCTTAAAAATAGCTATCAACTCAAAGAAATAGTACAAACTCTGAACAATGTTAATGAAATTATTACTTATGATTTTGCTGACTTGTTTAATAACATTAATTTAACCGAACTTCATCAAATTATTTACAACATTTATGTGCGTTTTAAAAGTGAACTTTCTCTTCCTAAATACTTTTGTGCAGCTTCTTTTAAAACTCTTTTAAATTTTATTATTCACAATAATTATATTCTACACAACAACACTATTTATATCCAAAAGGTCGGTATCCCACAAGGGGGATGTAGCTCGAGTCTGTTAGCTGACTTATATCTATACCATTATGAACAAAGTTTCTGTAATGATAATGTCATTATTTATAGATACATTGACGATATTATAATTTTTTATGTTAATAATTCTACTCCATCTTTATTAAAATTTCAATATCCCTCTCACCTTACACTAACAAATAATTTTATTAACAACAATTGCATTAGTTTTTTAGATTTAAAACTTAAATTAAATGGTGGTAAAATATCTACTGATCTATATGATAAACGAAATGATTTTTGTTTTAAAGTAAATTTATTTACACATTTTAATTATTGTCTTCATTTATCTGTATACAGAAATATCATTCTTAATCACCTATTTCGCATAAACAGACTTTGCTCATCTCATTACAAAAACAAAAATATTAACAATTTAATTAAAACTGCTATTGATATGGGTTATCCCAAGCGATTTAGTTATTCTATTATCTATCAATAAATGTTCATTGTCTCACAAAAAAAAAAAAAAAATGTATGTGTGTATGTATAACACACAATATATATATGTATATACATATATATATATATATATATATTTATTTATTTATTTATTTAAAAAAAAAAAAAAAAAAAAAAAAAAAAGATAAAAAAAAAATTAAATAATAATAATTAAAATGTGGCGGATGGGAGGGCAGATGTTTGATTAGGGAGGAAGGGTGGTGTTGTATGGCTGGTTGGTTGGGTGGGTTGCTGAATTTAATTAATTAAAAAAAAGGAAGCATGGTCTTATTGCGATTGCAGGATGCATCATCTCTTTCTCGTTGATATTAATTAAGTTTCAACAATTCATACATTTTATTTGCTTAATTATTCAAAATAAAAAATTAGATTTCATTCAAATTTGGTGTTTTCATAATAAATAAATAAATAAATAATAATAATAATAATTATTATTATTATTATAATTTTAAAATTAAAATAATTCACCAATAACCTCATGATAATTACTTTATCATCACTTGTTGGCCTTTTGATCTGTTTGATTAAGAATACAAATTACACTCATGTAAATTGAACGTCTAATCGTACAATTTCTAAAAATCACTTAATAGTAACTCATTTTTTTCACGTTAGATGGCGCTGGCTCACGTTGTGTCGAACGTATGCTCTAAAGTGAAAATCGTACTGATTAACACTAAACTTAAATTTCCCTCTAGAACATCATCTTATTAATTGTGCTTTTAAGCTTTTAAATTTTAAGAACAATAATTATCACTTCATGCTTTCATTTATTTCATTTCAGAAACTATTTCGATTAATCGATTCTTTACTTTTAATCATTTCTTTTCAGTTTGTTCGTTTTGGCAACCGCCCGGTTTATTTCTACTTATTCGATTTGGACTTGGTTTACATGTGATTTTCTCAGTTTTACGTATTACAATTTTCAGTTCTGGTTGTGTTACTGTATAAGCTAATTTCCTTTTATATTTCTATTTTTTATGCAAGATAGAAACTAGTGTTGTATATTGCTGAAATAGCTATATACAACAATCAGAAATCTTGCATTGCAGCTGACAGAAATGCTAGTTTCCTGATGAGATCTTTTCTGGCTTTCAGCATTTATAACTGTATTTTTCACTTCATGAATTCTCTTTTCTTTAGACAGTTTCTTTTGGTTAATTTCTTTCAATTTATATTATGTGCTGCCTGTATATACTGGTTTAATGGATTCTGAAAATTATCTCATCGTTAGGCTTAAGTGTTATGTGTGTCATTTCTCTTCTGCGTAAGTAATTTAACATGGTTTTTACTACTCAGTGTAATTTAATTAAATTATAATCGTGACAATAACTTTATACGTAATACATCTCATTTCAAATTTCATTGTTGGTATTTTCATCTTTCTTTCATTTGCTGAGTGTTGTAAAGGAATTAAATTATTCATTATATATATATAGGTACCGTGACAATAGTTTTATTCGAACTAAATCTCATTTAAAATTTAATTATAGGTTGGTATTTTCATCTATCCTTTGTTTGCTGAGTATTACAAAGGTATTAAATTATTCAAATTATATACCTATATATATATATACATATAAACTTTTGAACGGAGGGTGGTTTTGGGTTCTAGGGGTCATGATCGGTGAAGATATGAAGAAATTTTCCAGAAGTCGTGTCATGAAGACCATCGCAATAGGTAGATCTCTTATAAGGAATCTACCTAATTTCCTATTAAGGAATCTACCTAAAAAAAAAAAAAAGTCTAGACCGTAAATTAAGTATATAATGATGTTAAATTATGTTACAAATCCATGAAAAAAACATTATGCCGGTAAAAACACATTTTTTTTTTTTTTTTTTTTTTTTACAGTTTTTGAAAGAAGTTTCAACTGATGGGCTTTCCCCGTAATCTTACGGAATTTTTTTTATAACAGTGTAGAAAAATATGTAGACATACTATGTTAAGTTCTAAGAAAAATCACTAATTTAATTCTGCTATTTTTGGAGAAAACACGGTTTGAATGTTTGCTCCTCAATTATGACGCAAGGATTTAAATTATTTGAAGTGCAATAGCATTAATTTAAACAACATACTATTTGGGAATAATACTCAAAACACCCTATTATAATTTTCTCTTTTGTTTATTTAACAACTTCTCTTACTTTTACTTATTTACACAAACGTTAATTAGTTCTTAATGCTGTAAGAGTCGAATGGAGTCACTCCAGGTTTTCTTATTTGCACTTTTGTTATCTAGGTGCGATATATAAAAAAACTAGTATGTTGTGGCCACCACAAGACTTTCTTCTATATTTTCCTATACAAATTCACTCAGTAACAAAAAAAAAAAAAAAAAAAAAAAAAAAAAATACGATTTTTTTTTTCGATAAAAGTACATAAATCTTTGTTTTAAATTATCACATATTTATAGTTCAACCATTCGTTTTAAAGGTATTGACGAGACCTTTTGAAAGATATCCATCTTGAAAATTTGCTCCCTTCGAGGGGGGACTTCCCCACTAGGAGGGGTGGCGAGGCTCCTACACATACAAAAAAATTTTTCCAGTTGACTATCTCTATTATAAATAATTCTTGTAAATTTCATAATGATTCCTAAAAAATAATTCTCTTTATGCACATTTATACAAAATTTTGTCCTATATCACCATGTTAAAAATTTAGAAAAAGCGGGATGGCAACGCAACCTGTAAAACAATTTTTATCAAAAGTTGATAGACACTAATTTATGTCAAGGTGCAACTACATACCAATTTGTATGAAATTCTGTGCAGTAGTTCCTGAGATACAGTTGCCACAAAATTTTGTCACACACGCACAGACAGACAGACATTTTCTAAAAATGGTCAAATCGTGTTCTACAGCTCTCAAAACGTGTAAATCCATCAAAAACCCGAGGTCGAAAATTTTTACGACTCCAATCCTTTCTTCTATTGAATATAGAAGAAAGTAATAAAGTAATATTATTGTACCACTTATTATTTTTACTTTCCGAACACTATAGTGAGGAAAGTATTGTAATCATGTCAGAAATCCGAATTCGAGATTTTGATGTTTCTATACGTTTTGAGGTCCCCTGAGTCCGTTTTCACTATTCTTACGATGATGTATGTATGTGTGTGTGTATGTGTGTATGTGTGTATGTGTGTGTGTATGTCTGTGAGTGAACACGCTAGCGTCTAAACGCTTTGTTCGATTAACCTGAAAGTTGGTACGCATATTGTAAGTCACCATAGTACGAACCCTATAGATTTTTGGTGAATCTAGCACTTATAGTTTTTTTACAGGGACACAAAGAAAAATTCTTTATCATTATGGCCTATGGGAGCAAAATCTTAAAAGTGCGATAGCATCTAAACGCCTTATTCAATTGAGCAAAACAATTATACACATATTATAGGTCACAAATGCTCAATCTGTATAGATTTTGGAGAATCTAGCACTTATAGTTTTTTTACAGGGACACAAAGAAAAATTCTTTATCATTATGCCTATGGGGCCAAATTTTTAAAAAGTGTGATTGCGTCTAAACGCCTTATTAATCTGAGCAAAAAACTTGTACACATGTTATAGATCACAGTTGAATTAACTGTATAGATTTTGGTGAATCTAGCACTTACAGTTTTTTTACAGGGACACAAAGAAAAATTCTTTATCATTATGGCCTATATGGGACTAAATTTTTAAAAGTACGATAGCATCTAAACGCCTTATTGAATTGAGCTGAAAATTTATATGAGTATTATAAATCACTGTTGCACTAACTATAAGCATTTTGGTGAATCTAGCATTTATAGGTTTTTACAGGGACACAACGAAAAATTCTTTATCATTATGATCTATGGGCTCAAAGTTCATTAGCGTTAAATAAAACATCATGTAATAGATGGAGAAAAATACTCAAACACTCTATTATGGTTTTCTCTCTTTTGTTTGTTTAACTCCTCTTTCTTTACTTTATGTACAAAACTGTTAATTACTCAATGTTCGGAAAGTCGAGTGGAGTCACTCCAGATTTTTTTTTTTTACCATAAGTAATACTAGGTATTTCAGCTAGTTCTATACATAGATATTCTCGTTTAATAATGAGATATGTTACTGTATTAGGTGGTTCAATCTTTTCCCGCAGTCATAAGAATGGGTATAAAACTTCTGAAAATACACATCCGACAAATACGTATAATATATAACGCAAATGAATTTTTACTTTCCGAACATACTGCATAAAGAAAGTATTGTAATCAAGACAGGAATTCAGCTTTGAAATTTTTGTGTATCTATACGTTTTGACGTCCCCTTAGTTCATTCTTTCTATTTTTACGGTGATGCATATATGTGTATAAGTGAGCACGATGGAGTCTTAAATGCTTTGTGCGAATGAGCTGAAAGTTGGTACGTATTGCTGTGTACACGGGGATTCGTGAGTTGTCCGGGAATGAAAAGTGAATCATGCATAGGCCGGAGGCTTTATTTACAGAAAAATCTAGAAGAATAAAGGTCTATAAATTAAGTATCAACTTCCCTTTCACTAGTATACACAGCTTAGATAACAACTGTCAATAGCAAATTCACAGTACAAATTGTATCTGAGCATTAAAAAAAAACAGTAAGACTGTAATACAAAGAGGCTCAGAGCTCTTTATCGTAAGTCAGTTGGCAAGACTGACTGATTTGGCGTAAAGCAACTCCTTAAATAGCCGCGTAGAAAAATGCAGAGAATTCCAGAAACTTGTCATCCAAGGAAGTTAAAGTTTCCCTATTTTGTATATCGATAATAAGGATTTTCTCGCCAAGGTCACTAAAAAAGTTGCCAAGGAAGGAAAAAAGTTGTCAAATTTGGCGCCAAAGCCATTACCCGCTTTAACAAGGCTTTTTAACGGGAAAATGAGCTATTTTAATGCGAAAACAAACTAGAAATGCTGAAAATTAACTTTTCATCACCTGACTAAGCCTCTTTGAATGAATTTACATAAAATAACTACGAATTATTTACAAATTCGTAACAGTTTATTCTAGGTCACAGTAGCACGAACTCTATTGATTTTGTAGAATGTAACAGTTATAGTTTTATTTACAGGAGCACAAAGAAAAATTCTTTATCATTATAACCTATGGGTCAAAATTTCAGTGCGACAGCGTCTAAATGCCTTATACGATTGAGCTGGAAAGTTTATGTAAATGTTACATGTCTCTGTCGCATGAACTATATAGAGTTTGAGATAAGTAGTGATTATAATTTTTCACAGGTACTCAAAGAAAAATCCTTTATCATTATGGCCTATAAACCCAAATTCTTTAAGTTACAGGAACATCTAAACGTCTTATTCGGATGAGATGAAAATTTATATACATGTTACATGTCACCATCGCACAAACTGTATAGAGTGTGGTGAATCTAGCAATAATAGTTTTTTTACAGGAACTCAAAAAATAATTCTTATGTTCTGTGGGCTCAAATTTTTTAAAGTGAAATAGCGTCTAAACGCCTAATTCGAATTAACTAAAAATTTAAATACATATTATAGGTCACCTTCACACAAATCGTATAATTTTTTTAAGAACCTATAAGGTTTTTTTTTTTTTTTTTTTTTTTTTTTTTTTTTACAGGGATACACCAAATAATGCTTTATAGTTATGGCTTATAGGCTCAATTTATTGAAAGTGCGATAACGTTTAGATACATTATTTAATTGAGCTATCAGAATCGCACGGGTTATTTAGATTTTAGGGAATCTAGCATTTATACACTTTTACAGAGACACAAAGAAAAATTCTTTATCATTATGATCTATGGGTTCAAATTATTTGAAGTACAATAGTGTTAAGTCAAACAATATATTATATGGAGAAAAATACTCAAACACCCTGTTATAATTTTCTGTTTTACTTATTTAACGACTTTTCCTTTTTTAATTTATTTATACAACCGGGGATTATTTAATGTTCGGAAAGTCGAGTGGAGTCACTCCAAATATTTTCATTTAGTCTTCTAAATTATTAATTGTATGCACACTATTTTCTGTAAAAAAAAAATAAATAAATAAATAAATAAATAAATAAACCTTCTATTAAGTATTTTAATAATTTATGTTAATTTTATTATATTGAATTCAGTGTAACGATATTAAAATGCTTGTAAAAGAAATGCTATCCATAAAATATAATGCATCAAAATTGTTTTGTGAGTTCCTGTACACGATCCGAAATATCCACCAAAAAAGCGTAGTATTTTTAACACGCTTTTATTAGCTTCACATGTATGTATGTATGTTTGTTTGTTTGTATGTTTGTAACCGCTCTGAGAGCAAACAAAAAATCTATATTGTAAAAAAAAGACTTTTCGTACGTGAACGCCGTGGCTGCGAGGTGAGGAGCCGCGCTACGAGCCTAAAAGTCTAGCGTTCGAGCCCAGTCAGGGGAGATTTTTCAAAAATGGTTTTTGTTTAATTCTAAATTATTTTAATTAAATATTTAAATGAATGTAAATATTATGGTGTGTCACTCACACGATTTTCTCTTACCCTGCATTTTTATAATAAGATAGATATTTTGTGCTTTTTAGTTCACATTTCTGTAAAAGCGTGTTCTTTAATTTTTTAAAACTATAACATTATATTATCTCACCAGCAAATGTAGGCGTCATATCCGTAGCAACCACAGAAATGCCTGGAGTTCCGAAGCCAATGAAGCCCATCGATGTGATACTGAAAATGATACTCAAAGTTCTGTTGCACCCAGCGAAGTACATACCTAACAAGCAGCCTGAGTATCCAGATCCAGCTGAAAAGTTGAAGATCCAATTAAATAAAACTGGGTAGCATAGATTTAAATATTATTGTTAAGACTACATCTAAAAATTTATTAAAATTTATTTTCTGACAAAATTCACTACTATATTATTGCAAATCTTTAAACCTCTATTCAAATTATTACAAATGTCCGATTTCGGGAAGCCAATTAACACAAAAATGTCGATTATCTTTTCATGTAGAAAGTACTTTGTAAAGATCCAGGCAGGATCTAACCGATGAATGCATTTTATTCAATAAATATTCTCAAAAAAAAAAAAAAAAAGAAAAAAAAAGTTCTAATAAAACAGTCATTCGTAATACAGAAGTCAACAGCTTTACATACATCACTTAGCAGTGCAGTCACATGACTGACTCTGGAACAATGATCAACAACTTCTTGCTCAATCTCTTCCAAGCAATCGCTCTGCGAAATATCTGAACGCTCTTTAAAGAAAAGCATTTTCTCTTTTATAGTCTCGATGTTGATTTGGCGAATTTTCCAGTTATTTCTTTGTTAGAAACCAATGATTCAGTCCAGAATACTACAAAATCTTGGCTCTTATTCAAGATAGAGCTTCAAGATTTCAGCAATCCTAACCTACCTTTTTTAGACAAATTTAGTGACCAAGTTACCAAGTTTGTCGTTAAATACAGACTTCCTTGGAAGTCAATAGACTACCTTCCTTCCATTATAATTGTAAACCTGATTTTTCTGTAACATAGTTCTGATGCTAAAGAGAAATTTAATTATTTACAACATTATTAAATACTAGCTAGTCTTTTTAATGGCTGTAAAAAATCTTTGATGAAGATTTTTTTTTTTTTTTTTTTTTTTTAAATTTCTTTCTCGCCAGAATAGGATTCGAACCAGGGGCTCCAGGAGGCAGCTCCTCGCTGACTATGCCATCAAGCACGTGAAATAATCAGTTGAATAGCATAAACAACAAACTGAAACATCTGTTATTTGCTAGTAAAATTTTTAAGCAATAATTTAATAAATATATGAAGTTAGTAAATAAATACTAAACAGTTAAGCTTTAATATTTTATCATTATTATTACGCGGGTCTGCAAAATCGTACTTTTCATTCTTTTTTTTTTTTTTTTTTTTTTTTTTTCATTGTTTTGGGTGTCAGTAAGAGTTTCGATAAGCTGAATTAAGAAATGCTTCTTTTTTCTTCCTGTCACGTAAGGATGTTTCACAAAGCAAGGATGAATATCGGAAGAATTTACTCAGAACCTATAAGAAACTCGAAACTATTTATGTATAAACCAAATTAAAATAGGTTATTATCAACACTTTATCTTTTAAATGTGTTTACTTGCATAGAAACTTCGTTTAGAGCTTTTTATCTCTGAGGACCTTGAAAGGGGAAGATTCGATGTGCAGCATCCAACAAAAATGCACTAATATGTTAACACTTCCTCGTCCCTGATCTTTATATTTCTTTAATTTCTTTAATTTCTTGATGAAATAGCTCTCTTTGTTCCTCACTCAATTCACCTAGATTGTCTTGGAAATAACTTAGATTAGAGTTGAAAAAGTGGAGCTTTAAGATAATAAATAAATAAATAAATAAAATAAAATAAAATGTTTTTTGTTAAAATTGTACGCAATGTGAAATTTTTGAATGTTTTTTTCTTAATCAGCATCCAAAAATACACCAGAAAACACATCATCTTGAAGAAAAAAGAAAAAAATCAATCGCAGACTTGTGTTATTATCATTTTGGCAATAAGCATCACTTTTTTTTTACTTTCTTCTATATGTAATATAGAGAAAGTATTGGATTCGTGAAAATTTTCTACCTCCGTTTTTTGATGGATTTACACGTTTTGGGATGTCCAGAACACGAATTGATAGTTTTTAGAAAATGTGTGTCTGCCTGTGTTAGAGTCCTGCACGGGTCGGGTTTTACCCGACCCGAACCCGACAGATGAATTTTATATCAACCCGAAACCGGACCCGAACCCGACAAAAAATGTTTCATCAACCCGAAAACCGACACGAACCCGCAGTAAAGAAACTTTTACGACCCGCACCCGACCCGAACCCGCTGTCTTTAGACCCGAACCCGACAACTAAATAAAAATTACTTATTCATCTAAAAATCATACAAAACTTTTTTAAATTATAAAATAAGGTAAATTTTCTCTGCCATACAGTTGGTAAATTATTTTAAAAAGAATTTGAAATGTAATTACTAATTGTTTAATTTAAAAATTAAAAAATCTGAAGAAATAGATGAATAATAAATTTTAACCTTTTATGTAAGTTGTGAACGTCAAGAGTAAACTAGTATGTTGTGGCCATCACAAGACTTTCTTCTATACTTTCCTATATTTTACTAAGTGCAAATAATTTATTAAAAATATTATTTTTTTAAATTATCTAACAGGATGAATGCAAACGATTTTCATCTTAGAGACAACTAACACTAAATATCCAAAGTAAGACAGTTTTATTACCTATAAAAAGCATCTTAAACAGTACGTTTTTATAATGGTTATCTCACATATCAGGTTTCGTACAGTTATATGCCATAGAAGATGAGATATAGCCTTCCCTTAAACTGCCGAAATCGCTGTACAGCAGCACCACCTGTTGGCCGATAAGAATTCAAATTGAATCATCATAATGTCTCATAATACCCTTTTCACATATCAAGCTTTGTTTGATTATACTGAATAGCACCTGAGATATAGCCTTCTCTTAAATCTCGGAAATTGCTGTATAGCAGCGCCACCTGTTGATGGTTGACAAAAATTGATAGGCACTAATTTAAGTCAAGGTGTCTCTACATATAAATTCATATATAAATATGAACAGTAGTTCCGGAGATACAGTCGCCACAAAATTTTTGTCTCACACACACACACACACACACACACAGACAGACACATTTTCTATAAATGGTAAAATCGTGTAAAACCTCTCAAAACGTGTATATCCGTCGAAAACTGGAAGTCGAAAATTTTTATGAATCCAATATATCCAATTTATTTCTACTGAATATTGAAGAAAGTAAAAAGTGCACTTCAATTTAAATTTTCGTAGTCTGGAAAAATATAAAGATGTATTATTCTTTATTGCTTTTGTCCGATGTGGATGTTTACTATAATAATTTGTGTAGCATGTATGTAATTCGCAGTTAAACATCTGCTTTTTAAGGATCACTGATTACTTTAAATTCCCATAATCAGCAACTTAGCCTCCTCTGGTTTCAGTTTTGCTTGGTGCATCATTTATTTGTTCTAGAGAAGACGATAAAGAATATAATCTGCCTGGATGGTATTCGTTTCCTTTATGTGTTTATTTTACATTATTTTTTTTTAATTAAATCACAGCAAGTATTTCTTGTATATTTGCTGTATAGAAAAATGTAAATGGAAGAATATTCATTGAAAATAAAGATATCATTAAAAAAAAAAAAAAAAAAAAGTAAATTGAGAAATAACTTAAATTCCCAAAACGTAAGAGCGAGGTGATGTTGTATTTCTTATATATATATATAAATATATATTTAAAATAGTCAATAAAAATTTATACAGTACTTTAAAATTTTCATACAATTTCTACAGATGATCAGTTTTAGATTTGTTGAAGAAAAGGAAACGTATACGAATATTTTTTTCTCATGCTTATAAGGATTTTTTTTTTCCAGGTGGATATCCGCGTATAGGAATACGGAACTCCGACACATGTATAAAATCAGTTAAAAATCTATAATTATGTCTACAAATTTATGCTTTCAATTGTAAAAATTTTTTTTGAAAGGTGTTCTCAAGTCGACCCGACTCGTAGAAAGCTAAACCTGACCCGAACCCGAACCCGACCAGCAAGAAAAAAAATTCAGTCAACCTGCAAGAGAAAAAAAATTGTGAACCCGGGTTCGGGTAAAATCGGGTTACCCGACCCGATGCAGGACTCTAGTCTCTGTGTGTGTATCACGAATTTTGTGTCCACTGTATCTCACGAACCAATGAATGAAATTTAACCAAACTTGGTATTTAGTTCCACCCTGACATAAACTGGTGCTGATTACATTTGGTTATCAATCGCTCAACAGGCGACGCTGTGATCGCATTTTTTCTAAATTTTTAACATGGCAGTATAGGACAAAATTTCGTATAAATGTACATAATGAGAGTTATTTTTAACTTGTGATTGTAAAATTAATATGAATTATTGATAATAGTAGTAGTTAACCAGGAAAAAAAATATTTGCATGTGGGGGCATCGCTTCCCTCCTGGGGGGGGGGGGGGGAATTTTCAAGATGGGTATCTTTCGAAAGATCTCGTCAATACTAAAACGAATAGTTGAACTATAGATCTGTGATAATTTAAAACAAAGTTATCGATTTTTTTTTTTTTACTTTTAACGAAAAAAAAAAAAAAAAAAAAATTGTTTTTTTTTTTTTTTTTTTTTTTTAAATATTGTTACTGAGTGAATTTGTATAGAAAATATAGAAGAAAGTCTTGTGGTGGCCCCAACATACTAGTTTTATTTAAGTAATTATATTTTACATTAATAATAATTTGCAATTTTAAAAGTCAGCATTAAAAATTTCTAACATTCCTGTATTTTGAAGAGCTTTTAACATTTTCTTTCCAGAAAACACGCGTTATTCATGGGTTTACACTCGGGTTTTTCACCGCGCACATTTCTTATCCTACCTTTCTATTCTTACTATTTAAATATTGCTATTAACTGGAAGAAAAATTCGTTGGTGTTAGTGAATAATTCTGAAGAAGACTTACATAATATTGTCCAGAATTTCCGAAGAAAGTCAACACTGAAAATATTTTTCTTCTGTATGTAAAGCGACAGCCATGCAGCTACTTGGTTAGTTAAAAATTGGACCAAAAATGGTACGGCAGTGAGTATCCCATTCTAAAAAAAAAGAAAGAAAGAAAGAAAGAAAGGAAGGAGGAAGAAAAGACAGAATATATAAAAGTGGCATGAGTTCAAATTTTTATCATAATCTAATATACTTTGTATCCCAAAATAATACTTTTTTTTAAACGTCTTTGATTACCTAATTATTATATATTTCAAATTAATATTTTTAATCTATAAATGCTAAAAACTTACATGCATACATAGATAGATAGATAGATATTTAAATTTGCTATTTATATCGAATGTAGCTACACTCTTTTGCAAAAGAAAAAAAAAAAAGCACCTTGAAGAAAGTGACTGTATTTATTGAAATTAAATATGTGTACAGCTCATTTACACATAATGAAATGATTAAACGGTCACTTTATTCATTTATGGTTTAAGGCCATAAGACCCATCAAAGGTTAACAATTGCACATTGAATGTCAAAATCAGTAGTTGGTGAAACTAACCCTCGCATCGAAGCATGCTTCTATACGCTTACGTAAAGAGTGACAAAGATTCCAAATGTATTCCTGTGATACATTCAGCCAGACTGTTGCTCCAAAAATGCGGCATTTTGAGGTGTTCAAATTCTAACATGCCCCAGCGATTATCGATGAGCGAAAGATATGGTGACCTTGCTGGTCAAGGAAGAGTATTAACTGCGCGTAAAAAGGCATGAAAACGGATCCTTGGATGAGGTGCATGAATTGTAATACCACCGGCCACAGGATGGTATCACCATGTTTCTACGCTGTTAAAATTGTACGTAAGACATAGCGTCGTAGGAGATAGTATCCTGCACCATCATACCATAGGGGTAGTGGCTGCATGCTTCTGTAAAACAAAGACTGAATGTGATAGTTGACCCCGGGCCCTCCATACATATATGCGATGGTCATCTGCTACAAGAAAGAAGCAGGATTCCTCGCTGAACAGTGTGAGCAGTTAGTTTGCTGGAAGACTTGATGAATGGCGACGACACCATTGCAGACGTCTCCGCCGATAAGCCGTTGTGAGCGTAAGCCCGCCTCAGTTAAATGTCTTTAGAAGGTGGAAGGATCCACAAGCAATTATGGAAAGGATCCATTATGGAAACGGCTGCAGCATGTTGGATAACGGACAATGCTGGCGCACAATCAGTGTTGCCAGACTGTCGGAAGTCAATTTCCCCCAAAGTTCTCAAATTTTCACAAATCATGCTTTTTTTTCCAGAAAAATCCTCAACTCAATTTATACTAAAAATGTATTTTTTTTTTTTATTATTAAAAAGTATTTAATAAATTTAAGCTCACTTTTTCCCCAAATAATGTTTTGCTTTTTATATAAAAACACCCCCATTTACAAAAAATAACATTCAGCTTACTAGTCTTTGGAAAATTTTAAATCTGCACAACTTTCTGAGTCTAGTTTCCTCTTCTTTAATCATTTGTATTTAACACATTTGTATATAAAAAGCTTTTGTGGACTATAAAATGCATGAGAAAAAGGTGTACACACACATCATACTTGATATTTCACGCCTGAAAGTTTAATTCAAGCTAAGATCAAGCATCCGACTCAACGTTGGTCCAGCTTATTGAATATTACATTATTTACTTGATTATTCTAGCTTAGCTGCAATAAATAAGTATCAAGCAATCACTATGGTTGCTACATGCTACAGTACACATAAAGTAAATAAATTTTGAAATCAGAAAATATAAGAGTAACTAGCATGTTGTGGCCACCACAAGATATTTTTCTATATTTTCCTATACAAATTCACTCAGTACAAATAATTTGTTAAAACTATTTAATAAAATTATCTACCATGATGAATGCAGACGATTTTCATCTTAGAGAAAACTAACAATAAATATCGAAAGAAAGACAGTTTTATTATCTATAATTAATGTCTTAAAAAATGCGTTTTCATAATGGTTATCCCCATTTCAAATTTCGTGCAGTTATACGCCATAGAAGTTGAGATATTATCTTCCCGTTCTCGAAGAATATTGCAGTATAGCAGCACCACCTATTGGTCGATATGCATCAAAATTAAATTAGCATAATGTCTCATAATGGCCTTCTAACTTATCAAGTTTTGTTTGATGTTTGGTTATACGCAACAGTACCTGGGATATAGCTTTCCCTTAAATTGAGGAAATCGTTGTATTGCAACGCCACCTGTTGAGAGATTGACACCAACAGTTTACAGGCACTAATTTATGTCAAGATGCATCTACATATAAATTTATATGTAATTCTGTGCAATAGTTCCTAAGATATAGCCTTCCTTAAATTGTAGAAATCGCTGTATAGCAACGCCACTTGTTAAGCAATCATTATCAAAAGCCAATATACACTGATTCAGGTGAAGATGCATCTACATATAAATTTATATAAATTTACATGCAAATTTATGCAGTATCCCTGAGATATAACCTTCTATAAAAATGTGGAAATCATTGTATAGTAATGCCACCTGTTGAGCAATTGATATCAAAAGTTAAAAGGCCCTAATTTAGGTTGAGGTGCATCTACATATAAATTTATATGCAATTCTCTATAGTAGTTCCTGAGATACAGTCGCCACTAAATTTTTGTCTCTCTCTCGCACACACAGACAGACATTTTCTAAAAATGGTCAGATCGTGTTCCGGTTCTCTAAAAGAATGTAAATCCATCGAAAACCAGAAGTCGAAGTTTTTTTCGAATCCGACACTTTCTATTATTGAATATAGAAGAAAGTAAAAACAGGATAAATTTTATAATTAAAAGATGAAAATGCTACCTTTCTATTTCTAAAATACCATCCAGAATCAATGCATTGTTATCTGATAAATTTGACTTTTCTTTTTTTCTTTTTTTTTTATAGGATTTTGGGAAAAAGTAATATTTTACTAATTTTAAAGAAAACCCCCTTTTCCCCCCCAAAATTTTTCTTTTCCCCACTAAAACATTGTCCCCAAAAATTCCCATCCCTCCAAAACTTCAAAAATCCCCAAATTAGGGGAAAATCCCCAAGTCTGGCAACAGTGCGCACAACCATCCTATTTCGCCTCGCATTTGTGCACTTTGGCCTTCCAGAACCGATAAATTCCTTACAGCGACCGTTGCAACGATTTGTTTTCTGATCGTAGATTTTCACTTTTTTTTTTTTTTCTTTTACAATATATTCTTAAAGAAAGAGAACACACTTTGTTATAATGTATTTTCTTATACGTTATTGCGGAATTTTTAATGAATTGGACTACTGTATTTTCAATACTTTCTAAAATTTTGAATTTTTAAGTTTATAAGTAAAACCGCACTTAAAGAAGTATGAAAAAAAAGAAAGAAAGAAACATTAAGTGTAATAACCACATGATTTCCATTACCCACTAATACATATAATTTCGTTCTGGAGACTGTGTGGTTGGAAAAGAAAATACGCCTAATACACCATACACCTACCAATTTCCCTTTATTTATGAACTAATACATATGTCGTAAAGAAATCTAAACAAAAGTTTATAGAGCAAGTTAAAAAAAAAAAAAAAAAAAAAAAAAATTGCAGAAATTCTTATTTATTTACTTTATTTTATTTATTTATTTTTAGACACAGATTTAGTGATCTTCACGTATTTAATTATGACGCCTATAAATTGTCCTGAACCAAGCAATATATTCGAAAGAATATACCTATAAAGGGGCAAATTTGAAGAAATTCGGTCGAGCCATTTTCGGATGCCGACTTCTGTTTCCACTTCCGATTTTTACCAAAACTTAGCAAATTCATCTGTTCACTGAAAGTGAACTAATGTATACAAAGGGTATCTAAAAAAGAATTAACATTATGAGATAAAAAAAAAAAAAAAAAAAAACAATCGTAAAACCGTTATTTAAAAAACCCACTTGAGAGACCTAAATTGAACTGCATATTCAGGACGTTTATCAATTTTTCTAAAGCAACCATTACTTTACGGCAGGATATCTAGAAAAAATTTATATAACAAGTTTGAAAAAAATCGTTACAGCCGTTTTTCAGATATGGACTTATGGCTACAATTTTAGACCCGATCACAAGTATTTTAGAGACACCAAAGTTTTAGAAGTGATTAAAATTTGTAAAATAAAAGCGAACAATATTTGAAAAATGACTAAAATTTGTGAAAAAGAACTTCCATTTAAACGATAATTAAAACTGAAAATGGATTGAGGTTTTCACTGACTAGTAATTCTTTGTAAGCAGTCATTGTGAATTTTTCGGTACAACTTTGAAGAATTATATTTGTGAGCTTTTATACGCTACGATTTTGTACGATTACGATATTATATTTGTACGATTGATCTGCCAGACCGGACAACGATCGTATGCAACTAACAAGGCGCTGCCACTTTCATACAGCGATGAAATGGCCAGCATGCCACCGGAGCTCGTTAGGTGGGAGATAATAGGAGGAAGGCGCAATACAGCAAAATGTTCTTCATGCGCAATCCAACTTAAATCCACTTCTGGTCACAGCAGTTATACTGAATGTCATGAGCTTCCTAGTCAAAGATTTAAAATACATACACTAAAATTTTAGGTATCCTGTGACTCAGAAATAAAATCTTTCACTGGGAAAAAATTATGTACCTGACATCTAGGATCTTAATTGTAGCTCTAGTAAAAATAGCTCCATGTCATCCTTGGAATTTCTAGTCCCCTTTGAAAGCGAGTTCTAGAAACTCCAATTAGAATTCTAGAATGTTTGCTTATTTTATCGAGGTCAAACGCATTTTTAAAAATCTCTGCAAATAAATGTAAATACACGAGGCGAGTTCTACAAATTGTTATCTTGGTTCATGACCCAATTCTAGAAAATCAAACGAGAATTTCTCCCAATTCAAAGGATTCAGAATATTCAGAATATTGTTTCACCGTCTAGAAATGTATAGACTAGAAATCCTTAATCATTTCGTCTACTCAGCTTATTGGCGTGCTTTATACGCATAGCTCGGAAATCTATATTTTTAGTTTAAGGATTGAGAAAGTGGCTACTTATAATAGCAGGAGACTTGGCGTTGGAATATTAAAACAGGAATAAACTACTACGTCAGAAACGCCAATAATTAGTTCCCCATCATACTATAGGTATGGGGAACTTAGGTAATCGTGAAAATTTTCGACCTCGGTTTTTTGACTTTTCTACACGTTTTCAGGTGTGAGGAATCCGAAAATGACAAAATTTGTATGGTGTCTGTTAGTCCGTTAGTCCGTTAGTTTGTTAGTTTGTTAGTCTGTGTACACGATATCTCAAGAACAAATTGTCGCAGAGAGGTCAGATCAGTTTTAAAACGTTACTTTCGACACTGGCAAGAACTCTATTCATTTGCAACATTCGATTTTAAAAACTTCGCAAGTTATTAGAAATTTACGATTTTCTTAACATGGGAGAATAGGACAAAAATTCACTTAAACGTGCATTAAATGGAAACTTTTTACTGTAAAATTGTCAGACCAGTTTTAAAATATCAGTTTTGATGCCGGAATGAACATCAGTAACTATAAATATGCTTCTTTGAAAATTTCGCAAGTTATTGGAAATTTACGAATTTCTTAACATGGTGGTATAGGGCGAAATTTCACATAAACGCCAATTTTGAGAGATATTTTCATCGTAAAGATGTCAGACTACTTTTGAAATATTATTTAGGACACTGGCATGAATATTGATGACTATGAATTTTCCAATATAAAAATTTCGTAAGTTATTGGAAATTTACGAATTTCTTATCACAATAGAATAGGCCAAAATTTTACACAAACGTCAAATCTTGAGGGATATTTTCATCGTAAAGATGTCAAACCACTTTTGAAATATTATGTAGGATACTTACATAAATACCATAGAGTATGAATTTTCCAATTTAAAAAAATCGTAAGTTATTTGGAATTTACGATTTACTTAAAATGGCAGAATAAGGCAAAATCGAGCACAAACGTCCATTTTGAGGATCATAAATATATCAGACAATTTCAAAATAACATTTATGATACTTGAATGAACATGATTGACTACAAATATTCTAATGGGAAAATTTCGTAAGTTATTTGATATTTAAGATTTTATGAACATAGCAAAATGTTGCGATATTTCATATAAATATGCATTTTTGGGATTGTTGCATTGGAAATATTTGCATGAAAAATAAACTACGAAATTGATCCCAAAAAAATAAATTAATAGATTAGAATAAGATAAATATGTTGAACTGAATGGTGGGTAGCCTATTAGGTGAGGATTTCGTTCTGTCATTGTGCCAAGTGTTTGGTCAAATTCATTTCTCTTAACATGAATATAATATGTCCTGTACAAGAAATTTATGAGAACATACATATGATGGGGAACTGAGCAGAGTCCACCTATGCCAACTAGTTTTTCTTTGGCGTTTCTGACGTAGTAGTTTATTCCTGTTTTAAAGTGGCTACTTATTCATTCTAGAGGAAGGCGGTTTATTTATTTTTTTTTCTCAGTGTTTAGCCAAGTCTACAAAATCTATTAAATGTTCCTTGTAGTTAAAGAATTAAGAAAACAGGTAAACCGTACACAATTGGAAGTGCTAATTGCTTCATCTAAGCAAGCAGCTGAAGTTAGGATAAAGCAAACATCTGAATTTTTGTTTAATGTGAAGAATGCAAAGAAATTTAGAAGAATATCACTTTTACATTACATAGTTATCAGCTGAAATGATAAGAATATCCCGTGGGCAGTATTCAAAAGGCTCCAAAAGACTTGCCAAATGTAATTTTTTCTAGCTTCATTTTTTCCTAGTCGAGTCTCTGTGTGGTATTATAAAGCTTTTCCCAAACAGTTTTTACTTTCTCTTACTCATACATATGGTGAAGAAAGTATTGCTTTGGGGTCAAATTTTCGAACTTGAGTTTTGGTTATATTCCCACTTTTTAAAGTTTCCTGAATACGAAAAGAAAGTTTTTAGTGGTTGGTCTGTGTGTCTATTATCGGCATATGTCTAGAATAAATAACAGCAGGAAGTTCAAACTGGGTATCCGAAATCTATGTTACCTAGGGAACCTACACTTAAGTTTTAACTGAGATCAAGCAAATGATTTGTGTACTGGGACAACCAAGAGAATTCAAATACATTACATCTATGAGGAAAATTCCAGGTAGTAAAGTTAAATATCTATAGGCTGCATTAAACCAAATGAAATGAATATATATATATATATATATATATATGTGTGTGTGTGTGTGTGTGTGTGTGTGTGTATTACACGCGTAAAAGCATGTTTCATGTAGAATGTGGTATGAAAATCATTCACCATTCGTTTATAGGGCTACACAAAGGAAACTAGAATATAGTGGAATAGTACTTGAAATTTGATGGAAATTTATTTATGTTGTGCTGCGTGTTATTAATATTGGATTATATTTATGTGTACCAAGTACCAAGTGCTGTGTACATAATTTTTAAAATGCGCACAGGGCTGCCAATAATTAAGCTAAAACTGCGAATAATTAAACTTTTTTATTGAATGTAATTAGTGGAAGTGGTTTTAGTATTATATTTTACTATATCCAGGAAAACTGTTCAGGAACTGAAATTAATTCCTCATACCCATATGGTAAATAAAATACCTTTTAAAGTAAATATTCATATATATATTTTTTTTTTTATGTTTACACGTTTTGAGGTTTTCTGAATACCAAAATTAAGTTTTTAACGTTTGATCTTTGTCTCCGTCTTTTATCAGAGTAACCTAAACGCAAGTAATTTCTGGTAATTCAAATGTTGTATTTTGAAGTCAATATAAGTTTGTTACTTCAAAAGTTTGATCAAGATTGATGTTCCAAAGAATAGCGCGTATGAATGTTGTGTGAATAGTTTTAAATGAATTTTTAAATTTAATATCAGAATTGAATTCTCCATAAATGTAGGTACAATAATCAAACAAAGGGTTCGGAAGGGGGCGGTAGCCTCCCTCCCACAGAATTATTTGTGAAATAAAGTTGTTCCAAAGTGTAATTTAAATTGTTATTAAAGTATGTTTATATAACAGTACAAGTTATCTTAAACCTTAATCTGGGTCCTCCGTGGCCGAGTGGTTATGTCACCACGCTGCTAATCGCCTTCGAGCGTAGGAGAGCGGGTCCGATTTCCGCGTTGGTCCTGGGTGTTTTTCCATTTCTTCGTATTGTAATTCTGTCATGTGCTATCTGTAATTATCTGACGAATATTTACAAGTGGACTACGAGTCAAGCATACAAATCTGATGTATATGTTATCAATAAACAAATAAACAAACAAACCTTAATTTTCGTCTTCATTTATAATATTAAATTTCAGAGTAAGAGAAAGTTGTGTGAGTGTCCTACTAGATTATTTTTCATGTGAGAAGATTGAAAATAAATTTTCAGTTATGCTATATAAATTTTTTTAATTTAACAAATTTTAGTGCATCAGAGTGCATATACAATACATAGACAATATACAGGGCTACTAAAATAATATCCGAATATATTGCTTTCTAATCCATGTAATTGTTTTAATGTTTATTAATTTATAAATAAATCAAATATCAAGTCAGCATAAAACTTTGCTGACATATATAAATTTTGTCTTTGGTTTTGATATACTCACTTCTGCTATGGGATAATGTAGTATGGTTCCAAGGAAAGTCGATTGTACTGTCCAAAACTGGGACATAGCCCACACGTGTCCGAAATAACCAAGTACAAAAGCATAAACTGGAATCGACGTCAGCATGCTGAGCCATGGTCGTTTAGGCCTCTGCAAGTTTGCAAAACAGTTAAAGTTTTGGAGCATAAAGAAATATTCATGCATCATATAAAAATTGTAAAACATAATATATATATATATATATTTATCTTTTGCACAAATGTATAGACATATTCAGCAGAGTGATTCAAATGACCATAGATCAAAAATTTAAAGTGTGGCTGCACCGTATAGATATAGTAATAATATATAGATTGATCATTGGGGAGAAAAAATTGATTCCTTTTCACTTGGGAAAAGACGGCGATTTTACCAAAATATGGCCGTCTTTCCCCGAGTGAATACACACAAGAATACACACGAATATTTGAGCAAATAAAGTTCATGAATAATTTATTTACTAAATGTGAATGAAAAACTCCAGATACAATTTCAAATTGATTTTTCTTCTTTTTTCTTTTTTTCAATACCACTTAATGGCTGATTCCAAAGCTTTTTTTTTTTTTTCGGCATCACAAATCTTTGCACGATAACATGGGAATGATAGATCTATTTATATTACTACATCTATGGGCTGCACTTGCCAGAGAAAACAAATATCATCAGACACCCAATCAGACGTTAAAGAAACACATGGTATGTGAGAGGACTTTATGAGAGTCAATACAGAAAGATACAGACACAGAGCGCCATGTTCCCATAACGTTTGTAAATATTTATAATTAATGTAATGGGGTCCATGTGTAACATAGAAAAATGTTTGATGAAGATAGTTACAGTAAAGTAGTTGGACCTGAGTAAAGCACTTTTAATAAGATGACCAAACGTCTTCTTTTTTAGTAGTCTATTCTCTTAAACGAAAAAATCTATAGAGTACCAAAAATGTCCTTTTTTTACATTTTTTTGTCCTCTTTGTCCTTTTTTTCAAGTGAAAATAATTTTTAGTCTTCAATTTCAAAGAATCCACAAAGCTGGGAAGCTGAATTGGCTGTTTTCTGTATCGAATGGTAAACACGGATTTGTTTCTGCGTTAGGCTTGCAAAAGAGCAGTATTCCAATGAATTTGAGAAAACACACCATGTTAATGTCTATTCAGAATTTTCGGATCATAAAGAGGTAAGGGTATTTACTATATTGGTACTGTTCTCTTTGATCCAAAACTAGGAATCATTGTTGATATTGTCACGGAATCATTCAGAAGGCGATGTTCTAGTTGATGAGCGGTAGATTGACATGTTTTCTCACTTCTGTATGAATTTTCGCAGATTTTTCTACACAAAACTATGTAAAAATTATTTAAATTCATTTTATGTTTGCCTTGCACAAACGCTCCAAAAGAGCGAGTGTTTTCTTCCATGAACAAAAAAGGACACGTGAAAGAAAGCAGCTTCAAACAGCTACATTACAAACATACGAATTGCTAACACTAATTCAGATTACATTTGCGAGGAGTTTTATAAAATATTGCTAAAGGATAACTGTTTTTACGATAAATTGTTTCATCTTCTAAATCATAATTTTATTTTTTTATTTACTGATTTTATTTATTTATTTATTGTTTTTTTTTATAATTATGATTTTAATAAAATATGTCTACCAATTTTTACAGTAACTATATGAAAGTGCCATAAAAAAATGTTTTTGTCTATAGAAAAGATTAATAATTAAATTAAAAAACAATAACCTATATTATTCAATGTCGCCTATAAAACTTAGGAATTTTCCTCTCGAATCAGTACATTATTAACTTAAATTACCATATTTTCTTGCATATAATCCACAGGTCAGATAAATTGATTTTACGCCAGAAAGTTTAATTATAGACAAAGACATATTTGTACCAGACAAAACTTCGTTTAAAAATAGTTTTGTCTGTTAATTCAAATTTCAGATATGAAACTGATTTAGCAGACCTGTGGATTATACACAGGAAAATACGATAAGATGTACTAATTCAAATTCGTCATTCAAGGTAAAATATTTTGAAACTTTTAAAAAATAACTTAATAGATTCACCACTGGTGTAAAGTAGATTTTAAATTAGTTTTTTAATAATTTTATTCAATTTTGTGTTCTCTAAGCTGGCCTCTTTAAATTGAATGTCCTCTATTCTTTTTATAAGATAGAGACCATTGCGTAGTTTGTTCTCATTTTCAAAATAAATAAATAAATAAATAAATAAAATAAAATAAATAAAATCTGGTCACCTTAATTTTAAGCGATTTCAATGGATTATTTATTTACTTATTCCTTTATTTATTTTATTTTTATTTTTATTATTATATTTTGGATCATTTAAATCTAGTGACTAATGAAGTGGGCAAAGTTTTTTAGTTATGTATATTGTTGTACCGTTTCTTGACGCAGGTATCGTTCATAATGCAGAAAGTTCCCAAGGACTTGCAAAGTAGAAACATTTAAAAAAAAAAGTCGATTGCAGTCATTAGAATACCTTTATTGAGGAAACTTTCCAAAAATATCAAGGATAAATATTTCTAAAAATTAACACAGAGTGCTGTACAACATTCAATGATAGTGCAAATAATTCAGGGTGAAACGTTGAGATTGTCGAAAAAGATGGGGGTGAGAGCGAATGTAATTCAGTCTTTGCTATACGATGATTCGGAGCCGTTTTGAGTCCCATTCCCCAGAACAGATCAGGGATGTCTGAAGTAAAAAGCGAAAAGTTCGTTATTAAAACTTATAGCCAATTATTTCGCAGCAAAATAAATCAGACGAATCAAAAACCGTTACATCTAACGATTGCACTATAATTATAATTTAGAAACTATATCATTTTTTAATAATGTTATCTGACAGGGATTTCTAAATTTAGCTATAATGAAATGAACTTGTGCAATATTATTTCACGCTGAATTTTCTAAAAGAGAAATTTATTTAATAAATTATACTTTGAATTGTTTGTTAGTTGACTTCTGATGGGTAATCGAAAAATTATTTATTAACCGGAAAAGATTTAAATTGCATCAGTTTATTATATTTATTCAACAAACAAAATAATAAATCTACAGTTAATTATTTGAGCTTAACGGAAAATACAAATTGTGCTCTTTCAATAAGTCTTCTTATCGTATTAAAAGAAAGCTTGTATGACTCAGTTAAATGAATTGAATAAACTGATATTACTTAGCTGATAATGTGGTACTTAATAAATTTAGAATAAAAATTAGATTTATTTAAATAATATGTGAGTAACTTCCTCACATATATTTTTCAAAAGTGCTTATTTTTATCTCTTTGTATATACAGGGTGATTCGCTACCTGTGCGACAAACTTACAAGATAGGTAGGGGGCACAAATAGCATTTGGAATCGCAAAGCAGTGCAGGGTCGGAAATATAATCTTAACAAAATACGTTTATATATATATATATACATATATATATATATATAACAGTAACCGCCGTTTAATAAAATCACTGGTTAATAAAATCAGCCGTTTAATCTGATCAAATCGCGAGGACCGGAATCAAATGAATACAAACTACTTTTAAATCCGCCGCTTAATAAAATCAGTATCACCGGTTAATAAACTCAAAAATATCTCCTCAGCAGCCAAAAATATAATTTATGCACACTAATTTTTTTTTTTTTTTTTTTTTTTTTTAATGGAAAAAGAAATTTAAGCACAACAAACACTCTGTTATCGCTCATTGTTGAAGTTTTTACACTTACAGCACTGTTACAAATTAAACACGCCCCGTAACTTATCTTCGTAACAATTTCAAGGAACGTATTTTTTAAAGCGCAGTAATAAAATATAAATTTCATTTGAAATGTTTTTTTTTTTTTTTCTAATTATTAGAAGGCAGTTTCTAGTTCTTATTTTGAAATTACTATAATTCATGAGATTTAAACGGAAAGATTTTAAATTTATAAGAACAGCGTGAACTTTTGTTAAAGTAATGATGATTTTCCTCTAACGAAAGTGCACGGAAACTTAGAATGCGTTTAATTTACTTATATCGAAGAAACAATTAGTGCATTGTCTACCAAAAATTAATTAATATTGTTTACTAATTCCATTATTCGTTACCTTTTGAAGTTTCTTTCGAAATTCAGGGAAGTAATACCTTTTCCTTAAGGGCAGGATAGTTCGCCGGATATAAAATTCAGCCGCTTAATAAAATCACTTTGGTTCAGAACGAATGTGATTTTAATAAGCGGCGGGAACTGTATATATATATATATATATATATACAGTACCTGGCCAAATTATTAGACCAAAGAAAATATTTAAAGTTTTTTGAAATTGGAATTTATTATACCTGACCTGCTCAAAATTATTATTATTTGATTAGTGTTACCTTAAGCTTATTTCAGTACCTTTATTACAGAAACATTTTCAAGCTGGCAACACAAGACAGTTAGTTATTATTCTGTGATACAGTGGCATAGGTGTAAACTTGCATTATAAAGTAAAATTTGCTCTGCTTGTTTATTTCGGATTGAAGCGAATATTTTGCTGCAAAAAGCAAGTTTTGAATTGTTATTAATATCGTATGGGATATTTAACATTTTTATTCATTTATTATCATAAAAAGTTTTTGCTCCTTTATTTTAGATGGGAAGAAAGGCTGACCTTTCACCAAAGAGAGTAGGGCAGGTTTATGGTCTACTGAAGGCCACTAAACTGACCCAAAATCAAATTGCAGCAAAGGTAGGAGTATCCAGAAGCTCAGTAAAAAATATTAAAAAGAAAATGGTCTTAAACATAAGTTTGGATCCATCACGGAAGAATAATAGTGGACGAGCTCGCATTACGACGCCGAGGACGGATCGAAAAATACGAGACATTTGTATAAATAACAGAAAGAAACCGCTACGCATGTTGATGAAAGAAGTTCAAAATGAAGGCATTAATATATCAGAAAGAACTTTGAGACGTCGCTTAGCAGAAAATAAACTCATTGCCATGAAACCGGCTCGCAAGCAAAGGCTTACATCAGAAATGATCAAAAAACGCTACGAGTAGGCAAAAAAGTACAAAAATTGGACAATAGAAGACTGAAAAAAGGTATATAGCTATTTATTTTGATCAACGATATATTGGCATTTATAATGAATGTAAAGAAATTAAATAAAAAGCAATTTTGTTTAATTTTCAGGTTTGCTTCTCTGATGAATCGGTTTTTCATGTTTTAACCGAAAAAACCAAATTCGTTCGGCGGCGTCCAAACGAGAAATACAAATCAGATTGTATTGTTCCCACCATCAAACTTCCCCCATCAGTCATGGTGTGGTCTGTCATGTCAGGAAAAGGTTCTGGTCTTCTCTATGTGGTTAAAAATACAATTAAACAAGATCAATACCTGAAAGTTTTACAAACCAGGCTCATGCCACAAATGCAAGAATGGTTTCCTGGAGACGAGGAACCAGTCTTCATGCATGATAGTGCTCGATACCATAAAGCTAAAAGTGTATCGAAGTATTTAGAGCGAAAAAAAAATCAAAGTTCTTGATTAGCCTGGCAACGTGCCCGATATGAACCCTATTGAAAGTGGTTGGGAGTTGCTGAAAAAAGAAATGTATAAGAAAAATATAACAAATAAGGTAGAGTTGCTGGAATCTTTAACATACAGTGGAATCATAATAAGCATCTCCAAGAAAACATCCAAGTATGCATAGAAAGTATGCCTCGTCGTGTTAAAGCCGCGATGAAGGCGCATCGAGTGGACAACCGAACAGGAGATCACATGGGAGACGAAGTTCACGTCCAAACAGCATCTGGGCTGGAGTATAGCCGGTGGTTTCATGGACAGCACTTCGATAAGCCAGCAGGAACAATGGCAACTTCAAGTCCCAATCTTGCTAGTTCCTTGATACTAGGAGAGAGAGGTTATTCAGGATGGTACGGTTGAACCTCTCGACCATGCCGTCCGACTGGGGATGTAAGGGTGTTGTCTGGGTTTTGTCTATGCCGAGTAGTTGACACAGACCTTTGAAAACAGCAGAGGTAAAGTTCCTACCTTGGTCGGTATGAAGTTGTAGGGGCGTGCCGTACCTTGACACTCATTGCTGCACTAGGACCTCTGCGACTGTGCATGCCTCTTGATCGGGAATGGGTTATGCCTCAGGCCACTTGGTGAAATAGTCCATCACGACGAGGATGATTTATTTCCACTGGAGGTCCGTGGCAAAGGGTCCAAGATGTCGAGTGCAACCCGTTCAAATGGTGCTCCCACGTTATATCGTTGCAGTCTTCCTCGACTTCGTTTCTGCGGGCCTTTACGTGCCGCACAAGCATCACAGGATTTACACCATTTCTCCACGTCCTCCCTTGCCTTGCACCAATAGAAGCGTTCCCGAACCTTCTACAGAGTCTTCATTACCCCAAAATGGCCTCCGGTAGAGTTACTATGCAGTTGTTCTAAAACATCTGGAATTTTTGATCTTAGTAATACAGTCTGCCATCTGAAGCTTTTCCCATCATCAGATTCCCACTTTCTGTACACAAAGTGCCCAATAACTTTTCGTAATGGGACTAAATCTGGAAATGTCCTGTCAGGTAGGTCTGTTGCTGGTCGTCTCCTTCAGCTGTAATATTGGCTTTATGTCAGGATCTTCCAACTGGGCTTGCCTAAGTTCTTCGTCACTCCATGGATCGGGATCTTGTTCTGATGGTGTTGAGACAGTAACTTGGCAGGCAACCGAATTTATCGGTAGGTATTTCTGTTCGGCTCTACAGCAGTACTTGCAGCTTTCCAAACAGGGCTTCCGTGACAAGGCATCTGCATTACAATGTAGAGTCCCTTTACGATGACGTATCTCGAAGTCATATTCCTGCAGGCGTTGTATCCACCTGGCAATCTGTCCTTCCGGGTTCTTGAACTGGAGCAACCACGTTAAAGATGCATGGTCAGTCTGGAGCATGAATCTTCTGCCATAGAGGTAATGATGGAAATGTTCTATGGCTTTTACGATGGCGAGTAGCTCTTTCCTGGTGGTACAGTAATTTCGCTCTGGTAGGCTATACAATAGGCAATGACATGTTCTTGACCATCAATTTCCTGCTACAGAACAGCACCGACACTCTCATGGCTGGCATATGTATCAAGTATGAATTGTCTGTCAGGCTGTGGATACGTCAAGATAGGCGATGATGTTAAGGCCTCTTTAAATCGCTTGAACGCATTTTCACATTCATCTGTCCACAAGAACTTTTGTTTGGCTTCCATCAGCTTGTGGAGTGGTCTGGCAATATTTGAGAAACCCTTGACAAACTTCCTGTAATAAGTGCATAACCCCAGGAAACTTCGTAGTTGGTGTACATTTTCAGGGCGACTCCAGTTCTCGACTGCAGAGATCTTCTCAGGATCAGTTCTCACACCTTCGGCAGAGATGATATGGCCGAGGTAGCCCATTTCATGACGGAACAAGTTACACTTGCCTGGATTCAATTTGAGGTTAGCCATTCTGAGTTTCTCCAGCACCTTTCGGATGTTTCGTAGATGGTCTTCAAAGGTGCGCCCCACAATGATAATATCATCCAAATACACCAGACAGGCTTCATAGGAAAGTCCTTTTAGCACTGTCTCCATCAGGCGTTCGAAGGTGGCAGGTGCATTACATAATCCGAACGACATAACTTTAAATTGCCACAGTCCTTGTCCCGTGGTGAACGCAGTCTTCTCACGATCATCAGGATGTAATTCTACTTGCCAGTAACCACTCTTCAGATCCAAAGTCGAGAACCATTCATTGCCAGCAAGTGTGTCTAATGTGTCGTCAATTCTGGGAAGAGGGTAACTGTCTTTCTTCGTGATGTCATTCAAACGACGATAATCCACGCAAAATCTTGTTGAACCATCCTTTTTTCGCACCAGTACTATGGGAGAGGCCCAAGGACTCGTTGATGGCTCGGTGACGTCATTGTGTTGCATTTCATTTAGAAGTTCAGTGACCTCTTCCTGTTTAGCAAATGGAAGTCTTCTTGGATGTTGTTTGATTGGAGGATGATTTCCTGTATCAATTCTGTGCTGGGTGATGCTCGTTCTCCCGACGTCTTCAGGTGTTCGAGAAAAAAGGTCTTTAAATTCTTGGAGTAGCTTCTCCGCAGCACACCTCTGTTCACTCCCTAATTCTGCATTCTTGAGTAGTTCCGCTTTTAATTGCTCAGAAGACTTGGATTCGGTTGATTGCGTGGGGCGGTTGATGCATGTAACAGGAGTGCAGGTTGCTAACACCTCATCCTTCTTTACTGTCCGGACCTTATCGCTGATGTTTGCGACTCTCACAGGAATAGTACTCTTTGAGAGATCAACTAGAGATGACGCTACCATAACTCCTCTTGGGCTATTGTCTATATTCGGGTATTCAATCAGCCCATAGCGGAAGTATTGCTTGGTAGGAGGTGTTCCTGAAACTATTTTCTCTGTGTGTGGAGGGATGGAAATTTCAGACTTAGCTGTTATCTGGCAAATTGGCTGAATGTCTTGATTTTCAGTGTTGAATACAGCTATGTCTTCCGAACTGGAATGCAATTCATTATTCTTGAAGTCCAATTTAAAGTTAAATTTTCTCAGGAAATCAATTCCAATGATTAGGGGATCTCTTATATCAGTCGCATATGCCATATGATGGTAACTGACATTCCCAAAAGTGATGATCAAGTTCATTTTTCCATATATTTTGATTTCGTCTCCGGTCACAGTCTGGAGTTTAACGCAGGGCGGAGTCCAGATGATCTTCTCTTTTAGTTCTTGAGCCAAATCCGTTCTAATGATGGTCATGTTGGCTCCCGTGTCCAGAATCATCCGGCAGGCGGTGTTGTTAACTTGGCCATAGACGTAAAGTCCATTATCGCCGCCACTCATCGATGAAACATGAAATACTGTCAACTGGGGCTCTTTAACTTCAGGCAACCTCCACCCCGCGAGATGGCCTTCTCCTAGTTTCTCTGTAGTAATGGTGAAGCCGGGTGATTTCCTTTAGTTGGTCGTACAGGGCTGTTCCTCTTTACATGACCATCCCCTCCACAGCCCCAGCACTTTATCTGCCGATCCTTTATTTCCTTATTATTTTCCAGGCTGCGCAATCTCTTTAAGATCTCTGCGAGACTTCTCTTCATTTCATTTTCATCAGCAGGCGTATGATTTAATGAGACTCTCTTATGGTATGGCGGTCTTTACGGGAGGCTTGTTGGGCTGCCTCTATTTTAAGTGCATAGCCTAAAGCTGATTCTACGTCTCTGATGTTGGAGAGTCTCAGCGTTTTTTGAATTTCTGGATCACGAACAGCATCGATAAAGTACTGAAGTGCTAAGTCGTTTCGAGTGTCAGCATGACAGTCTGAGAATGCTAGGTGTGACAGTCTCTGAATGTCCGCTGCCAGCTAATGCAAACTTTCGCCCGTTTTCTGGCAACGAGATTTTTAGCTGGAGGCGACTATAGTCCTTAGAACACTTCTCTCCGAACCGTAGCTCCAGTGCTCTAGTCAGGGCATCGAAGTCGTTCGTTTCTTCTTTAGAAACATTTCTCAGTATCTCGGCTGCATCTCCCCGTAATGCTGCTGCTAAGTGGACTGACTTGGCAGTAGAGTCCCAGCCGTTAGCTTCAGCTACGATGGAAAACTGCGTCTTATATACATGCCAGGAGGAACTGCCGTTGTAGGTGGATAGCTTAATAAATTCCTGATTCTGGATTCTTCTATCTTTCCTTTCAGTTTCCTGAGGCATGGATTCTAACTTTTCTTCGAGATTCCAAATCTTGCTCTGCAGTTCATTCCCTATTACTTCTCCGTTCCATTCTTCTTTCATTTTTCTCTCAAGATCTTCCTCCATTCTCTTAAATTTGCTTTCTATCTCTGAAAACCTTCCTTTCAGCTCTTGATCAAAGTTTTCTTTAAATTTCTCCTCAAAATTCTCTTCTATCTTCATAAATCTCTCTTCAAAATTCTTTTCTACTTTTATAACATTTTCCTCTATCTTCATAGCTTTCTCTTCAAAACTTTCTTCTATTTTCAAAACTTTCTCTTCTATTCCATCCATTCTATTTTCCATCACCGTTAATTTACCCTCTATCGATTCTTTCACCGTTGAAAGCTCTCTCTTCATCTCATCTTGATTAGATTTAATTTCTTCGGTCAAACTGGCTTCCATCTTTTCCTGAACTGCTTTCATTTCCCTTTGTCCTGTTTCCATTTTCTCTATCAATCCGGTTTCCATCTTTTCCTGTCCGGCTTTCATTTCATTCACTCTTGACTCAGGCTATCTTTCATCTCTTCTCTGTCCTTCTTTCATTTCTCTTTGTCATTCTTTCATTTCTCTTTGTCCTTCTTTCATTTCATTCATCTGTGTAGCTAAGCTTTCTAGAAGTTTCTTCATCTCTTGCTCCATAGCTCTAGTTATCACCATTCACAGACAATCCCACTTCTGACACCAGAAATGTTACGTACTTGGGGGTTCGTAAGTTGTCCGAGAATGAAAGGCCAAACTTACAAAAATTCAGTAATTTATTCACAGAAAGTTCCAGAAAAATATAGGTCTATAAACCAAGTATCAGCTTCAATTCAACCAGTAAACACAGCTTAAACAACAGCTGTCAATAGCAAATCCACAGTACAAACTGTATAGCAATAACACTTAAAGCAAGTATCTTTCAAAGAGGCTCAAATCAATGCAAGCATTAGAAAAGCTGGCTGAGAACTGAACTGAACTAGCCTTGACGGGAAAGCACCCCTTATATACCCTTGTAGAAAAGTGTGGAAGGTTCCAGAAATTTCCGTATCTCATCAGCCAATGAGATTAGATCTTCCATATTTGGTATATCCTTTATAAGGATTTTCTCGCCAAGGTCGCCAAAAAAATCGCCAAGGTGGGAAAAAGTCTCCAAATTTTGCGCCAAATCCATTTCCTGCCTTATTGGGGCTTTTTAATGCGTTTTTAAGGGAAAATAAGGCTATTTCAATGCTAAAACGACTAGAAATGCACAAAATTTGCACTTTATCAACTTACTAAGCCTCTTTAAAAGAATTTATACAAAAATAAACACAATTATTTACAATTTTGTAACAATATATATATATATATATATGTATATATCTTTTTATAATTGTTTAAAGATACACCCAAATGGTTTTAATTTTCATTAAATTCAAAATCATTTTTAAAAATAAACTTATGAATAATAGGCATTTCCATTCATTTGATATTTTTACTTTCCGAACACTATAGTGAGGAAAGCAGTGGCGTATGCAAGGGGGGGGTTTGGGGGTTTAAACCCCCCCCTTGACAAAATGTATGATAAGAAAAATTAGGCTGTTCCTTACATTTTTTTTCTCATTTCAGGCGGAAAAAATGTATGGCAAGCGTAGAATATTTTTACTTTCTTCTATATGTAATATAGAGAAAGTATTGGATTCGCGAAAATTTTCGACCTCCGTTTTTTGACGGATCTACACGTTTTGGGATGTCCTGAACACGAATTGATAGTTTTTAAAAAATGTCTGTCTGTGTGTCTGTCTGTCTGTCTGTCTGTCTGTCTGTGTGTCTGTCTGTCTGTGTGTCTGTATCATTTTTTTGTGGACGCTGTATCTCACGAACATATGAATGAAATTTAACCAAACTTGGTATTTAGTTGCACCCTGACATGAACTGGTGCCCATTAGATTTGGGGATCAATAGCTCAACAGGTGGCGCTGTAATCGCATTTTATGCAAATTTTTAACATGGCAGCATAGGACAAAATTCCGTATAAATGGGCATAATGAGAGTTATTTTAAACTTGTGATTGTAAAATTAATTTGAATTATTGATGATAGTAGTAGTTAACTAGGAAAAAAAAATTGTGCATGGGGGGGCATCGGTTCCCCCCCTGGGGGGGAAGTACCCCCCCGGGGGGGTTAAATTTTGAAGATGGGTATCATTCGAAAGATCTCGTCAATACCTTTAAAACGAATGGTTGAACCATAAATCTGTGATAATTTAAAACAAAGTTATCGATTTTTTTTACTTTTACCAAAAAAAAAAAAAAAAAAAAAAAAAAACTTAGAAAAAAATTCGATTTTTTTTTTTTTTTTTTTTTATTATTGTTAGTGATTGAATATGTATTAATTTTCACAAAAAAAAAAAAAAAAGAAAAGAAAAAGAAAAAAAAAATCTTTTTTTTTTTTTTTTTTTTTTTTTTTTTTTTTTAATATTGTTACTGATTGAATATGTATAGGAAAATATAGAAGAAAGTCTTGTGGTGGCCACAACATACTAGTTTTCTATGAAGTGGTTTAAAATTATGACTAACTTTTTTTTTTTCATTACTCTGCGATAAACACTCCTGAAAATAACTAAACCACTTCATTTGCGCGGCGCAAAACATGTTTCCCCTAAAAACAATTCCCTGAAAGGATTTCACATTTACGAGTTCATATTCAAGGACAAGAGGGGTCGACCATATGGGGAAGGGGGTGACCATTGAAGGAGTGACCCAAACAATACCCTAACAGTAGAAGACATTTTAAATGACTAGCGAAAACTTCTCGTCGATTAGACTTCGCTCTGAAAATAAAGGCCAGTATCCACTTGGGCTCAAGATCAACGCTCAAAACGTCATTAATCACGCTTCCGACACAAAGAGCCAAATGTCTTGTCATCAGTTGTAGCCCTTTTTTATCAGATTGCGCAGTTACTTCAAAGGAAAGCATGCAAAATTGACAAAGATATCTGCCTCCCGGCCCCTCAATTATCTCAGCTGGGGGTTGGACCAGCTGGGGGTTAGTATGTTCGAGGGCTTTGAGCTGGAGTGAGCTGGGCTGACCACATCAAAGGATTCTGAATAGAAGCCGCCGAATGAGCTATAGTGGAAATCGGACTTAAGAAAATTCAATGAAATATTTTGCGTAAGCGTAACTATGTATTGAATTTTATGTTTTGTGTAGCAGTTTGTACAGGCTCTACGTTATTCGTGGCTAATTAAAGATTTTTTAGTTTGATCTTCTAATTGGTGAGTTTATTTTACTATTTTTCATTTTCTTACTCTTATTTTCGGCAAGTAATTATGATATTTTAAAATATTGTTAAACTTAATTAAAAATAAACCTAATTAAACCTAATTAAACTTAATTAAACCTAATTAAACTTAAATAAACTTAATTAAACTTAAATAAACTTAATTAAACCTAACTAAACTTAAATAAACTTAATTAAAAATTCTGAAGGACGAACCCCCCCCTTTGAAAAATCCTGGTTACGCCACTGGAGGAAAGTATTGTAATCATGTCAAAAATCCGAATTTGCGATTTTGTTGTTCCTATACGTTTCAAGGTCCCCTGAGTCCGTTTTCACTATTTTTACGATGATGTATATATGTGTGTATGTATGTGTGTGTGTATATGTCTGTGAGTGAACACGCTAGCGTCTAAACGCTTTGTTCGAATAAGCTGAAAATGGTACGTATATTGTAAGTCACCAAAATACGAACCCTATTGATTTTGGTGAATCTAGCACTTATAGTTTTTTTAGAGGGACACCAGGAAAAATTCTTTATCATTATGGCCTATGGGGCCAAATTTTTAAAAGTGCGATAGCGTCTAAACACTTTATTAATCAGAGAAAAAAAATTGTACACATGTCATAGGTCACAGTTCCACCAACTGTATAGATTTTGGTGAATTTAGCACTTACAGTTTTTTCACAGGGGCACAAAGAAAAATTCTTTATCATTATGGCCTATAGGGCCAAATTTTTAAAAGTGCGATAGCGTCTAAATGCCTTATTCAATTGAGCTGAAAATTTATATAAATATTATAAATCACTGTTGCGCTAACGATAAGTATTTTGGTGAATCTAGAATTTATTGGTTTTTACAGGGACACAACGAAAAATTCTTTATCATTATGATCTATGGGCTCAAAGTTCAGTAGCGTTAAATAAAACATCGCGTAATATATGGAGAAAAATACTCAAACACTGTATTATGGTTTTCTCTCTTTTGTTTATTTAACAACTCCTCTTTCTTTACTTTATCTACAAAGCTGTTAATTACTCAATGTTCGGAAAGTCGAGTGGAGTCTCTCCAGATTTTTTAATACCTTTAAATAATATGATGCTGATTAATGCTTTCTAGTTTTTTAAAGTATCAAGAAAAGAAGAAATAGGCGACGTGGTCAAATCCTGGGATTTTACGAGAAAAACTGTCTACAGCCACTCGCAGAAGTGTTAGGATGAAAACTATGAGTAAATGATGATTGCGAAATGATACTTAAAGGCCAAAAGCTTAAAGTAAGTTATAAGCTTATATTACACGGAGAAACTCTTTACAAGCGATTCCATTCCAAGTGACCCCATGTAAAAGTATGGGAGAAAAATATAACAACAAATACAAAGCAACTAATGCATATGTATGTATTATTGATATATATATATATATATATATACCGGGTGATCCAAAAGTCAGGACGAACTTTAAAAAGGAATAATTCGAAAACGAATCAAGATACAGAGATACGGTTTGCACCAAACGTATGGAAAAGAAGCCGGGTTTTGAGTGCCAACGAAAAAAAAAAATAGTTCTGCTGGCGACCAACAGATGGCGCTGTCGGATTTCTGTTGTAGGATTATGCAAAGCAACAAACGATATAAAAAGGAGCAACTGTGGCAGGTAATGGTAGTCGAAGCTTATATGCATCGAAATATCGCATTCTCAGTCGCTACTTTAATCACGAATGGCCTCCAAGTTCTCCCGATCTGACACCCTGTGACTTTTGGCTGTGGGGATTCTTGAAGTCAAAAGTGTACCGCGACCAACCGGCATCACTAGAAGCACTGAAAGATGCCATTCGCCAAAATGTATCTGCCGTAACGCAAGAAATGCTATTAAATCCTGTGAACGGTGTGGTGAATCGGCTCACAGCTGTACTTCTGAATGATGGACAGCACATTGAACAGTTACTGTAGTAGTACTAATTAACTGTAATTAAGCTGACTTGTAAGTTGTCAAAATTTTTTTCATTTGTAAATCATCTTTTAGTGAAATAAAACACTCTAGCGCAATCTGTTGTTCGCCAACAGAACTATTTTTTTTTCGTTTCTACACAAAACCCGGTTTCTTTTTCATCCGTTTGATGCAAACCGTATCTTTGTATCTTGATTCGTTTTCGAATTATTCATTTTTAAAGTTCGTCTTGACTTTTGGATCACCCGGTATATATATACATATATGTACAAATAAATTTTGCTATTGCAATAGGATATATATATATTTTTTTAAATTAGTTTGATTTCGCTTTTGCTTTATTACTTATTTCAGTTGTTATAAACTTATTTTGATTAACTCAACAAACTAAAGGTAAACATAATAAAGTATAAATACATTTTCTATACACACATTTTTCTATAGTATTATGTAATAACATACTACTTGGAAACCCTCAAAATTTAGGCTTGTAATTATAAAAATTTTTTTGCTGTCAAAGTCTAGGTACGATCCCAGACCGCGCTCATCGGTCTAACCGCTCGTAGTTTTTTATGGTTTTCTCCGAATATTGCATGAATATGGTAAAATATTTTGAATTGTTCTAACTGAGTAATATACATATATATATATATATATATTAATCGTTGAGTTATTTAATACGATTCCAAAATTAACTGTGAATTTAACTTTATACAGCCACATGTTTATTTGGTGATCAAGCTACTTATACCAGTTTTTCATGTGTAATGTAAGTTAAACTTTAGTTTTAATAATTATTACTAGTATTTCATTTAACTATTATTATTAGTATTTCATTTAATAAATTTGAAATTGCTGCTTGAATTTAAATAAGTTTGATTCTCATTTGGTTTTTCACATATTATTCTTTCAGTTTAAACATTTTTTTTTTTTTTTTTTTTTTTTTTTGTGTGTGTGTGTGTTATAAGGTATAGCTTGTTGTAAATGTTCAGCAATTTGCATACAACAAGACAGAAATAACACCTATTTTTACATGCAATATCCATTCTATACCCTTGAAAACGTAATGAATTCTCATGTTTCAATTTAAGGTTGCTTGATATTCGTAATTTTGTTTTTGTATTTTTTCTGGTTTCATTTTTTTCAATGTTTCTTGGTCTCATCTATTCAATGTTTGAAAAGGTTTTCAATATATATATATATATTACCCAGGCAAGAAGCAGGAGACTAATTAGGAAAGAAATGACGGACAAAAGAAAAGAAAGAAAAAATGAAAGTATAACAATGATTAACAGGTCTTAGTGTATTTATTTATTTATTTAATATTCTTATTATTAATTATTTATTTTTAAAAACAGGTACCGTTAATTTTAGATAATTTGCATGATGTAATACAAAATAAAAAAAAAGAAAGGCTGAATATTTTGCAGTTCGTCAAAATAAATAAATAAATAGATAATTAAAAAAGTTTCATAATGCAAACTAAATGATGCAATAAAATCGATTGTTAGAGATAATTTCTTGAAATCAATTTAATCCATTTCATATCTCTTAAATTAAATGATAAAATTAAACCAAATGTATGGATCAAAGAAACAATATCATCTTAAAATGCAATAATTAAAATACTGTGTGTTTAAAAAGAAAAAAAAAATAATTTAGCATTGAAAGGTTTAATTATGACGAAAAATTATGTTGATATAACTTTAGCAACCGAAGAAAAATTATATTGAAGTGATATTATGTGTATAAATATACATTGTTATGAAATTGTAAATAATTCATAGTATGTAAATTTTATATAAAAATTTACAAAATTTTGTGTGTGTAAATTTTATGTAGTATTTTTATGTAAATTCATTCAGAGAGGCTTAGTCAGGATAAAATGTCAATTTTCTGCATTTCTAGCTTTTTATTGCGTTAAAATAGCTAATTTTCCCTTAAAAACGCATTAAAAAGCTTCAATAAAGCAGATAATGGGTTTGGCGCCAAATTTGGCGAGTTTTATCCTCCTTGGTGATATTTTTGGCGACCTTGGCGAGAATACCCTTATTATCGATGTGATATACCAAATATGGAAGGCTTAACTCAAATTATCTACGAGTTACCAGAACATTCTGGGTTTTATAGAGGGATATAAAAGGAGGCCCAGCGCGGCCAAGCAGTCAGTCTCTCGCCAACTGCTTTACGATTAAGTGCTGTCCTGATTAGTCTCTTTGATTACAGCATTGCTGAGTGTTAATGCTCTGATGCAGTTGGTACTGTGAATTTGTTGCTGACAGCTGTTATTTAAGCTGTGTTTTCTGATGAAACTGAAGTTCATGCTTGGTTTATAGACCTGCATTCTAGAATTTTTTGTGAATAAATTGTTGAGCAAGTTTTGCCTTTCATCCAGAGACATTTCACTAACCCCCAAGTACGCAACGATATTATCAAATCTTAAATTATAATATAATAGTTTTATCTTTTCACACAGTAGATCTAAACAGATAGTACAACATAAGAAAAGCTTCACCAAACTTCGCAAACAAAATAAATCACGCTGTCAGAACGATAAATGTGAGTACATAAATGTCATTGTTGAGTGAGTACTTTCTTAGCAACCCTAAACGAATGTTGCTTGGAGTTGCTATCGACAAAACGTTAGGATTGCATTTTTAAACCTGCATTGCTGGTGTGATTCCGAATTTTCTTTGTGCTCCCTACGTCTCCTGTAAGTTTATCGTATCTGTAGCAAATCACACTGTATGTATCACTGTCAATATGTACTTAAAAAGTTCATTTATTTTTTTAATTATTCAATTTTAGAAAACATATATACAAAAACTCATTTACTTTTTGATATAAAGTACATTCTTGATTGCTTAATATAAAATTCAGTTCGGCTTGAGAGATTCTAGGATGAACTTTTGGACTTTCGAAAACAAAACATAAAATAGACATTGACAATGTTAGTGCAGAAATACCTGAAAATAAAAATAAATAAATAAATAAATAATAATGAAGATCATTTAAGGTTATTATTAAAATAATGAAAACAGTAATTTAGTGTTGGGGTAATGAAATAGAACAAATAAGGTTAAGGCATGGATGGACCACATATTCAGTTCTCATTTACAAAGTGTAATTGTCTGATCTTAGCGAAGATTAATAGTTACGTTAGATAGTATACACACTTCCGTTTAGGAAAATTCGGAAAATGTTTATCATATTTCATTGAATTTTTTTTTTTTTTACAGGAGATGGGTATAGGGGTAAATTAAAAATATCTTATTTCAAAAAAAAAAAAAAAAAAAAAAAAAAAAAAAAGCACTTCGTATTATTTTAGTGCATTTTTCATACACTCACTTTAAATAGATGATGCCTCAACTCCTCTCTTACTGAAATAAGATTACATTTTTGATATATTAAGAAGATTAAGTAAAAAAACTATATAAAATATATATATATACAACCTCTGACAATAAAGTTCGGTGAATGAAGTGAGAACGGCTGATCTGGCAGCACTGGCAAAACAAAACGCTGCATCTGCGTAGCGGCAGACGTTGACTATCTGCCCCCATCGTTGTTCAGTTGAGCGTCGTTTGTGTTCCGTGTAAGACTTGTTTTATAAAGTACCTGTTTAGTGCGTTGGTTCTTAACTGAGAACAGGAAAATGAAAAGATCAATTTAAAGTTTTGTTTTAAGCTTGGCAAGACACCGAAAGAAACTCATGCGATGCTGGTACATGTTTATAAAGATCAAGCACTGTCCATGAAGTGTGTGTACGAGTGGTTCACCCGTTTTTGAGAAGGTCGGGAAAGTGTTTCTGACAACCCCATAGCGAAAGACTGGCGACCTCCGTCAGTGACAAAAACATGGAGAAAGTGAGAAAATTAATCACGAAAGATCGTCAATTAACTGTGCTCATGATAGCTGATGAACTGCAGATTAACCGTGAATCCGTGCGACAAATCGTTACCCAGAATTTCGGGATGAGAAAAACGTGTTGTCGTCTTGTGCCACATCACTTGACTGCCGATCAGAAGCAGGCACGTTTAGAGGGTGGTGCAAATTGAACATCCACGATACTCGCCAGATCTTAATCCTCCAGACTTATTTCTATTCCCTCGATTCAAGCTCGCTTTGAAAGGAAAGAGATTTGACGATATTCCTGATATCCAACGAATCATGACGACGCTTTTGAACATCATCCCAAAAGAAGACTCCTTGCAAAGTTTCCAGGACATGTATAGCAAATCTCAGCGGTGCATAGTTATGGGAGGTGACTATTTCAAAGGACAGTAAGGCAACTTTCGTTAATTTTTCATCTACGTTAATGTTACAGGACTATTCGCCGAACTTTATTGTCAGAGGTTGTATATATATTACAAAATGCCTTTTTTTAAGCTTATTTAAACAATGACCATTAAATATTGTAACTTTCCGTGGTCAGTTTCTTTAAATTCAAAAAGCAACAGCATTTTTCGACACACATATTATTATTATTATTATTATTTAATATAATATTAAAAAGTTATCAACTCAAACTCAAACTTAATTATCTTGTTTTATTTTTTATTTCATTTTGCACGAGCGCTTTTTATTTCCTAATTAAAAATTATTTAAAAAAAAAAAAAAAACTTTTTCGATACTGTTCGTTTCGAAACTGATTATTATTAATTTTCGTTTCTTTTCTTTCTAAAAAAAAAAAAAAAAAAAAAAAATGAAAGAAAGAAAGAAAGAAAGATTTTGACAAAGTTCTAGCAAAAACAGAATTTAGTTTAATACAGAGAACTATTAGTTTTTTTTTTTTTTTTTCTTTTTTTTTTTCAAATTATAACATCGTTTTCAAATTATTCAATTATATTTTCGATAAATTTTCGATTTTGATAAATGTCCAACTATCGTAAAACTGGTATCGTAAAAATCAGTAGATTGAGACATAGTCCTCCGTCCTAAAAAAAAGAAATTAAATAAAAGAAAGAAAAAGAAATTAAAAAGACACACACGTCGTGAAAATTGTAAAGTGGCCAGCTCGTGTCTAGGCCGAAATTGGTGGTGCACAAGTGTACAACTAGCTGTCACGACAGTCATAAATAAAAATTTGCAATATTCTACGACCCTTGTTTTTTGAATTATGCAAGATGCAAAGTCAATTTCGCAAACCAGTTTCACAACACTTCCTTTGCATTAAGAAGTAAAAATGAAAATAAAATGCATGTAAACTTAGCCTTAGCAAGCTATAAAAAAAGGCCTATAAATTATATTTATTTATTTATCTTATTTTACAACAAACAAAAATCTAGTTATTTATTTCTGCTTTTTAACACTTTGTAATAAAATTATAAATATTAGCAAACCCATGCGAAATTTTCGCCCTTTTTTACTTCTTTTATTTACATTGAAAATTTGAAACTCATAAATATCATAACAATTTTCTCACCTAATTAAAATTTTAATTTACCAGAAGCCAAATTATTATTATAACTAATAATGTGCAATAATGAAAGAAAAATCATTCAAAGAAAGGTTTCAAAATAAAATTCATGATCGATGACACAGTTTTGATATTTCCGGGGCAGCGCATTTTTAGTATAGGACCCCCTATGACGCCCTTTAAATTTTTGTCACTTTGTTGGAGATGACGTTTCATTTATTTCTTTTGACACATTTTTTTGTTAGGGGGAAAAAAAAAAAAACTAATTCCTACTTTCATTATACTTTTTATGATTGCGGGTTTTTTTTAGTCAATTTATGATAATAATTGATATTTTAAAAAGTATTGTATGTATATTTTGAAAATATTGCTATGTTTAAAATGTTGCTTTCAAAGATTCGGAAGAAACAATTGTTCAAAATACATTTTTCCATAAAACAATCTCATAAGACAAATGTTGTCATTTTTTCTAATTAGATCATAGTCCGCGTGCTTAAATATTATCGAGTATAAAAAATAAATATTTTTTATCCTCGCGTATTTTATTAATGGGCTCTTCCCACCGTTTTATGCTCAATCACGTGATAGAGGAAAACGAATAATCGAATTCTGAGAATCGAATTCAATTAAATATTGTTCTTAAGAACAAAAATTTTAATATTTAATATAAAATAAAATAAAAGTAATATTGTGCATTTGTAAACAGTAGAATAATTGTATTTGTAAATTTAATAATTTTTAAAAAACATTTTATGTGTTTATTTATTTTTACCTATAAGAATCGATTTTTGTATATTGTAGTGTAACTGTAACATTAACTGATCTAGCAATAAATAATAGCTTCTTGTGGAATGTTTATGGATTATAATTTGAAATTTTAAAATGTTTTCATTTAATTTAATTGCATAAAGATGTTACAACAAGTTAATTAACTTAGTTACTGGTCTAAATGGATTTACGCAGTACGATATTGCACTGTCACTGATTTAAGTACCAAAAATCAGAGTATTAAACATGCTCTTCATGAACATCAATAACAAACATAAAAAACTAAATGATGATTGTAAATGTATACGGCAAATAAAAGATGATGAATAATGATAAAAAATGGATTAAAAAGGATGATTTATAAAAAATAACATAGATTAAATACGATTGATCAAAAATAAGAATAGGAAATATGTTATTTCCGCAATCACTATAGATAAACAAGACTTTGTCTGCTATTTGTTTTTCCTCTATCATGTGACCTCTGACGTCAGGTGGGAAGAGCCCATTACATCATTATCGTATCGTTTCAACAAAAAATAATCATAACTGGTCCACGTTAGAGAAATATTATATAGATTTTCACAATTCAAATTCATATATGGCACGTTCCCGATGTAAAATTATAATATAGTATAAATAGCATGATCTTTTGTGGACAAGGAGGCGAAAAAAAAGACGAAAAATGCAATGCATATAGCGTTCTATGAAAGACATTTTTTAAAATCATTTTTAAATTTCTATGTGCTGCTTAAATAAAAATGAAATCCACTTTATTATTTACTAGCAGGCTACACCCGCTTCGCTGGTCACTAAATTTAAATGCATTTTCAAAATAATTGAATCACTATTTATTTTTTACATCACATTTTGGGCTATGTAACATAATTAAAAATTCCTTTTTAGGTCAAAAAGTCAAAATAACAGATTACAAATTAAATTAAATTAAATATTTCTCCTGTTTAGCACTCGTTTTGCAACAATGTTCCATGGTCTTATGTGAATGATTCTCAAGAATGAATCAACAATTGTTTACGAATTTAATGGATTGCGTATGGGAAATAAGTAAGCTGTAATTTAAAAATTGCAGCTCTTACAACTTCAAAACTGATAATTTTTAAAAAGTTATTCATTATTCTTTAATATTAGACTGCTTTTTGTTTAATATTGGACTCTTATTTTAAGATAAAAGCAATCGAATGATCACGTTGTGAAACTTTGCAACGTAATAACTTTAAATCTAATAACTTGATGTATATAGTGTCCTCACAAAAAATGAACAGTTTTTAGAGCTCTTTTAAAAAAGTATAACATCTATGCAGTATCTTTTGAAAAATTCATCAGTTTTTACAAAAAAAAAAAAAAAAAAAAAAATGGCCGTCTTTCATCGCCAAAGTAATTAAATCTATTCAAAAATAAGAGTGGTCTACCCGGATATGTTCCTCCGACAAACTCTTTGCTTTATTTATATAAGATATGCGCAAAAAAGTACTTTTTAAAGAATATGTTAATATCGTATGATTAGGATTAAGGAAATTTACAGAGCCACACTAAAATATTCAAATATATATTGAAGGCTATAATTTAAAATTGCTGTAATTACACTTTCGTTTCTGCTAAGCATTTTTAACATTTTCCAATAATACTTAAGAGTGATTATTACAACAATTAGTCATTCTGTCGGTCTTTTTATGAATTTGTCTGCTCTAATTTTCATTCATATTTATACAACATCTTGAAAGTGATATATGTTGTTCAATTTAACTTTATGGCATGTTCTCTATTGAAAATGGTATAAACAAACCTAGACTGGATTGCTTACATGGATTCACAAAAGATTTGCGATGCATTACGGTTTACGGGAGGTATATTTTAACGAAAAAAATATTTATCCTATTTATACCATTACAACAACAACAATTTACTATATATTTTTAAGATATAGAAAACCATTTTTCTTGTAAAATGAGGTATGATTAGTGTAATTGATTGGTTTACGCAGTTCCTACAACTTTTTTTTCAAAGTTCTGATTCATTATGAAATGTAAGGGGAAATTATTCAATGTATACATTTTAAATGTTGTGAAAGTTTTTTTTTTTTTTTTTTTTTTTTTTAATAGAACATCATATAATAGTACGTTGGGTACACAAAAAAATCCCTGCACTTTTTGATTGGAATATGCCACTTTCTGCGGCCACAGTAGATGCCAAAGGATAACTTTCTGGATAGGGAGCCACTTGAAAATCCGTGCAGAACACCCCGATGGCAGCCATTAAAGATGGCCGCCGTCAGCTGCCACATAGGGGCGCTAATTGTATTCTATCTGAACTCCTAATGATCCGATTTCAATTTTCTTTTTTTTTAATATCTTTGAATAAAATACTTTTTAAATTCTATGCATTTATCTATGCATATTATATGGTGTGACAGTCACACTACTTATAGTACGTTGGGTAAACGACAATAAAAGCCAAAAAGCTGCACTTTTTGATTAGAATATCTCACCTTCTGTGGTCAAAGTTCATGCCAAAATATAAATTTATAGATAAGGAAATCGGCCATTAAAAGTTAAAATACAGAAAAAAAAAAATATCAGTGTTACATACACGGCGGATGATGGCGGCTGAAAAGAAGCTTTGATTAGTAGTGCGAGTGTCACACCAAACAATATACATAGATAAATGTATAGAAGTTAAAAAGTATCTTATTCACGAGGTATTAAAAGAAAGAAAATTGAAATCGGATGATTAGGAGTTCAGATACAAAACAATTAACGCCCCTATATGGCAGCTGACGGCGGCCATCTTTAATGGCCGCCATCGGGGTGTTCTGCACGGATTTTCAAGTGGCTCCCTATCTGGAAATTTATATTTTGGCATCAACTTTGACCACAGAAGGTGACATATTCCAATCAAAAAGTGCAGCTTTTTGGCTTTTTTTGTCGTGTACCCAACGTACTAATAATGGGTATGCAAAGTTTACACGATATATAGGCCGCGCAAACGTAATCGTATTGGTGCTTTCTTGTTAAAAATAAAGTTAAAAGCATACTTACTTTTTACTACATAGCTAAATCAAAATATATTTTTGTAGGCTTGCTGTTTCTAGACAATATACTAGAAATGCAGTCAGAGGGATACAGTAAAGCAACCTATTGTATGTTTCTTCTTTAAAATAACTAGAAAGGTATAAAAATTATTTTTGCGAGTTTTCTTTCTTTCAAATTAAAAACTTTTTTTGTTTTTTTCTTATGCTGTCATTTCAGAGACAAATAGAGTGAATGTTAAAGAATGCAACAGATAAGTACATTTGTAAAATGTCTATAATTTATGAGGACCGCATGATTTTTCGTTCTTGTTTATATCTGTACTTTAATCATCTTTTCGTGAATACCTAGGTTATCTGAAATTCAGAAATATTTATGTCAGCATATATACTTACGCTCCTCACTGATTGACTGACTCTGTCACGCTTAAAAAGGCTAAGAGATTTCTTTGGACTCTGTCTGTGTGTGAACCAAGTTTGCCACCTAATTTTCATACTTTAGTTAATTTTAAAAAATCTGATTGTCCGATCGATAAGCTGTTTAATCCGACGGATTCAGAAAAATCGTCCCTTTTATTTGGTACCTTATTTGTAACGAATTTTTGATTAGATTTTTTAAAATTAATTAAAATATGAATAGCTTTAAAATAGGCATTTAAATTTTTAACTGTAGCTTTTTTTTTTTTTTTTTTTTTTTTTTTTCACCATAAAATGAAATATGCTTTCACGTGAATATATATATATATATATATATAATATTAAATTTGCTCATGCATACGAAAAAATGACGTTATAAAATAATAATAATTTTAAATTTTAAAGGTAACGAAGAGATAAACAATGTGCGGAAATTTCGCACGGGCCTGCTAGCAGATCATTTATTTGAAGTGAAAAATAAATAAGATTTATAAACGGACAATATTTAAGCTAGTGGACTCAGTTCAATGATATAATAAGAAAAAATGACGACATTAGTCAAGTGAGATTTTTTTTTTTTTTTTTTTTTTTTTTTTTCCAAATACTTGCTAGAATTTTGAAAAAGTAGAAACGTCTACTAAAAATTAGGGGAAAATATATATATATATATATACATAAATATATTGAATTTTTGATATCTAGTTTTCTATAAAATGGATTATATCCCCTTTCACATTTAGAATTTGGAAGAATATTAAGTTATTCTCATTACTGTAACTCGTTTTAAAAGTCAAATGAGCAGTAACCAGGAGTGGACAGGGTTGTCCGTTACTGGTCCAATGATGACATTACATAGCTGAAAACTTGTACGTTTTTTTTTTTGCAAAGAAATAGCGGTGTTAAAAACCATACAAGTTGGCACCTATGATATTATGTGGTTCCAGCAGAGTTCGAATTCTCCGCCTAAAAGATTTTGATGAAATTCTGGCAAAAGCAAAATTTAGTATAGTACGGAGAACTATTATTATTATTTTTTTTCCCTTTCAAATTATAACATAGCTTTCAAATTTAATTCAATTATATTTTCGATAAATTTTCGATTTCGATAAATGCCCAACTATCGTAAAACTGGTATCGTAAAAATCCATAGATTGAGACTAATAGTCCTCAGTTTTAATAAAATGAAATGATCATTTTTGAAAGGTGGGCCTTAGTCGCCCTACAACTAACTAGTTTAGAAAAGTTTATTAATACTTTATGCTAAATTTTATGATAAAAGCTGTCTCTTACCAACAACATAAAAGGAATATGGCCATCCTCCTTGCAATGCACATAGGTATCCCGTAAGAACACTTCCGAAAGCTGTACCCAATGAAGTGGCTGAAAGCATGAAAGCATATGAGAAAGCTCGTTCTTTTTTCGGAAACCAATTGGACGTCAGAATTGCTATCGAAGGTTGGATGAGTCCCTGTAATATATTAAATAGAAAATAATGAAATCATTTAGAACTTTATAGTAAATGCACGTTGTATCAAAAGAATTGCACAAAATCAAATCATGGTTTGAAAATATGCGTGCGAAATATAGGTAATCAACGTCGGGTTATGAGGCTCAAACTCCCCCCCCCCCCTCTTCCTAAAATTTTGCAGATTTGTCAAAAAATTTTTAATCATACTTCATATTTAACTTTTCATTTTCTTCACAGAGTTAACCTCACTATAACAAATTGAAACCCATTGAAAAAAAGTGCAGTTTAGACATAGTGAATAGCAATCCAAGTTTTCATGTTTATGAGAAGGAATACTTGCGTTTAACTTGAGAGTCCTTTCACCCGAAACCAACAGCTAATTTAAAGTGAATCCGAACACGTCGTGAACCCACAAAAGATATATTCATTTTCCTAAATTTGGCCCAAATTAGACTTGAAATTAGAAAAAAATAGAAGAAGATGAAAATTAAGAATTTAAATGGATCAGAAAAGTCAAAAGAATTTGTATAACATATCTTTAACGTGGACCAGTTATGATTAAATTTTGTCCAAACGATACGATAGTGACGTGAGATGTTATCTTATTGGTTAACCCAGATCCGAAGCATTAATTCGGCTGCTGGAGATTTCGCTTTCGACTATAAAAATTTGACCTAATACACTTAAAATGCACCTTTTCTTGAAAACATTGGGGGGGGGGGGGGGATTAAACTTTTGCGCTGAAACATACACTTAAAATCTTATATCTAGCAGTATATACGAAAGAATTTAAAGCAAGTTTTCACTGTATTTCATGATAACTATTCGGGAGAATGGTGATGAGACGCCATCTGTTATAGGAGAGACCCGTGTACCTAGGGCCATCATGTACCTAGGGCCACCCACTTTATTTGAATAAGTTTTAATTTTAAGTTTTAATACTCAATTGGGAGAGTTACAACACCAATTGCTACTTTTACAACTACTTTGGAACTTTTGAGGAGAGAGTTTTGACAAGTTACATGTAGAAAAAGAATTTACATGGTTTGAAGTAAAATGTTGCAGCTCATCTCTTTTGCTATTTTACAAAGGCAAGTCAAATATTTTTCTTTCATTTCTACTGTATAATTTATCTTGTTATATTGAGTAACAAATGAGATATTTAATTAGTCCTCTCTTCATGTGGATTTTTTAGTGGAAGGCATTTTTAATGAAGTTACCAAAACTTGTACCTTAGGGCCACATCGCTGCCTTGTACCTAGGGCCAGTGTGTATGAACCTTTTAACACTTTCGCGACCGCATGTTTTTGTCTTTTTGACAGTAAAGTCCGCCTGTGGGCGTTTTTCTCATAAGTTACAGCTTTTAAAAACAAATATTTCCGTATTAACATTTATATTACAAATGGATATGCATTATAATCATACTCTCTCTCTCTAATCAAAGTATTTGCATCCATAGTCTACTGATTGTACAAATATAAATATTGTGTATATTTTTTAGAAACAAATAACATACAAATTGCAAAAGAAACGCCCACTGGTGGAGTTTCATATTTTCAAATGTCGTGAATCTACGTCAGCGGTCGAGAATAATGTTAAGAAACACAGTACAGCCTATAGTAATTGGATGCTGGCAAAACCTGGTAAACTAATCACTATATATGACGTTGCTGAAAGTGTTGGCAAGTCCTATCCGTCGGCCTTTACTCCTGTAAACAGTCTATCAGACTTTCGTGTATCCGACATATAGCCAATAAATCAAAACACATTCACCGAGGATGAATATTTAAAATCGTATGTGACTGAAAGACAAGACCCCTCCATAAATTAAATAAAAGAAAAGAAAAGAAAAAAAGATTTTCCAGGAAGAAAGTAAACCAACAATGATAGAATTGGATGTCTCTGTTTCGTGTCCTGTTGAAATTCCGAAACCTTCAACATCTAACGTCTTTTCGTGTGTTATGCTTTAACAGGCACGAACCTAAGCAAAACATTTACCCAAAGCAAAACATCCCACATCAAAGAAAAGCTGTGACTGAAAACCAGAGAGATCTAGAAATCTAAGAGACACTCCAGAAAAAAAAAAAAAAAGAAAGAAAGAAATTGAAGAGGGGAAAAAAAAAAAAAAAAAAAAAAACATTCTGTTAGAATATCCCAAAGAAGAAGAAGAAAAAAAAAAGTGAATAATTTCGTGTTTTAAATTAAGGCAACAACGTGATAATTATTATATGATAAATAAATATATTACTTGATATTGTTTCTTTTATAAAATACATGTTTATATGCTTATTTTCTATTCATTACAAAGTGAAATCTAAATTTGAGAGAATGGCCCTAGGTACAATGAGGGTGTTGTACCTAGGGCCACGGGTGAAGTTTTTTTAAAAACCTTCTGTTTGTCAGAATTTATTATTTTAGGTATTTATATTAATCCCAATTGGAAGTAATTAGTCCTAAAGATATGTACATATCAGTTTGATAATTTTAAACAGGTCAAGGGCTCTGTTTTGGGGCATTGAAAAAAAGCGGCCCTAGGTACACGAGTCTCCCCTATATGTTTTTTAATTTTTCATTCATTACAAAGAGAATAAATAGTATTTTTTTTTCTTTTTTAATTTTGTTGTTCAGTTTTTAACTGCGAGATTTCTGTCTTGTATGGTGATATTATAACTTTATTTTGTCAAATTTTAGGAAATAGTTGATTTCTCTATATTATTTAAAAAAAAAAAAAAAAAAAAAAAAAAAAAATTATTGTGACTGGCGTCAAATTTTTTTGTCAGCGACCGCATCTTCTCGCGGACGGCAGGGTGCTTCGCATCATGAGGGGCATCAATGTGTTCCGAATTCTCGAAGAAGGAAATTTCAGTCATTTTAATTAAAGAAGTTATTAATTAAAAACGATTGGTATATGAAAATACTCTATTTGCCACTTTGAAAAAAGTTTCTTTTATGACGTTGTTCTTCTGTCATGAGGTCATTTTAGACGGGAAAATTAAAACATGATCCATGGTTGTAGGCAGGTAGGTAAGTTAGTTTAACGTTTCACTAGTATTGCGCTATGGGTTATAGGCGACGGTCTGAGACGCACCCCTACGGATGGTTCGGAGACATGCCATCACAATTTTGATCCTCCATAAATTTAAATTAACAGCTAAATCCAGAAAAAAAAAATAAAGTTTTTAATTACAGTATTAAAAAGAAACACCTAAAATATTCTTGGTTAAATCTATATTAATAAAATCAGACTTTCGTCTGTAAATTTGTCAGAATCAAAAAATTTTGCGACATCTTCACGTTTCACACACTCCATGAAAGCCGAAATGAATTTTGCCTGCATGTGTGTGTCATAATGTCCGCATGTCTGGAACGCTATTTTTGTCCGGGCATCACTTGAGAACGGCTGGACGGAATTCAACGGTGTTTGGCAGAAACTTAGATCTTTACCCAACTTAAAATTATATCTATTAACTTTTCAGAAATTCCCCACCTTCCCCCCTGGGGAGGGAGGGGGGAAACAAAAACACGTTTGTTCGGATACCACTAGAGAACGGTGTTGGGCGGATATTAACCAAAATCAAACTACCCTTACTTCCGTGGCTCTGAGGTGACTTCTTAGTGGTAGTACATTTTGAATATCAATTCGATATTCGGGCATGCGCTGTGAAATGCCCTAAAATTAACCTAATTAGGAATATAAACATAGATCTGAAAGTGAAAATGGTTATTAATAAGTAAATTTACTCTCATCAAATAATGCTAGACTTAATATAATTTTAATTAATTTCTTTATTAAATCTCCAAATTTTGAATACTACTTAATTTGATTCTTTTATAATTTTACAATACAACATAAATGGTAATAACAATGATCTCCTTTTTAAACATTATTATATTGATTGCATCAAATGTGCTAAAGATGAATACTTAGAAAAACAAGTATACTTGACATGCGTTTGCAAAGTAAGATGATTGTTTACTGACCAATGAATAAAAGAATTTCTCACCATTTTACTAGATGCTATGGCGCAGTCAGGGCACAAGAAGGATCATTTGGGCTAACGGGGAGCACATCTTAACGTATCTTAGATGAGTCATGGCGGCTAGGCAGCAACACACTCTCACATAATGTTAGCACGACACGAAGGCAATTTTTTTATAATCATTTCTTGTTGTCATCACGACGGCAAGTGACAGAAGACTCTTCTTCTTTTTCTTAAAAACTTCGTCTCAATTTTTTTTTTTTTTAAGTCTCTCATTATCATTTTTGGAGGAGGTTTTCCCTTTGCATTTTTTTCATTGGGTCTACTTCTGATTGGACCCTTCTTCGACCAATCTGCTTGCTTCTAGATTACTATAGTGCCTTTCTTACGACTTCGCAGGGGCTTTTTTGGCGGTTGCCTACGGGGCTTAATGCGGGTGGTCCCTTTTTAGAGTTCCACGTGCAGGTCATAAATATGACGTTATATTTCTGTCTGAGGCTTTTAAAAGGCAGTAAAACAGCTTGGCTTTTGTAATCTTATATTCTTTTTCCTTTCAAATAATGCCCTTTTGTACCTTTATTATTTTGTTTTTAGCAAAATGGCTGCTTTTGCCCATCAAACGGCTGAACAGAATTCAACGGCACTTCGCAGGAATTTAGGTCTTTACCCAACTTAAAATTATATTTATCAACTTTTCCGAAATTACTCTTCTTTTGACCCTGGGGGGTGCGGGGTGGCAAAAGACAAAAACACGTTTGTCCGGGTATCACTTCAGAACGGCTAGACAGAATTCAACGGCGCTTAGTAGGACGTAGAAATTTAGGTCTTTACCCAACTTAAAATTAAATCTATCAACTTTTCAGAAATTCTCCCACATTCCCTCTTCGGCGGGCAAATGACAAAAACACGTCTGTCCGGGTATCACTTGAGAACGGCGAATTCAACGGCGCTTCGCAGAAATATCGGTCTTTACCCAACTTAAAATTATATCTATCAACTTTTCCGAAATTACTCTTCCTTCCACCCTGGGGGGGGGGCAAAGACAAAAACACGTTTGTAAGCATAACTCGGCTCCTAATCACTTCACAGTAAAGAAATTGCACATGAAGAGACTAGACATGAGTACAAATAATACATAATCTGCAATTTAGGAATTTTCGATTTTTAAGGGAAAGGAGGGGAAAACTCAATTTTTGGCGGGAAATATAAAAAATTCCTGATTTTTGAGTAGAACTCTAACAGAAGTAGAACAAAAATATTGAAAAAACGCTATGCGACTTCCTTAGGATATTTCCAAAGACACATTTTTGTTTTTTGTGATTTCCGGTTTTTCTTGTGGGGGGGGGGAGGGGGAGGGGGGGGTTACGGGAGGGCAAAATCGAGACACCCTTTTTAGCGCCAAATTTGTCCTCAGAAATCTATGGGAGCTGCGGTCACGAATTTTGGTGCTTGGATTGTTTATATGTATCCGACACTTAAAAAGTAACGAGATTTATCAAAATTTCCACGGTTCGCCCCCCCCCAAGGGGGGACAGAAGGCAAGAACACCTCTGTAACCGTACCTCGGATCCAAATTACTTCACAGTAAAGAAATTGCACAAGAAGAGACTACACATTAGTACAATTAAAATATTATCTGTGATTTAGGAAATTTCGAGTTTTAAGGGGAGGGATAAGAGAAATCTATTTTTGGCAGGAAATTTTGCAAATTCTGGATTTTTGAGTAAAACTTTGCCAAAAATGGAACAAAGGTGTTAAAAACAGCCATGCGAATTTTTTAGGATATTTCCAAAAAACGTTTTTGATTTTTTGTGATCTGACTTTTTTTTTGGGGGGGGGGAAAGGGGGGGGGATGGTATGTGTTACAAATGGTAAATTCGAGACACCTTTTTTAGTGCCAAATTTGTCCTTGGAAATTTATGAAAGATGCGATCATGAAGTTTGGTGCTTAGATTGTTTATATATATCGGACACCTAAAAAACCCTGATTCATCGAAATAACTCCCTCCCCTTTTCCCCTGGAGGGCAGGAAGCAAAAGAAACGTTTGTAAGCATAACTCGGCCTCAAATTACTTCACGGTGAAGAAATTGCACATGGTGAGATTAGACTTAAGTATAAATAAAACAATATGTATGATTTTGGAATTCTTGATTCTTAAAGGAGAAAGGCAAAAAAATCTTTTTTCGGGGGGAAATTTCAGAAATTTCGAATTTTTTAGTAGAGCTGTATTAAAGATGTTACGAAGGTATTGAAAACAGCCATGCGTCTTCTTTACAATATTTCCAAAAACACATTTTTTTTTTTTTTTTTTTTTTTTTGTGATTTTCGATTATTATTATTTATTTATTATTATTATTTTTTTTGGGGGGGAGGGGGGCTACTAAGGAGCAAATTTAAGATCCCCCCCTCCTTTTAGCGCTAAATTTGTCTTGGGAATTCTATGGGATCTGCGGTCACGAAATTTGGTGCGTAAATTTTTTATATGTATCCGACACTTATTGTAACGGGATTTTACGAAATTCCCCCCCCCCTTAGCCCCTTGATGTCGAGGGGGCTATAAACGCGTGTAAAAACACACTTTCCCGTTTGAATTCGTCTTAAATTATCTTAGAATGGCGAACTTTGGTGTGTGGATGTTGATTAGGTGTACACGCATTATGTACTTTGGTGAGATTTTGCAAAATTTCGAACTTAGTCACTGGGGAAGGGGAAGTAAGAATTCGGGTAAGTTGCGGTCCAAGGCAGTGGGAACACGGACTCCTCACGTTGCGAGCGAGAAAAATCTCTACCGAACACACCGGGAACTTTAACTCAGGTTAATTAATAATGATATGGGATTTTGACAACTCATTTAAGTATTGTGTCCAGCGAAGCGGGCAAAGCCTGCTAGTATCTAAATAAAACAAAGAAAATAAAATTCATAGAAAATCGGTTCTTTCAGCACATCCATAAAAATAATAAATAAATAAATAAATAAAAAGTTAGTGATTCTTTTTTGGAAAGAGAATATCTTATTTTTCTTTTTTTTTTTCTTTCAACTTCTTCACAGATGAAAAGCGAATTAAAAATTAAAATGTGTAACGAGCTGAGTTCAAGTTCAAGCACCTACGAGTGCGTTAAATAGCATATTACTATTGAGCCATCTTCCCTACCTTTTAAAATGATATAGAGGGAGTTGTCACCATTCTTGCCAAAATATCTTATGATATTTTGCCAATCCATAATGTGAAGTGAAAACATTTTAATTTCAGAAGTCAGTCAGAAATTACCAGTTGTTGATGTGATAGTGTCGTGTAAGATTGTCAGTGTGTAAGAATATGTAGCTGCCTGATGTAACCTACATTTCAACAGTGTTCTTTTACTGCGCGTGGTGTAAATATGTATTGTGGTTGTCTTATTTTAATTAAAGTATTAAAAAAATAAGATTCCGGAACTCTTTCTTTCAAGTAATGGTTAGGAATTCTACCATAAAACTTTATTTTTGTTATTCTTTTTAACTGCAGTTGCGAAAATTATTTTAAGCTTATCTGTTAGGGAAAAAAAAAATAATATTAATTACTTCTTGTTGAAGGAAAGATACTTACAAAGGCATATTTGTTGCATCTAAAAACAAATTTTTCTCCTATCCCTTTTAGAACAGGTGTTTCTTGAAATATGATCGTGAAATAAATACTTTGGTATTCTATTGATAGTATTTATTCTGTTAAATAAATTAAAAAATAAAATTAAAAAAAAATTATATTGAGCTCTAATAAGGTTCTTTCATGTCAGAAGAATGGTAATTGTTATATAATTAGTGCATCATGTTTAACCTTACATCATTTCTAGTATAAATACATTGAAGTGCTTGTTTATAATATAGGAAAATTAAAGATTTTGTCGATCTCCCGAATGTGGCCAGATAGAAAATCGAAAAATCAGCCTGGTTAAACTGTGTCAAATATCTACTCGAACGGGACATTATAAAAGACATTATGTGAAATATATCAGGATATTTTTATTTATGGCCCATAAAATAATATTCTAAAATTAATCCAATAATGTATTAATTTCTAAGATATGTTTAAAAAGTTATTTTTTGGAAATAAAACAAAATTATGAACTGCTGTTCTGTGTTATAGTAGATATATGAAGATTTTAATAAATGATTTCATAGGAAAAGTTACCTCTGGTTATTCAAATTGGAATTTCGAAAGAATAAATTTTAACAAATAATGTCAGAGGAAAAATTACCTCTGAAAAGTTAAATTAAAACATTGTGTGTAGTATGTTGAAAGAATTGGTTTGCGTATAGAAGTACTTATTCATGTTAATTGTTAAAATTAATTATTCATTTAAATATTCGTTTACTTTGCGTAGTCACTTTACACATTTTTTGTATTCTTTTTATTTGTTTACTAGCAGGCTACGCCCGCTTCGCTGGTCCCTATTTGTAAATGAATCACTATAATTAATAGGCGCGCTTTTTCCTCTGCTCGCCGTTCCCACCCTCTTTAATAATTCTATACTTTCGAAATTATCCTCAATCGATTTATCGGGCCTTAAAACTTAATCATACTAATTATCAACGCTCTAACTCTTATTTCTATTATTTCCCTCTTCGTCCCCCCTCCCGTCTATCCTAATAATTTTACAAATTCGAAAATATCCGCAATCGATTTGTAGGTATCAAAAACCTCTATGCACCAGTTTTGAACGATTTAACCCTATTTTTAAAATTCGAAAATTTTCGCAATCGATTTGTAGGTATCGAAAACCTATCTGTAGCAATTTTGAACGGCCTAACTGTATTTCTATTTGTTTCTACCCCATAGCCCCCGCCCCCTTCCCGCCTCTCCTAATAATTTTACAAATTTAAAAATATTCGCAATCAATTTGTAGGTATCGAAAATCTCTATGTACCAATTTTGAACGATCTAACACTATTTTTTTTTTTTTTTTTTTGCCACTCCACCTTACCCCCCCCCCCTTCTCGCCCTTCCTAATAACTTTACACTTTCGAAAATATCCCCATTCGACTTGCAGGCCTTTAAAACCTATCTGTACCAATTTTGAACGGCTTAACTAATTTCTATTTGTTTTTGCCCCACAGCCCCCCCCCACTTAAAGCCCCACCTAAGGGCTGAATTTCTAAAATTCCAGAAACTAGTTTTTAGATATTTATATTAGCTATATTTTAGAACAAAAAGTTCCCGTATATCTGTTTTTTGTTTGAGATATATAGGATTAAGTGAAATCGCGTTTTACGCATGTGAAATCACTTTTTGCCCCCTTCCCCCCTTGGGGACCGAATTTCTAAAATTCAAAAAAAATTGTTTTTAGACATTTATGTTAGCTATATTTTAAAGCAAAAATTTTACGGATATCTGTTTTTTTTTTTTTTTTTTTTTTTTTGAGATAACAAGGATTTTGCGAAATTACGTTTTGCCCCCTCCTCCCTCCCCTTGGGGGGAGAATTTTGTAAAATCGCTTCTTAGTAGACGTCATAGAAGGAACGTCATAGAAGGAACATTGTCACCTACGTCATAGAAGGAACATTGTCACAAAATTTCATACTTCTAGGTCCAGGTGTTTGGTCTGCGCGATGATGAATCAACCACTCACTCACTCAGGAAGAACGATTTTATATATATAGACTAGCAGGCTACGCCTGCTTCGCTGCTCACTATTTTTAAATGAATCACTATAATTAATGAATTCCCAAAAATGCATTAATTTGCATCATGCGGAAAAAACAAATTCTGATCGGGAAAAATGTCGCACCGGGTACCCACTGATGAAACCTTTAGGCAGAAGCATCTGGTCTATCATGTAGATAGCTCGACAGAAATAAGCCGCAGGTAATGTAAAACACCATAAAACAATGGGAGAAAGAAATACAATTTTTTATTAAAATCACACAATCAACTGATTGGAAAAAATCATATTTATTGAAATTTTATTTTTCCGACTGAGTGAAAATAATGCCTGGACCAGGAGTCGAACCCCGGTCCAGGCAAACAATAAAATAAATAAATAAATAAATAAAATTTCAATAAATATGATTTTCTTCCAATCAGTTGATTGTGTGATTTTAATAAAAAAATTTTATTTCTTTCTCCCATTGTTTAATGGTGTTTTCCATTACCTGCGGCTTATTTCTGTCGAGCTATCTACATGATAGACCAGATGTTTCTGCCTAAAGGTTGTCTGAGTGAGTAATGCCGACCGGTTGTCGGCCTGGATAGCTCAATTGCTAGAGCCTTGACCATGTAAGTCAAAGATCCGTGGTTCGACTCTCGGTCCAGGCATTATTTTCACTGAGTCGGAAAAATAGAATTTCAATGAATGAACAACATTTTTTCTACATCAGAATGCATTCTATTTTGAAGAATAGGAAAATCATTTAAATGGAAAGTTTGAAATGTCTACATATATACTTTAGCTAGATAATTCTATTCTTAGCCTTTTCATGAAAAAAAAAAAAAAAAAGGTGTAGGTTAAAAAAAAAAAAAAATACACATATGCTTCTCTTCTGAATGAAAAAATAAAAATAAATAAATAAAATAAATGACATATCCTCAAAAAAACTAATAGTTGAAATAATATATGTTTTAATAAATAATTTCAGAGGAAAAATTACCTCTGGATATTTAAATTGGGACGTTGAATGGCTAAGTTTTAACAAATAATTTCAGAGAAGAAGTTACCTCTGACTATTTAATTTAAAACATTGCATGTATGTATATTGAATGAACTGGTTTCTGTATACACTGTAAAAAAAAAAAAAATAATAATAATAATAATAATAATAATAATAAAAATCAGAAACGTTACTCCAAATGTAAGGCAAGAAAGGTAGTAGAAAAAGTTGGAAATCTTTCTTCATTTCGCTCAAAAATATTTAACGATTCTGTATATTTCGGAAAGATATTTAAAAACCTTTCTGTTTATAATACATAAGTTTCTAAAATTAATGTTTAAAGTATCCGTATGTTTTGAAAAAATATTTAGAAACCCTTCCTAAAACAATGGAGCCCCACCTTTAACACTGATATTTTTTTTTTTTTGAGAAATCAAGATCAGTTCTAAAAATTTTAAATAAAATTCAGAAATCAATAGTTTTATTTTCGGAAGAAAAACTATGTTTTTATTTTAAAAAAAAACTGATATATCTAGTTGCTTTTATTACAGCACCTAGTTTGTCTACCATGTGTAAAATAAAGGATTTTGTAAAACTAATGGATGGTAGTATAAAACCATAGCTTACAAAACTTAATTTCAGAAGAGCTGAGAGTAAACTGTTACAAAATCATATGCTTAAAGAATACTCTTCCCATTGGCTTTTATGACTTCGAATATTCTATTTGACAGTGAATCATACAAAGGTTGGATTCCTGTTTGGCAAAAATTAGCCTGTGAGCTGTTCAAAGCTACTCGAAGCTTAGTAAGGAATTTAAACATTTTTTCCACTAACATATACTTGACGTTGACGAGCAAGCATTGATCAGATGTTTTCCACTGTGTTAAGATCAGGGGTTTTAGCTGACTTAGGTAGAATCTGCACATTATTTGCAGCGAACCAATTTTTAACTCTATGGTGATGTGAATGGCGGCTTCATCTTGTTGAAACATCCACTCTTCTCCTCCTAATTCAGAGCCATAAGGAAGAAGCTCAGAATTCAGCACTTCAATATAGCCTGTATATTTCTGCATACCACTGAAAAAGACTAGACTTGTTCTTCTTCCATATCCAATTGCTTACTAGATCATCACCCCCCTTATTATTTGTCGAGTTGAATAAAAATTTTCTACATTCTTCAGACAATGCCAATATTATTGGTAACCATCTAAATCGCCTAAGTTAAACTTCTTCTTGTCTGAAAACGTTACAAATGTCCCATCTGAGGTCCATAACACGTGTTTTTTAACCCATGATAAACGGTAATCAATATGTTTTTTTTTTTTTTTTTTTCATTTTGGATGATGCTTCCGCTTTTTTAAAATGAATTATTTGGATCTTGATATGTAGTTCTAAACTGTTGCCTTGACACATGAATAAGTTCTGTTTGATTTGTGACCTTTTCGATACTACCACTGTTCATGTTATCTCATGAGCAAGTTTTCTTTCATCGCAAGACGTTAACTTTTTAGGCCTACCAGCCTTCTTTCTTTTCCTATTTCTAAGTGGCTTTCTGATAAAGTTAGAAACTGTATTAGGGCTGACGTGTAGTATACGAATAATCTGTCTAACACCTTTACCATTAATTTTATATGCAACAATTTGCCCCTTTTGGAAATAATTTTAATGTATTCCTTTAGGCAGTCCGAAAAACAAAAAACAAAAAAAAAAGTAATTTTTAACAAAATACGCTTTCTTCAACAAAAACAGTTAAAGAAACTCAATATTCACTTTTTTACTTGTGCACAATCCACCAAACAACAAATTTTGGAAAGTGTCCTTCTACTTTTTTTACACTCTCGAAATCATAAACGCTAGTTTTTCTACAATTCACTAATTAGCATTGATAGTAGAGATTTCAATTTTACGTGAAATTAAAGAAAACTTTGTTAAACAAAATCTGTATAAAAAATCTAAGGTCATTGTGCCTAAATGTGATAACCCATAAATGCGACAAAGTACTTCGACTGAAAATCTAAATGCATAAATCGCATACTGATAAATCATAATGGAACATACACATTTCAAGAATGGTTCGCGAAACTTTAAAAAAAATAATAAAGTTTTTTTCTAGTAGCATTTTCTTTTGCTATAAACATTGTTCACTATGGCTTTCCGAAGTCTTTTCCCAGTATTTTTAAAAAGTAACTGTAATTTTATTAATTTATCTTTAAAGGTCAAATAACCACTGTTACGTCATGTGCTTGAATATCCTTTACACCCATCAGAAGCAAATTAAAGAAAATACTACACATTTTTAATTAAAGGGGTTTAAATTTTTTTATCGTATTTAACGGTCTGTTTACAACATTTTCCTAAATGCGACAAATTTTATCCCTTAAATGCGGAAAGTTTTACAGTTGATAAATAAAGGTAAGTTTAACCATTTTTTACTTTTTAACACTTTCCAACAAGGTTGAAAAGTGAATGGTTATGGAATTTCTTGAAACTGATATATGTTATTCATGTTCACTATCGGATGTTCCCTATTGAAAATGGAGTTCATATCTCAACTGGTTTGTGTACAGGGACGCCCGAAAGCATTCCAAAACATTGTGTTCTATGAGAGGTATTTTTGTAAGCCATATTTATTACCATAACTGTACACAAATCTTAATGAAATTGAAATATGTTATTCAAGTTTATTTTCGGATGTTTCATATATAAAATGGAATAAATACTACCACTGTTTTGTGCACAGGGACACTCGAAAGTATTCCAAAGCATTGCTTTCTAAGAGAGGTAAAAAACCAAAGTTTAAACCAAATTTTAATACCTTTACTTTCCACAAAGCTTAATGAAATTGAAATATGTTATGCATATGTCCAAAAAATGTTTTCTACAGAAGATAGTATGATCAGCATTAGATTTACAGGGCCACACAAAAATATTCAGTTACATTAAGAGCCGTTAATAAAAGTTTGCTGGGATTGCACTTTCGTTTACATTAAGCGTTTTTAACACTGTCTAGCAATTTTTACGTGTGAATATGATTTCAATTTGCGTATCTGTCTGTTCGTCTGTCCCTCCGTCTGTTCACGCGCTAACTCCCGTAAATATTTATTTAATTTCTTGAAACTGATATATGTTATTCAAGTTTACTATCGGATGTTACCTATTGAAAATGGAGTTAATATCTCTCTTGGTTTGCGTACAGAGACACCTAAACGTTTTCTGTAGCATTGCGCTCTATGACAGATATTTCTATAAACCTTATTTTAATACCTTTACTGTACACAAATCAAAATCAAATTGAAAAATATTATTCAAGTTCACTATCGGATATTTCATATATAAAATGGAGTAAATACCACTACTGGTTTGTGCACAGGGACACTCGAAATTATACCAAAGCATTGCGTTTTATGATAGGTATATCTATAAACCAAATTTTAATAACTTTACTTTCCACAAAGCTTAATGAAATTGAAATATGTTATTCATATGCACAAAAGATTGCTTTCTATAGAATATAGTATGATGAGTATTAAATTTACAGAGCCCTACAAAAATATTCAGTTACATTAAGAGTTATTAATAAAAATTTACTGGAATTGCACTTTCGTCTACATTAAGCGTTTTTAACACTTTCTAACAATTTTTAAGTGTGAATATAATTTCAGTTTGTACATCTGTCTGTCTTTCTGCGACCTAACTCCGGTAAACTTTTATGGAATACCTTGAAATTAATATATGTTATTCAAGTTCACTATCGGATGTCCTCTAATGAAAATGGAGTAAATACCTCTACTGGTTTGTGTACAGGGACACCGGAAAGTACTGCAAACTATTGTTTTCTATGAGAAGTTTTTCTGTAAATCATATTTTAATAACTTTGCTGTACATATATCTTAATGAAATTGAAATATGTTATTCAAGTTCACTATCGGATGTTTCCTATGTAAAATGGAGTAAATATTACCACTGGTTTGTGTACAGGGAGACTTGAAAGTATATTGAGTTGTATGAGAGGTATTTCTACAAATCAAATTTTTATAACTTTACTTTGCACAAAGCTTAATGAAATTAAAATATGTTATTCATATACACAAAGGAATGCTTTCTATAGGATACAGTATGATTACTATTAGTCTTACAGGGCCACATAAAAATACTAAGTTACATTAAGAGCTATTTATAAAAATTTGCTGTAATTGCATTTTCTTTTACAGTAAGCGTTTTTAACACTTTCTAACAATTTGTAAGTGCGAATATGATTTAATTTGTTTACTTTTCTGTTCGATTGTCTATTTTTCTATTTGTGTGTTCCCCGGCCCGAGAGTACTTAAATATTTTCAGAATTTTTAAAAATTGATATAAGTTCACTATGGAATGTTTCCTATTTAAAATACCATTAATATGGCCTGCACAACGGGTTTGTGTACAGGGACACACACGAAACTTCTAATGCATTGCGTTTTAGGACAGACATTTTTTTAAATCCCATTTAAATAACTTTCTACTGTAAAAATCGTAAAGAAATTGAAATGTATTTTAATATTCTAAAATAATATTTTGTATAGAATATGATATGATCAATCTTCAGATTTACAGGACTACACTAAAATATTCGAATATATTAAGGGCAGCAGTTATAATCTAACGGCTGAATTTTCTTTTGCATTAAGCCTTTTTAACGTTTTTCAACGACATCTAAGAGTGGTTTAAATTCAATTAGTCAATCTCTATATTTTTTTGTGCTTCTGTCTGCGGTGTGATAATGTAGGCAAATAATATTGAAAGTTATACGATACAACAAGTACGTACAGTTGGAAAGTGTTAATAATTAATGCGTACTGCATGATTTTTCATTCTCGTTTTAACACTTTCCAACCAGGTTGAAAAATGTTAATGACTTCAGTTTGTCTGTCTGTCCGCGCTCTAACTCCCGTAAATATTAATGGAATTTCTTGAAACTGATATATCGTATTCAAGTTCACTATCGGATTTTCCCTATTGAAAATGCAGTGCGTACCTCTCCTGGTTTGTGTACAGGGACACCCAAAAATTTTCCAAAGCATTATGATCTATAAGACATATTTCTATAAACCGCATTTTGATACGTTTCCTTAGCACAAATCTTAATTGAATTGAAATATATTATTTAAGTTCACTGTCGGATGTTTACCATTGAAAATGAAGTAAATACCATCACTGGTTTGTATACAGGGACACCCGAAAGTCTTTAAAAGCATTGCGTTGTATGGGAGGTGTTTCTAGAAACCAAATTTTAAAAACTTTACTTTACACAAGTCTAATAAAATTAAAATACATTATTCATATGCACAAAAGAATGCCTTCCATAAAATGTTGTATAATTAACATTAAATGTACAGGGCCGCACAAAAATATTCAGCTACATTAAGGGATATTATTGGAAATTTGTGCAATTGCATTTTCGTTCACATTAAGCGTTTTTATCACTTTCTAAAAGTTTTTAACACTTTCCAACAAAGTTGAAAAGTGTTAATGACTTAGGTTTGTCTGTCTGTCCGCGCTCTATATCCCGTAAATATTCATAGAATCACATAGAGTTACACATACACTGTTCAGAAAAGAAGAGTTAAACACGGAGTTACACACAGCACTGTTACAAAAACGCAATGTTACACACATAGTTACACACAAACTATTAATAAAAATGCAGAGTTACACACAGAGCTACATACACACTGTTAGCAAAAAATTAGCGGTCGTGTGTAACACAAATCGTTCCGCACTTTGTCAAAAAAAAAAAAAAAAAAAAAAAAAAAAGGAAAAAGATTTACATATAGGAGCTACACATACAGTTATAAAAAGGCGAAATTATACATTGAGTTAAATACACTGTTAATAAAAAGGCAAAGTTACACACAGAGTTACACACTCATAGTTAAAAAGAATGCAGAGTTATACAGAGAGTTACACACGCACTGTTAATTATATACAGGGTTACATACACACTGTTAGTTACATATAGAGTTACACACACTGTTAGCAAAAACTCAGCGATAGACACAGAGTTACGCACACTGTTCAAAAAAAGAAGAATTAAACATTGAATTACACACACTGCTAATAAAAATGCAGAATTATACACAGAGTTAGATACACCGTTAATAAAAAGGAAGAGTTACACACACAGTTACCCACACACAGTTAATAAGAATGCAGATTTACACACACACACTTTTAATTACATACAGGGTTACACACACACACTGTCAGATACACATAGAGTTACGTAAACTGTTAGAAAAATTCAGCAATACACACAGAATTACACACACACACTGTTCAAAAACGAAGGATAACACACTATTAATAAAAAACAGAGTTATACACAAAGTTACACACATTCTTAATAAAATGGAAGAGTTACACACAGAGTTACGCACACTGTTAAAGGCAGAGTTACACATAGAGTTACACAACACTTTATCTTCAAATAGTTATGTGGTACTAAGTATTTTATAAACTAATAAAAAAAAAGAACGAAAAATCACGAATTACACAATGATTATTAACATTTTCCAACTGTACGTAATTGTTGTATCTTATAACTTTCAAAGTTCTGTGCCTACGTTATCACACAAAGATTAGACAGTAGTTCTGAAAGGCATGCAAACAGACTAATTGAATTCCTAATCATTCTTAAACATTGTTTGAAAGTGTTAAAAATGCTTAACACAAGAGAAAACGTAGACCTTCGATTGTAATTGCAGCTCTTAATGTATCTGAAAATTTTAGTGTAGCCCTGTAAATTTGAAGGTTAACAAAATCATATTTTATACAAAGCATTATTTTAGCAATTTAACAATTAATGTCAATTTCTTTATTATTTTCACAGAAGAAAGTTCTTTAAATGTAAATTATATAAATGTGTGTCCTAAAATGCAATGCATGGGCATTTTGTTTTGCGTGTCCCTGTACACAAACCATTTGTACAGGACCTATTAATGCCATTTTAATTTGGGAAAAATCAATAATGAATATGAACAACATATATATATATTAAATTCAGAAAATATTTACGGACGCTGGTTACGATAGACGGACAGATAGACAGATGGAGAGTCGGGCAGATAAATACACAAATTGAAAACATATTAACAATTAAAAAATGTTAAAAATTGTTAAATCGCTTAATGTGAACGAAAATACAATTCGAGCAAATTTCCAATAAAAGCTCTCAATGTAGCAGAATATTATTGTGTGGCCCTATAAATGTAATGCTAATCATACTACATTCTGTAGAAAGCATTCTTTTATGCATATGAATAACACATTTCAATTTCATTAGGATTTGTGCCAAGTAAAATTATTAAAATTTGGTTTATAGAAATACCTCTCATAGACCGCAATGCTTTGAAATACTTTCGGATGACCTTGTATACAAACCAGTTGTAGTATTTACTCACTTTTCTATAACAATCATCCGATACTGAACTTGAGTAACATATTTCAATTTCATTAAAATTTGTGCAAAATAAAGGAATTAAAATTTAGTTCATAGTAATACCTCTCATTGAACGCAATGCTTTGAAATACTTTCGTGCGCCCCTGTATACAAACGATTGAGGGTATTTACTCTATTTTCCATGGGGAACATCCGATAGTGAACTTGAATAACATGTATAAATTTCATTAAGGTATGTGTAAAATAACGGTAATAAAATATGGTTTATAAAAATACCTCTCACAGAACAGAATACTTTGGGATGCCCCTGTGTACAAACTAGTAGAGGCACACACTTCATTTTCAGTAGGGAACATCCTATACTGATCTTTAATAATATATATCAGTTTCAAGAAATTTCATAGTAATAAAAACGTTTAATATAAACGAAACTGCAATTTCAGCAAATTTCCAATACCCCCTGAATATTTTTCTGTGGCCCTGTAATTCTAACGATAATCATACTTCATTCTATGGAAATCATTCTTTTATGCATATGACTAACATATTTTGATTTCATTAAGATTTGTGCAAAATAAAGTTTTTAAAGTTTGGTTTACAGAAATACCTCTCATAGAATGCAATGTATCAGAGAATACTTTCGGGTTTCCCTGTATACATACTAGTGATGGTATTTACTCCATTTTCAATGGGGAACACCCGATAGTGATAGTAATGTTTAATAACATATTACAATTTCATCAAGATATGTGTAAAGTAACAGTAATAAAATATGGTTTATGAAAATACCTTCCATAGAACACAATGCTTTGGAATACTTTCGGGAAAACTTGAATAATATATATCAGTTTCAAAAAGTTCCATGAATATTTACGGGAGTTAGTACACGGACAGACAGACGGACAGACCCAAACCGAAGTCAATAACAGTTTTCAACCTTCTTTGGAAAGTGTTAATAACATTCAAGTAACTACCATGCATTAAATGCATTATCGCATTTAGGATATACTACCTTAAATGTGACAAAAATTTCCTAAATGCGACGCTGGTATACTTTTTTTTATAAATTACAGACAATTTTTTAATTTCTCGAAAAGAAATGGCACAAAACACAAGTTTAGAACTAAGAGTATAATGTTCAACCATTTTCTCTTTCTTTTCATATTTATTTATTTAATAAAATATCGTAAATTTCCTAAATGCGATAAAGTTACCAAAAATCACGTCACATTTAGGCACAATTACATTAATAGCTAGGATAAAAATACAGAAAATAATTTACAAAAATCAATTGTCCTTCTATTTTTTTTACTTTCTTCTATATTCAATAGAAGAAAGTATTGGATTCGTAAAAATTTTCGACCTCGGGTTTTTGATGGATTTACACGTTTTAAGAGCTGTAGAACACGATTTGACCATTTTTACTTTCTTCTATATGTAATATAGAGAAAGTATTGGATTCGCGAAAATTTTCGAAGTCCACTTTTTGATGGATTTACATGTTTTGGGATGTGGAGAACACGAATTAATAGTTTTTAGAAAATGTCTGTCTGTCTGTCTGTCTGTATCATTTTTTTGTGGACGCTGTATCTCACGAACCAATGAATGAAATTTAACCAAACTTGGTATTTAGTTGCACCCTGACATAAACTGGTGCTGATTAGATTTTGGGATCAATCGCTCAATAGGTGGCGTTGTGATCGCATTTTATGCAAATTTTTAACATGGCAGAATAGGACAAAATTCCGTATAAATGGGCATAAAGAGAGTTATTTTACACTTGTGATTGTAAAATTAATATGAATTATTGATAATAGTAGTAGTTAGCTAGGAAAAAAATTTTGTGCATGTGGGGGCATCGGTTCCCTCCCCCTGGGGGGGAAGTACCCCCCCGGGGAAGTAAATTTTCAAGATGGGTATCTTTCGAAAGGACTCGTTGATAATAGTAATAGTTAACTGGGAAAAAATTTTTGTGCATTTGGGGGCATCGGTTCCCCCCCCCCCACCGGGGGGAAAGTACCCACCCGGGGGGCAAAGTTTCAAGATGGGTATCTTTCGAAAGGTCTCGTCAATACCTTTAAAACGAATGGTTGAACCATAAATCTGTGATAATTTAAACCAAAGTTATCGATTTTTTTAGTTTTAACAAAACAAAACTTAGAAAAAAAATCGCAATTTTTTTTTTTTTTTTTTTAAACGAAATTTAACCAAACTTGGTATTTAGTTTGTCCCCGACATTAACTGGTGCTGATTATGTTTGGGCAGCATAGGACAAAATTCCGTATAAATGGGCATAATGAGAGTTATTTTAAACTTGCGATTGTAAAATTAATATGAATTATTGATAATAGTAGTAGTTAACTAGGAAAAAAAAATTGTGCATGGGGGGGCATCGGTTCCCCCCCTGGGGGGTAAGTACCCCCCCGGGAGGGTTAAATTTTGAAGATGGGTATCATTCGAAAGATCTCGTCAATACCTTTAAAACGAATGGTTGAACCATAAATCTGTGATAATTTAAAACAAAGTTATCGATTTTTTTTACTTTTAACAAAAAAAAAAAAAAAAAAAAAATAGTACTTTTTTTTTTTTTTTTTTTTTTTTTTTTTTTTAAATATTGTTACTGATTGAATATGTATAGGTAAATATAGAAGAAAGTCTTGTGGTGGCCACAACATACTAGTTACTTTCTTCTATATGTAATATAGAGAAAGTATTGGATTCGCGAAAATTTTCGACCTCCGTTTTTTGACGGATCTACACGTTTTGGGATGTCCTGAACACGAATTGATAGTTTTTAGAAAATGTCTGTCTGTCTGTGTGTGTGTCTGTCTGTCTGTCTGTCTGTCTGTCTGTGTGTTTGTATCATTTTTTTGTGGACGCTGTATCTCACGAACCCATGAATGAAATTTAACCAAACTTGGTATTTAGTTGCACCCTGACATGAACTGGTGCCCATTAGATTTGGGGATCAATAGCTCAACAGGTGGCGCTGTGATCGCATTTTATGCAAATTTTTAACATGGCAGCATAGGACAAAATTCCGTATAAATGGGCATAATGAGAGTTATTTTAAACTTGTGATTGTAAAATTAATATGAATTATTGATAATAGTAGTAGTTAACTAGGAAAAAAAAATTGTGCATGGGGGGGCATCGGTTCCCCCCCTGGGGGGTAAGTACCCCCCCGGGAGGGTTAAATTTTGAAGATGGGTATCATTCGAAAGATCTCGTCAATACCTTTAAAACGAATGGTTGAACCATAAATCTGTGATAATTTAAAACAAAGTTATCGATTTTTTTTACTTTTAACAAAAAAAAAAAAAACTTAGAAAAAAAAATCGTATTTTTTTTTTTTTTTTTTTTTTTTAACGAAATTTTACCAAACTTGGTATTTAGTTGGTCCCCGACATAAACTTGTGCTGATTATATTTGGGGATCAATAGCTCAACAGGAGGCGCTGTGATAGCATTTTATCTAAATTTTTAACATGGCAGTATTGGACAAAAATTCGTATAAATGTGCATAATAAGAGTTATTTTACACTTGTGATTGTAAAATTAATATGAATTATTGATAATAGTAGTACGTAACTAGGAAAAAAATTTTGCGCATGGCGGGGCAGTACCCCCCCCCGTGGGGGGTAAATATTGAAGATGGGTATCATTCGAAAGATCTCGTCAATACCTTTAAAACGAATGGTTGAACTATAAATCTGTGATAATTTAAAACAAAGTTATCGATTTTTTTTACTTTTAACCAAACAAACAAAAAAAAAAAAAAAAAAAAAAAAAAACTTGGAAAAAAATTCGATTTTTTTTTTTTTTTTTTTTTTTTTTTTTTTTTTTTTAATATTGTTAGTGATTGAATATGTATTAATTTTTACAAAAAAAATCTTTTTTTTTTTTTTTTTTTTTTTTTTTAAATATTGTTACTGATTGAATATGTATAGCAAAATATAGAAGAAGTCTTGTGGTGGCCACAACATACTAGTTAGAAAATGTCTGTCTGTCTCTGTGTGTGTGACAAAATTTTGTGGCAACTGTATCTCAGGAACTTATGCACAGAATTTCATACAAATTGGTATGTAGTTGCACCTTGACATAAATTAGTGCCTATCAACTTTTGGTAAAAATTGTCTGACAGGTTGAGTTGCCATCCCGCTTTTTCTAAATTTTTAACATGGTGATATAGGACAAAATTTTGTATAAATGTGCATAAAGAGAATTATTTTTTAGTAATCACTATGAAATTTACAAGAATTATTTATAATAGAGATAGTCAACTGGGAAAAAAATTTTGTATGTGTAGGAGCCTCGCCCCCCCCCCCCCCTGAGGGGAAGTCACCCCTCGAGGGGAGTAAATTTTCAAGATGGGTATCTTTCGAAAGGTCTCGTCAATACCTTTAAAACGAATGGTTGAACTATAAATCTGTGATAATTTAAAACAAAGTTATCGATTTTTTTTACTTTTAACAAAAAAGAACTTAGAAAAAAATCGTACTTTATTTTTTTAAATATTGTTACTGATTGAATATGTATAGGTAAATATAGAAGAAAGTCTTGTGGTGGCCACAACATACTAGTTTTTTTTTTTTTTTTTAACGAAATTTAACCAAACTTGGTATTTAGTTGGTTCCCGACATAAACTGGCGCTGATTACATTTGGGGATCAATAGCTCAACAGATAGCGCTGGGATCGCATTTTTTTCTAAATTTTTAATATGACAGTATAGGCCAAAATTTCGTATAAATGTACATAATGAGAGTTATTACTTTCTTCTATATTCAATAGAAGAAAGTATTGGATTTGTAAAAATTTTCGACCTCGGGTTTTTGATGGATTTACACGTTTTAAGAGCTGTAGAACACGATTTGACCATTTTTAGAAAATGTCTGTCTGTCTGTGCGTGTGTGACAAAATTTTGTGGCAACTGTACCTCAGGAACTACTGCACAGAATTTCATACAAATTGGTATGTAGTTGCACCTTGACATAAATTAGTGCCTATCAACTTTTGGTAAAAATCGTCTTACAGGTTGCGTTGCCATCCCGCTTTTTCTAAATTTTTAACATGGTGATATAGGGGAAAAATTTGTATAAATGTGCATAAAGAGAATTATTTTTTAGTAATCATTATGAAATTTACAAGAATTATTTATAATAGAGATAGTCAACTGGGAAAAAAATTTTGCATGTGTAGGAGCCTCGTGAACCCCCCTGGGGGTGAAGTCCCCCCTCGAAGGGAGTAAATTTTCAAGATGGGTATCTTTCTAAAGGTCTCGTCAGTACCTTTAAAAGGAATGGTTGAACTATAAATCTGTGATAATTTAAAACAAAGTTATCGATTTTTTTTTACTTTTTACGAAAAAAAACTTTGAAAAAAAACTTTTTTTTTTTTTTTTTTTTTTTTTTTAACGAAATTTAACAAAACTTGGTATTTAGTTGGCTCCTGACATAAACTGGTGCTGATTAGATTTGGGGATCAATCGCAAAACAGGAGGCGCTGTGATCGTATTTCTTCTAAATTTTTAACATGGTAGTATAGGACAAAATTTCGCATAAATGTACATAATGAGAGTTATTCTTAACCTGTGATTGTAAAATTAATATGAATTATTGCTAATAGTAGTAGTTAATTAGGAAAAAAATTGTGCATGTGGGGGCATCGCTTCCCCCCCCCTGGGGGGAAGTACCCTCTGGGGTGGGGTAAATTTTCAAGATGGGTACCTTTCGAAAGGTCTCGTCAATACCTGTAAAACGAATGGTTGAACTATAAATATGTGGTAATTTAAAACAAAGTTATCGATTTTTTTTACTTTTAACGAAAAAAAAAAAAAAACGGATTTTTTTTTTTTTTTTTTTTTTTGTTACTGAGTGAATTTGTATAGGAAAATATAGAAGAAAGTCTCGTGGTGGCCACAACATACTAGTTTTTAACTTGTGATTGTAAAATTAATATGAATTATTGATAATAGTAGTAGTTAACTAGGAAAAAAATTCTGTGCATGTGGGGGCATCGCTTCCCCCCCTAGGGGGGGGGGGGGGGGTAAATTTTCAAGATGGTATTTTTCGAAAGTTCTCGTCAATACCTTTCAAACGAATGGTTGAACTATAAATCTGTGATAATTGAAAACAAAGTTATCGATTTTTTTTACTTTTAACGAAATTTTTTTTTTTTTTTTTTTTTTTTTTTTTTGTTACAGAGCAAATTTGTATAGGAAAATATAGAAGAAAGTCTTGTGGTGGCCACAACATACTAGTTTACACAGTGTATTTGTAAGATTAAAGCCTGCATCAGTGATATATTTGGCTTGGGTTTTCACTCTACAGTCAAGTTTTAGGTTGATTTCTTTAGAAATCGACCTATTGCAATCACTTCATTTATCTATCTATCTATCTATCTATCTATCTATCTATAATGAAAATTTTGTCATAACGATAACTTCCGAAATAATACTCCAAATCGAATCAAATTTGGACAGGGAACTGATTTTATAAATACAGTGGTGGAAAAAATTATAAAGTCACTTAAAAATATGATATAATTAAAAAACAAAAGATCAAACATTTACAAAATTTCATACATATATATTACTAGCAGGCTTTGCCCGCTTCGCTGGACGTTAAACTTAAATGATTTGTCAAAATGCCATATCTTTATTAATAACCTAAGTTCTCGCTGTGATTGGTAGAGGTTTTCTCGCTCCCAATGTTAGGAGTCTGGGTCCCCACTGTCTTCGGCACAACTTATGCACTTCTTACTTCCCCACCCTCAGCGGGTGAGTTCGAAGTTTTGCAAAATCCCACTAATATACATAATGCGTACACTTAATCAATATCCACACACCAAAATTCGCCATTCTAAGATAATTCAAAGCGAATTCAAACGGAAAAACATGTTTTTACACATGTTTATTGCCCTCCGACTCCGAGAAGGGGGGGGGGGTGGGGGGGGATTTCGAATTTCGTGAAATGCAGTTACAATAAGTGCCGGATGCATACAAACAATTTACACACCAAATTTCGTGACCACAGAAGTCTTTAATAGACAGTATTATAAATAAATAAATACGAAAAGCACAGCTTAAGTATCGGAGCCCTTTGGTAACTGTAAATATTTTAAGCCGTTTTTGCGATGAACTGAATTGGCTATCTCAATTGTGCAATTAAAGATCTTGGCGAGAAACGTCCGAGCTACTTCGGTGCCGAATTTCAAATTTTGCCAAAGGGATCCAATACTAAAGCTGTTCCATATCGAATCTGGGTTGAAAACGGAAAAAGGGTAAAATAAATTAGAAATATCAGACCTATATTTATAAATTTGATACCGAATGAAAGGGGCGATTTTGCTGAATCCAGGGGTTCGAACAGTTTTTCGATGCGACAATTAGATTTTTAAAAAATAACTAATGTATGAAATTTAAGTGGCAACGGAAAAACGGATAAAGGGAAAAATAAATTAGAAATGTCAGACCTATCATTACAAATTCAGTACCAAATGAAAGAGGTGATTTTTCTGAATCCTGGTGTGTAAACAGTTTTTCGATACGACAATTAGATTTTATAAAATTAACTAAAGTATGAAACTTAGATGGCAACACTTCATTTCAATCTTTTCATAATTTGTAGTGCGAATCACGCGAATACAAAAATCTTTAACTTAAAAAATTATTTTTATATTTTATTTTTCCATTCAAAGCATTTTATTGAAAAAATATTTATGGCGCATGCGCAGGCGTATTATACCCACAATTTAAACACTAATCATAATTTTGAAAATTTCTATAGATATAATTTCAAGTTGGGTGAAGACCTAAGTTTCTGCCAAGCGCCGTTGAATTCCGTCCAGCCGTTCTCAAGTGATGCCCGGACAAAAAAAGCGACATTCGGACACGATGACACACACACAGACACAGACACACACACACACGCACACACACAGGCAAAATTTTCTGAAGTCATTTTCGGCTTTCATGGGCTGTAAAACGTGAAGATATCGCAAAATTTTTTTATTCCGACAAATTTACAGACAAAAGTCTGATTTTATTAATATAGATATGCTACAAGGAACAAAAGGAAAAAATAAATTTATTAATAACTACAATAACAAAAGGTTAGTAGACGTAAGAAAAATTTATGTACAAAGAAAGCTGGAAAAAATTATAATGTCGATACATGTATTTCATCAATAATCGATGTGAGACCCTTTTTTTTCGATAACTGTGAGTAGTCTCTTGTTCATTGAATCTATCAGACCACACAAAGTACTTGCATCAATATTATTGCAGCAGTTTTTAATAGCATTCATCAAATCTAATTTTGAATTGAATTGTCATCCATTTTTGTAAACATTTCGGGCTAAAATTCCCCAAAGATTTTCTATTACATTCAGATCGGGGCTAACAGCTGGGCATTGAAGGCATTTCACCTGGTTAGCTTCCAGCCAAGATTTAGTTGACTTCGAAACATGAACGGAAGCGTTGTCCTGCTGAAATGTCCAGTCTCCTGAAGTTATAAGAGGAGCAATGGGTAATAAATTATCTCCTAACATATCTTGATACATAATTGAATTCATTTTGTTATGGATGAAAACAATTGAAGTGGTTCCACCGGTAGCACATGCAGCCCAAACCATTACCGAGCCACCTCCAAATTGACGCTTTGAAAAAATATGAGGTTCCTGTCGTAAATCATGCCAAAAATATTTATAGCAGTCGGGTCTATCGAAATTAAATTTCTTTTCATCGGAAAAGACAATATCTCTCCAATTTGTGCCTTCGGTTAAATGTTTTCGGGCAAAGTCTAAGCGAGCATATTTGTGGTGTTTCGAAAGAGGGTGTTTTCCTTTAAATTTTTTAAACTGAACAATGGGATTGCTACTTAAAACATTTCTTACCGTTCGGCTTGTACATGGTAATTGTAAATGTTCTTGAATTTGGGCAGACGACATTTTTTGTCCGCAAGCTAGCTTCCGGATTTGTCTTGATTGCCTTACAGTTAAGGATTTCGGTCTTCCTGTACGCTTCTTACTGCCGTAATCTTCGGGATTTCTGAGAAAACTGTTTACTGCAGCCTTGGACCTTCTAATTTTTCTTGCAATATTAGAACCAGACATTCCAACTTCATTTAAAGTTAATATTTTAATTTGTTCACCATTGGATAACTGTTTTCCTCTTGGCATTGTATTAAACACATCAAATACAAAATGAATGCACGTAACACGTTTATATTTACCTAAACTTTCCTAGGAACCTGTTTTCTCATGTCTGGCATTATGCCAAAGGAGGCTAGAACCATCGGCTTTATAATTTTTTCCAAGTTGTTTTTCATTGGTTGTAAGAAATTAGCATAATTTATGTTCCCTATTCCGTTTTTCTAAACAAAGTTTTTGCGCATTACTTCGATGTTGATCATGCAAATGAAAATAGAATTTGCATTATCAACAAATTCCATTACTTTTTGACTTTTGTAAATTTTTCTATCGGCTTTATAATTTTTTCCAGCACTGTATAATATTGGTTTATGATCCAATACTTGATAATCAAGCGAGAATTCCTCGCGATACAAAAGATTTAGAATATTCAGAATATTGCTTCTACATCTAGAAATGTGTACACTAGAAATTCTCTATCATTTCGTCTATTCAGTTTAATGGCGTGCCTCATGTGTATAGCTAGGAAATCTATATTTCTAGTTTAAGGATCTAGAAAATGACCACTTGTTCATTGTAGATGAAGGCGGTATATATTTTTTTTCTCAGTGCACAGAATTCGCTGATTTTTTGCACACTTCTTCAAAATAGAATTGACTAGTGAATTGAACGAAGGATATTCCTTTTTTTCTTTCTTCCTTTTTTTTTTCGATAATAACTCATTTAATAAAGCTATACGTGGGGTAAAATGAATCGAAATATGTATTTTTATGCATACAACTTTAGCAAAAGTACCAAAAAAAAAAGGAAGAAAGAAAAACCTTGTTCATGCACTAATGAATACTATTTTGAACAAATATGCAAAACTTCAATAAAATTGGTCCGTTAGTTTTTGAGTAATCGTGTCCGCCGCCTTTTTGAAGGGTCTCCGGAAACCAATACCCAAGTGATTTTGTTCCAAAATTCGTAAAGATGTTTTACAAAATATTGTTTAATTGCTGCTCTTTTATAGGCTCGAAATTTTGAATAAAATTTTTTATTTATTATACTAAGAAAGAGAGAGAGAGAAAAATGCATTTTTACTTTCCGAACACTTAAGTGAGAAAAGTATTGTAATCATGTCAAAAATCCGAATTTGAGATTTTGATGTTTCTATATGTTTCGAGGTCCCCTGAGTCCGTTTCCACTGTTTTTACGATGATGTATGTATGTGTGTGTGTATGTCTATGAGGGAACACGCTACACGCTAGCGTCTAAACGCTTTGTTTGAATAAGCTGAAAGTTGGTACGTATATTGTAAGTCACCATAGTACGAACCCTATTGATTTTGGGGAATCTAGCACTTATAGTTTTTTACAGGGACATAAAGAAAAATACTTTATCATTATGGCCTATGGGACCAAATTTTTAAAAGTGCGATAGCATCTAAACGCCTTATTCAATTGAGCTGAAAATTTATATGAATATTGTAAATCACTGTTGCACTAACCATAAGCATTTTGGTGAATCTAGCATTTATAGGTTTTTACAGGGACACAACGAAAAATTCTTTATCATTGTGATCTTATGCACTGTAAATACAAGTGTCTGAAATTCAGACACAATTGTGTCTGAAACGGGTGTTTAATTTTAAGATGCTAAAATGTGTCTTAAAAGGCACATCGTTTCACACTCGAAACGTCTGAAATTCCGCCATCTTTGATCCTGTCTATAGTGAATATTTTTCATAAATAAATAAATAAATAAAAAGATGCGTTTTATACTGTTTACCTGTGAGAAATAGATTTTAGAATCTCCTAGAGCATAAAAAAAAATATATTAATAATTTTTACAAAAGTATTCCCCGTTGCCCCCTCCGGGAATCGAACTGACAGCCAACGGATTCAAAGACGAGCGTCTTCCCAATCAAGCCATTGGTGCTCGCGCTGTACTCTGCTTGTATAAAGAAAAATATTCTAGTATCCGTAAAACAAATCGAAGTTTTGTCTTTGCAATAAAACTGTCCATAAGAAGTAAAGCTTAATACATATTATCTTAAATTTCATGTGTAGAGGTTTAGAGGTTTTTCTTTTCTTTTTTTTTTTTTTTTTTTTTTTTTGTAAAATGCGTAATAAATATGAAAAAATAGTAGCCTATGGATTTTAAACGATTTTTTTTTCTGGTATTTGCAAGAAAACAAACTATATACATGACACCAAAAAAAAATGCACTTTTACAATTTGAAGTGTAGGGGAACATAAAATAATTTTTTAAACGCGAAAAAAAAAAATCAATTATGCACAAATTGTTTAAGATTATTTAGTTACGAATTCGCTTTCTTAGCTACAAGTTACATGCTTCGTTTATCTTAATATATTTTTTGATTTATTACATGTGAGAATTTCAAATAAAAATTAACTTTGTTTTTTAATTTTTAACAGAATAAGATCCGTGGCTAAGTATTTTAAAAAAGTTAACTACTTATATTACATAAAATAATGTGAAATTTATTTGTTTAAAAAAATGTTAAAACAGGATATGCATGCTGCTTAAAGTAGATTCCATATGGAAATCTGAATTTCTAAGTGTCTGAAATTTGTAATGTCTGAATTTTTAAGTGCATAAATTGTAAAATGTCTGAAATTTTATGTGTCTTAAAATGTTATATGTCTTAATTTCAGACATATCAACCTTATTCAGACATTTATCTCAGCTCATTTATAAAAAAGACGCTTACGTGTCTTAATTTAAGACAGCACGTGCGTCTGAAATTTTGCATGTGTAAGTGTTTCAAACATTTATGTGTCTGAATTGACATTTCAGACGCATTTCTGTCTGAATTTAAGATGCTTCTATTTACAGTGTGGGCTCAAAGTTCAGTAGCGTTAAATAAAACATCGTGTAATATATGGAGAAAATACTCAAACACCCTATTATGGTTTTCTCTCTTTTGTTTGTTTAACAACTCCTTTCTTTACTTTATCTACAAAACTGTTAATTACTCAATGTTCGGAAAGTCGAGTGGAGTCACTCCAGATTTTTTCTTTTTTAGCTGTTGAAACCCATATAACTCCTTAATTCATTTTATAAAATAAGTTTATGTGAAAAATTTGAGACCATGAAAAAGCCAATAAATTAACTTCATCGCAATATAGACAGAGTTACCCCGAGAGAGAGTTTCAGGAAGGTATTTTGCCCTGCCTGCCCTGAAGTTGTAAAAATAGCGCCCTTCTTCCCCCTAATAATAATAATAATAATAATAAATGCACCTTTCATGCCCCTTATCTGAAAGAAAAATAAAATTCGCCCGTATTGCCTCTTTGTATTAGAGCACAAATTTAGGAGAAAACAACCTACAAACTTCAAAAATAATGGTATACTGAAGGTAAATGCACATATATATATATATATATATTATGTATAAGTAAACCTATTGTGTATGACCTTCAACACTTATTTATTTATTAGTAACAAACAAAAGTAAAGAAAGTTAAAATTTAAAAAAGTAGTTATGCTGTGCATACTTATAATAGAAATTTTGAACGGGTGTGGATTTTAAATGTTAAATATGGCCTTAAGAATACCAAACTGCTCTTAAAAATTTAAAAAGTGGATTTTTTTTTTTTCTTTTTTACTAGCAGCGCCCTGCCTTATTTTTTTTATTTTTTTTTCTTTTTTAACCCAGGGGAAACTCTAATATATCTTGCAGAGCTATGCAAAAGAGCACATTTGAGAAAGTATACATTAAAATTTAGAAATTCGATAAGTTTGATACTAATATTAGTTATCATTTTTCTCGTAACTTTTAAATCATAGAACGTAAAATCGTAAATAAAGTAACACATAAGTGAGGATTGTCCATATTTCTACGCCACACATATACAAAAAATCAATTTTTATTTTAGGTTAAAACTCTCTAGACACCTTAAAAGGAAGGTTGTGTTTAGTTTTGGGCTTGAGATTAAAGCTAATTGACTACACGAGGTTCCTAGGCCTAGGGTGTGTGTGTGGGGGGGGGGGGGGTGTACCCTCTTTACGGGTCTTTCTAAGAGGTCCTATCCTGTATTTACGCGAGTTATGGAGGGAAAAAAAAAAAAAAAAAAAAAACGAAAAACTCCGAACGGCTAGGTCGACGAGCGCGACCTGGGCTTGAACCCTGTATTCTTGTCCAACAACTCTTGAGCATAGAACTGCTCGCAAGGAAATTAGTGACACCTTTAAATAAAACAAAATTATAAATATAAAATCACAAAAGGGTGCAGAAAGTTTTTTCAGCAGTGGATGTAAATACACTAAAATAAACTAGACAGTGTTTCAGCCCAGCATAAATTCTCCCAAAAAAAAAAAAAAAAAAAGTTTCTAGACAAAAAATACGATTATTTAGCTTTTCAATACAGATTTTTGTTTAGTAAAACATAATGGGATTATAATTATAATTTAAGTGATCTTTTTGTATTACGATTAATTCAAGATTACTTTAAAATAAAATTTTATAATTGACATTGCAAAGCGATGACATAATTTTTACAATTTTATGATTATTATTATTATCGATTGCAATCGATTACGATTATACAATTAAGTCTGATTGATGGTATTCGTCTGTGGAGTAGGTCAAGGCCGGTTGTCTACAAGAGGGACCTACACCTGAGTGGAATTAAGGGTCTATTTAAGGGGTTTTAGTACTCAAAAGAATATTATAGAGAAAACCACAAGAAATCCTAAGGCTAGGCCAACAACTGCGATATGGGTTTGAACTCGGCACTTCTCGTTTACCAGCTTTGAGAATTTTCCCTAAAAGATTTAAGGATTAGGGGTTCTCTTACATTTTTTCTTATAAATGATTACTTATTTCTATACAAAATACTGGAAAATCTTTTAATACCTAGACACGAATCATGATTTAATTTTTTTGTTATATGATAAGTTGACCAAATTCTCTAAAGGCAAAAAGCAAGACAAATAGCGTGATGTCCCCAATTTTGGTACGAGAAGTGGGGATAAAAATTATTTATAGAAAACAAATTTTATGTAAAAAGGAAAATATGTTACAGTTTTTTGAAATGTTTCATTTTACTAATGCTAAAATAATATATATAAAAAACTGCCATTTTTAAGGCCCAAAATGTGAATTTTGTGTGATAGTTTTATTAGAAAAGAAATTAAGTTGAAAGATAATTTTATGTGTTTCTCGAAATATAGACAATATTCTTAATTTTTGAGCTAAAAAAAAAAAAAAATTATAAACCACAAAAATATATTAATTGTATTATTGAAATTAATTATCACATGAAAAACTTACATATCATATGAAACTTATTATTGCATTTAATGGAACTTAATACATTAAAAAATTAATTATTTGTATTTTGATCAATTGATCAACATTACATGTTTCAAACGATAATTAATGTTAGTGCTGCCATCTACTGATACAAATGTAAAACAAATTAAAAGATTTAAAACTGGCCGAAAAAAACGCATATTGAATTGTTGCCGAACAGAATCTCTTGACCAGGCCCTGACTAACGGCAGGGCATACGGGGCAAATGCCCTGGGCCCCCCTTCTTGCAGAAATTCTGCAACCTAAAGAGCTCTTATGCCACTGCAAGGGGGCCCCCAGAATAGGCTTGCCCCGGGGCTCCAAGTAGTCTAAGTCGGGCCCTGCTCTTGACCACTGGTGAGGCACATTCTGAATGAAATGAATAGAATAAATAATACATTTATTTACATTTACAATGGAATCAAAAAATTTTATTCGATATAATAAGGTATGGCTTCAGTTTTCAAACCTAGTCTCGTCTTTCCTATTAAACTCAACTAAGTAAAGATATCAATTTTTGAAGAATTTTCTAGTAAGAAAGGTTGAATTTTAGCAACATTTCAGTGTCAAATTAAGAATATCATAACAAAGATTACAATTCTACACTGTCAAATTCAAATAATTCGATGCACAAAAAAGATTTTTATCTGAAAATTTGTTAATGTTTGATGCTGCCATCTATTGAGCTTTATCATTATTATCTTTTCACACATTGTGATTTTGTGTCCGATTGATTACACTGGGTCCTAGTTAATATAGACCCTCCACGGAGGCTATTCTAAGGGGTCCTATCACGTATTTACGTGAGTTTTGGGGAAGAAAAAGGAAAACTCTGACAGATCGATGAGTGAGACCAGTGATCAAACCCGGCACTTCCGATTTACCTGTTTTGAGGACAGGACCGCTGGAATGCATTTTTTCACAAAATGTTAGTAATTTTTCTTATTTTCTACTAAATTTAATAGAAGAAAATATTGGATTAATTAAAAATTTGTGATTCCCGGTATTGAACACGATTTGGACATTTTTAGAAACAGTCTGTCTGTGAAAATTTTTTATTAAAATTTGTTAAAAGTCAATGAATGTTCTTTGCATGCTTGAAATCCAAGGCCATTTTGTCCAGAATTTCCTTAAAAAATAGAAAAATATGAATATATATATATATATATATATATTGAATGGCTTTCTCATCCCTCTGCAAACCTTTTTTTTCCCTTTTCTTTTTCTTTCTTTCTTTTTTTTTTTCTGTGATGCTTGATATCCGTGATGTACGAGATGCAATTTAATTCCACCGAAAAATTAAAGCAATGCATTTCACAATGTTCATGAGACATCTCTGCTTTTGATACAATTAAAAATGATTGCATGTAGCAGCTCTATTACAGCCATGAAGTGGATGAAAATAAATTTGAGTACCTTTTGGGTTAATGGAACTAATTAAAAAATTTAATTTAATAAACCATCTGAATATTATTTTAAAATCCTTTAATCAATCATAACTTCCACAAAATACATAGTAGAATATTAAAAAAAAAAAAACAAGAAAAAGAGAGAAAAAAAAAACTTTTCAAGAAGACCAAAATAAATGTGCTAGAGGAGAAAATAATTCTTAACAAATATGTTTTTTAGCAATTTACATAGATTTTTAAACTTAGTAAAAGCTTTTTGTGTATAATTGTTATATTTTCTTGTTACTTAATCTTTTACTGGTCCTATTTAATATCACTTCTCTGGTCAGTGTTACCAAATTTTAAACTTCCCTTTTTTTTTTTTTTTTTTTTTTTTTTCAATAGCCACCACTAAATTTTAACTGTAACGGTTGCCTAAACACTTCGAAGGTTATTCGTCCATTATGTATATCAATTATCACTCTTCAAAATTATTAATTGTAGTTGAATAAAAGAGACCCTAAATTTGGCAACACTCTTTAGAGGGCTTTAGTGCGTTAGGGCCGGCAAAAGGATACGCTAAAAAGGACACGCTACTAAGTATAATTTTAAAAAATCATTAAAAATTATACTGTAATACAAAACCATAACTCCCTTGGAATTAGGAAACCAATAAGAATTGTGTTACGCCAATTAACTAAATTTAGTGATTTTTGGACTGTGCGCGCATAATCATTGCTTATATCCATTTTCAAAAAACGCAATTTAAAGAAAAAGGCTTTTTTTATAATCCTATCTAAAAATTAATTTACCAACAGTTGGAAACTGGAAGATTGATATTATACACAATCATTCCATAAATGACCGGATACTTTCAATTTTAGACATTTTGTCAAATACCTTATAAAGTACTTCCTGAATTATCTTGAAACTTCAGGAGTGTAAAGAACACATAACATCTCACATATATCAACGAAAGTTTTGTCCCGAAAGCAAAAAAAAGGACCAATAAAAACTTAAATAAAAACGAAAGTGTTTTGAATCACGCTGTAAAAAGCAATGCTTGAAATACTTTTTGGCTGTAGCATGTGATTATGAGGCTTCTTTTAATTATTTGTATATATTTTTGAGGTTACCATATACAGGGTGATTATAATTAAAGTTACGATTTCAAAACGCTATAATTTTAAAACTACCCATCAGAGTGATTTGATATTTTACCAGACCAATCGTGAGGCAATGAAATTTTGTTTGGGGGAGGAAAAAAATAGTTCCAACATGTTCCTATCGATGGCGCTGTCGGGGTAATGTCAGGGCAAACGCCTAAATGGACTCATTAAACACAGGAATGTTGTTAGCAACACTATGGAATAGCAGGAAACAATAGACTTCAAGGGTTTACTACAAATTTTTTAGCAAAAAGACAAGAATACGTGTTTTCAGCGGAAACAGTCATGGCGAAAAGAGAAAAAGAGGAGCTTCATGAAACAAATACTTTACGGATAATTAACGGCACATTTTGGAACTATATATATATATATATATATATATATATTTATTAAGCGAAACAAAATTGATTCCCATGACAAAAGTGTTTCCTGAAATATCTTCTGTCTCTGAGGGACTTCCCACATACTTGCAGGCAAGGGAACGGCCAGTTTCACACCAATATAAACCGAACTGCAAGATTTCCCGAATTGCAAGATTCATACCCGAATTCTCGAACATAAAAGAAATTTCAAAAACCGCGATATACGTTCTAAAATAGTGCAACATGCCATAGAAACCGACCATCTACCTGATTTTAGCAATACTAAAATAATCATATCTAACTGTTCAAATTATCATTCAAGAATTTTCCTCGAGGGCTAGTATACGAAGCAACAGTTTTCCCGGCTTAATGAGGCATGCGCAGTTCCCGCTGAATTCACTGTACTCTATTAAAGGAGTTCTCTTGTTCTACTCAACGAATTATTTTTTGATGTTTTACTGATGAGGAGCCTGTAAAAGGCTCAAAACGTTTAAATTTATGTTATGTGTATTTTATTGTTTTAAATTGTATATTTTTGGTGTATAGTGTCTCGGTTTTTGATGTGATTAAAGTTTAATATAATTATATATGAGACGTGATGATTTTTAAATATTTTAATTATAAATGTAATTCATAATTTCAGTGGCAAATCTCCCCCTAAATTTTCCTCTTGCTGCAAATGTTTATATTTTAGAATTTTTCACTTTTATAGCTCCTCAGAAGATATTTAACTGCTAAAACAATTCTTTTCCCCCTTAAAAATCTAATTTATAGCCATAAAATTACCGAAAATTGATGAAAATAGGGGGACGACCTCCGAAAACGGTGGGTGATAGGGCAAAATGGGCGTCATATTCGAATGCAGGAGGTGATTTTACATAAGAATTTATAAAAATGGTGTTGGGCTGATTTTCCTGCAGAGCAGTGTTTTAATGTATATTGTCAGTATATATATATTTAACGGCCCTCTTCACTCACCGCCGCCGGATGCCCGAGCCAATGTTATTCTACGGGAAAATTTTCTTTACAAATAACTTATTAACTAATACATAGTTTTAAATTCTGTTTTCATATTCAGAAAATTCCCAACTGTTAAATGGACGCACCTTTTTTAAAAATGTATTTTTTTTAATTTTTAATATTTCATTTTGAAATTTCAAAATGAAAAAAAATTCACATATTGAAAATTCGTACTTTGCAGCTTCAAAATAAAATATAAAAAATTAAAAAAATAATTTAAAAAAAAAAGTCCGTCAATTTAACAGTTGGGAATATTTAGAATGTGAAAACAGAATTTAAAAATATGTATTAGTTAATAAGTTATTTGTAAAGAAAAATTTCCCATTGAATAACATTAGCTTCGGCTTCCGGCCGCGGTGAGTGAAGAGGGCCCTTAATTTGGTCGATATGTTTATACAGAAGGAAAAAATCGCAACATTTATTTTGTTGAAATTTTTATCATAAATTGCTTTTTTGAGCAATGTACTCATTATTGCAATTCAACAATTGAACGAACAACTGCAACAATTGTTTATAAATAATATGAACAATGTACGAAATTTTATTTCGTTACAACAATCAAATGCTCTACTTTTTAACATTTTTCTTCAGTCTGATTACAGACCCTCATCTGAGAATGGCGTTTCTATTCTTAGGTATAGTCATCGTGAGTTATCTTTGTTCAAAAGTTACTCATATGGCTTATTTTAAAAATTTTCGAGTATCATCCTAGTAATGATGCTCGTAAAATTTACATATGTCTAGTCACCTTTGCTGGATGCAGTATGTTGGAGAGTAATGATATTCCAGGTGAGAAAACTATTCATTCATTCTTTTCTACATCAAATTTTTCGGCAAGTGTTTGTTTTAAAAATATTGATATTCTTGACCAAAACGAAAATTATTCCTATCCAATAACTGAAGGGCCAAATTACAATTCCGAAATCATTAAGAGAAAATAGATCAGTTAATGTAACAGTTACACTGCAACATACAAAAATCGATTCTTACATGCAAAAATAAATAAATAAACATATAAATTGATTTTTAAAAATATTAGTATTAAACTTGCAAATACAATTATCCTACTGTTTGCAAATGCACAATATTACTTTTATTTTATTTTATATTATATATTAAGACTTTTGTTCTTAAGAACAATATTTAACTTAATTCGATTCTCGGAATTCGATTTTATGTTAATTAAACATCACATGATTGAGCAGACAACGCTGGGAAGAGCCCATTGAATATAGCCGAAATTACAGTTACTTACCCCGTGGTAACACTTATGCCACCTCATCTTACATCTTCTGTTTATTTCATAATCTGGTAATTTAAGGATTAAAAGGCATTTTTAACACTTTTAATAGACACTATAACAAAAGTAAATAAATTAAAAAAAAAAAAAAAAAAAAAAAAAATAGCTTTATATGCGATTAAAAATTGCATGTTAAAATTACAAAGCTTTTCGCCATAATTTTATGGCATCTTCAGGTGCAGATTCTGTAACTGCCATGACATTATGGCGAAAAGCTTTGTAATTTTAACATGTATTTTTTATTTGTATATAAAGACTAATAAAAAAAAAAAAATACATGTGTTAAAGTGTCTGTTAAAAATATCTGACCGACGCGTGTATTTTTTACCATTTTCTTCTTTTTCAAGTAAATATTTGAAGATGTTTCATAATATTTTTAACACTTACACGTGTACACTCTTTCAAAGTTATGAAATTTTCATTTCCCTTTATTTCTATTCATTTATTCTACAAATTATTCTTACTTTTGTTAATTTTACAGTTAGCCGTGTCCCTGAAGATAACTATATTATTTTACACGTCATGCCTCCTTTTGGAGCACCTGCGGTATAATTCGCTAGTTTTATGGACGCATTGTTTTTACAAAGCAGGTTTTTTGTTACGAAATGCACGAAGCTGAATACATTTATGAATGCATAATTAATCCAATGGGTCAGAAAAAAGCGTTCAATAAAGAAAATCTGTACATGACTTCCGAAAATTTTACGAACATTTAGTATTTAACAGATGCTTAATATTTTTTCTTTCAAATCACATTATGATATAAGCACTAGTGGATCTGTAGCTCAGGACCCTCAATGGCCCACTTGCAGAGTGCTCATTTCTGAAAAGGTCAGTTTTATTTATTCTATATTTTCAATACAGTCAAACCTCGTTAACGTGAACACTGTTAACGTGAACTACTTTTAACATGAACTGTTTCCACAATCCCCTTCAAAATGAAGATTAGTTACTGATAGCAGGAACTACTGATAACATGAACAAACTTTTTATCCCCCTTAAGATTCACGTTAACGAGGTTCGACTGTATTAATTGTTAATCTATATAGATTCACACACACATATGTGCATGTAACAAAATTTATATGTAACTCATATATATGCTTATATCTGTACTGATAAGTATAAAGGATTTAAGTCCATATTCTTGATTTTTCAGGAGACGAAAAATAAAGTTAAACTAACTAAAAACTAATCAGAAGAATCGATTACGAAAAAGGGATTAGGTTGATTTATACCCTTTATACCGTTCAGTGATTGTCAACCTTCATTTAATAAAGGGAAAAAATTGAATTAAAATATTCTATACAAAGATTAATGCTAAATTTCTGACTTGAATCTTTTTTTACCAATGGATTTTCTCAAAGACTAAATGACATGGATTTAAATCCTTTATACCGATCGATAGAGAATTTTGTTTCTGGGTCTGACTATGTACTTAACTCAAAATCGACATTTTTGGATTTAAATCCTTTATACTTATCAGTACAGATATATTGTTACATATTCGAGGTTAGTGTACTGTCCGTGAGCAAATAACAAATCTTCCAGAGACTTAAAATTTGTTTAACAGAATATTCCCGAAGATTACAAGTCTGTGAACCAAGTATCAGCTTCAGATATACTATAGTAAACACAGATTAAATAGTAACTGACAACATAAACATACGGCACAAACTGCATCTTATATATAACACACAGCATAGGCTGTATTCAATAACAGAAGTTTAGTGAGATAGTTCTTAACATTTCGAGCGCTTGCCTTCAACTTAGGACAATTGAAATGCAATCCTATTATTTATAGTCTTGCATACTTCCAGAACTTTCTGGATATTTCGTGAAATATTCGATTTAGAGCTTGGATAATCGATAATAATTTTTTTTTCACACTAAACTCGCCAAAAAAGATGCCAATGGGCGGTAATCGCGCCTAACTGGCGCCAAATTTGTTATAAATTTCAAACAGTTTTTTAGTCGCCAATTGCCCATCTGCGCAGCACTAGTGCGACGTTAAACCCAACCAACCAACCAACCAACCCATCTGCGCAGCACGAGTGGTTTTTCGTGCGACGTAAAAACCCAACCAACCAACCAATCAAACAGTGTTTGAAAAGGGTACGAATTTATTTTAAAGCCGTAACACGTCATAAAAGCGGAAAATTAATATTTCGTAACCCATGACTGTGTCTCTTTAAATAAAACAACTATTATTCATAGAATAATAATAAAGGAAGAAGGACCACATATATTTTGGTTTCGGTTATTAAAATCCAGGAATGCCGGGTGTAGGGTTGTAAACAATGCTTCAGTCTCATTGGTTGGCGACTTATTGGCGAGATTTTTGAATCGTCTCATCTCTCTGTCAGTGAGACAGCACCCACAACAATCAGCGATAAATGTGCCGAGTATGGGTGCCCTACTTTAAGGTTTTGAGTAGCAAAAATAGCTTTTGCTGGCAATTCACTAGAAGTGGTTTGTAAGCATTAGACTATTGACGTGCTCCTTCTTCCTTTATTATTATTCTATGCTATTATTTACAAATTCTCACTTCATAATTCGAATTATGAAGTGAGAATTTGTAAATAATAGTTGTTTTCAGACAGAACAGACCAGAAAAAGCCACTTGCCAGCGGTATTTGTAAGAGGATTAACCAATAATGAGCTTTTATTTAGTTTCCGAACATACAGTCGGTAACAAAAGTGTCCGAACACTAGCAAAAAATCTTATGTAAAAAAAGTACACTTCATACGGTTTTGTTAAATAAATCCTTGTCGAATCTTGTTCTTAGTTAGAGTAAGATTTTTTGCTAGTGTTCGGACACTTTTGTTACCGACTGTACCTATGAAAGGAAAGTATTGTAATCATGCCAAAAATCGGAATTTGAGATTTTGGTGTTTCTAGACGTTCTGAGGTCCATTGAATTCGATTTTGCTATTTTTACGGTGATGTATGCATGTGAGTGAACACGATCATTAAGAGCTGTGGTCTCAAATTCTTTAAGTTGCGATAGCGTCTAAACTTCTTGTTCGATTCCGCTAAAAGATTATATATTTGTTAAAGATCCTCGTCATACGAACTGAATGAGTTTTGGAGAATATAGCACTTATAGTATTTTTACAGGGACACAAAGAAAAATTCTTTATCATTGTGACTTATGGCTCAAATTACACAGCGCTGCAAAAGAAAAAAAAAATGGTACCATTTTTGCTGATTCTTATGTTAAATGACCTCTTGAATCCGAATATGACTACCATTTTGCCCCAGTCACTCACCGTTTTCTCGGGACACCACCCCCTTCCCCAAATTTTGTCACTGTTCGGTAATTTCATTGCCATGAATTGGATTTAAAGAATGAAAAAGAATTAATGCAACACTAAAAAACAAAAAATATATAATGTTTAATAAATAACATTAAAAATAGATTAAAGAATATAAGAAATGGAATACATAAACAGTTAAAGTAATGGAATAACTCTTAAGAAGAGAATTAAATTTCTTATTCAAGTTAGTTTGATGCCGAGAAGACTGAAACGCAACGTATACGGAATTTCTTTTTTCAAAGGAAGAGAAATCAAGTACGGAATTGCTAAGAAACAGATGTTCAGACTCAATAGATGAGAGAGACTGCCGAATATCCTGAATAACAGCCCTAAGGAATTGAAAACTTACCCCTTTCCAAAGCATTTTTAACATGAAAGGAAGCAGGCAGATTATACTTAATGAAATAAACTTAGGAATTATCCAAGCCCACTTGCATCTAACAAGGGAACTCTTTGAAGTGGTAATCGCCAATTTTCTTGAAAAAAATTCTGGCATAAAATTTAATCATCAATGGCATATTCCTAAAATATTAGCTGCTGAGTCGCAATAGATAAGCTATAAAAAATTATTAAAAATGAAAGCATGTCTGCAATATTTCCAAAAAAGCGCCTGTTTGGCGACTGCATTCTTCGGAATTTCATTGCAATGAAGATTTAAGAGATGTAGATGTTCTTCTTTCTGTTTGATAGCCAAACGAACTCCACACGCTATCGAGCACTTGAGAATTCAGAATAGATTAACGAAAACCAGATAATTTACCAGATTGAGACTTACTTAGTCGAAATTCTAAATAATATTTAATATTTCAGTTAAATAAGCTGTGTCAATAACAATTGCAAGAGATTAGCGCCAAGTTTAAAAAACGACATTAAAAAAAAACATATGATCAAGATTTTTATATAAATTTAAATAAAACAAAACATTATGTATTAAAACGCAAAGCTTTTTTCTGTTTTTTTACTAAAATGAAAGCATTTCATATCCTAATACATTTTTCTTATAAGTCTGATCATTTTATTGAGCAGTACGAACCTTGGACGAACAAGCAACTCCACAGAATATGAATTGTGTGGATCCAATATCTCATTAGAGCTACGCAATGAGCAATTGGAGACGATATATGATTCTACCCTAAATTTCGTTCTGTTCGTTGGTTGGGTTTAACGTCGCACTAGTACTGCACTATCGGCGATTGGCGACGGTTTGCAATGAACTTCTGAGGATGGTTCGGTGACATCTGCAGGTGATAAATGATTGCATTCTGCGTACAGTCGGTAACAAAAGTCTCCGAACACTAGCGAAAATTCCTATATAAAAAAAGTACACTTAATACAGTTTTGTTAAATAAATCCTTGTCGAATCCTGTTTTTGGACTAAGAACAGGATTGAGAAGGATTGATTAAGAACAGGATTCGACAAGGATTTATTTAACGAAACTGTATTAAGTGTACTTTTTTTTTTTAAGGAATTTTTGCTAGTGTTCGGAGACTTTTGTTACTGTACAGTCGGTAATAAAAGTGTCCGAACACTAGCAAAAATTCCTATGTAAAAAAAGTACACTTCATACGGTTTTGTTAAATAAATCCTTATCAAATCACGTTCTTACACTGACTAAGAATAGGATTCGACAAGGATTTATTTAATAAAACCGTACTAAGTGTACTTTTTTTTACATAGGAATTTTTGCTAGCGTTCGGACACTTTTGTTATCGATGGTATGTTATTTATTTTAATATATACATCCGATTTGTATGTTTGACTCGACATCCCCCCCCCCCCCACCTCCCTGTAAATTTCGTCGAGATTAGGACAGCTGTAACATAACCGGATTAAAATACAAAAATTTAAAAAAACACCCTGGGTCAGCTGGGAAATCGAACCCATTCTTTTACACTTGAAGGCGATTAGCAAGGGTGACATACTCACTCGGCCACGGAGAGTCTGCGTTCGGCAAAGCAATTATTTTTAAAACAACAAGATTTCGCAGTTAATAATTCTATAAAATTCCCAATGAAATTCATTGCGCAGCACTAGTGTGACGTAAAACCCAACCAACCTTATGAAATTCTAATGCATATTTTTACAAAATTCTTTATATTATTATTCGTAAACATATATACAGTCGGTAACAAAAGTCTCCGAACGCTAGCAAAAATTCCTATATAAAAAAAGTACACTTAATACAGTTTTGTTAAATAAATCCTTGTCGAATCCTGTTCTTAGTCAGTCTGAAAACAGGATTCGATAAGGATTTATTTAACAAAACTGTATTAAGTGTACTTTTTTTATATAGGAATTTTTGCTAGTGTTCGGAGACTTTTGTTACCGACTGTAAAATAAATTGCCAGAAATGTAAGAAGCCATAAAGTAGTAGTTATGCACATGTTTTTCTAATTTTAAATAAACACTTCGTAAAGGATCAAAATTCTAATAGCACATCTAAGGACCATCTCTAGGAATACAGTTGGCTGCAAAATTATTCGAGCACTAGCCAATAATTCCTATATTTAAAAAGTACACTTAAGACTGTTTTGTTAAGTAAATCCTTGTTGAATCATGTTCTTAGACTGATTAAGAACATGACTCGACAAGGATTTATTTAACAAAGCTGTATTAAGTGTACTTTTTTTTGGCAAGGATTATTGCTAGTGTCGCCCTTGCATAGCTGTAGTGCGAATTAAAACTTAAAACCTACTCATCCTCAAATATCTTAAATATTTTAATTTTGATTTATTTATTTGAGTATTAATTTCAATCAACTAATCTAACGATCAAATATTCAATCAAATATTATAACTCATATTAGTCGCCAAGTGACCATTGCACAGCACTAGTGCGACGTAAAACGTAGCCAACCAACCTATAAATCAGATTAGTTTTTAAATCGTCTCAAATTTATATAAATGCACATGCCGAGAGCTTCAGACATTAATTTACTCCAGATTATATATAAGCTGGAGTAATGTAAATGTAACTCTGAAATTGAAATTGCATTATTTTAAATAAATGCAACTTTGAAACATTACATAAAATAATTGAAAATATTGGATCTAACATAAAACATAACGTCACTTTTTCTAAATAGAAATTTCTAGATTTCAGAAAATATCTTGTGTGTTGGTGGGTTTTAACGTCGCACTATAGCTACGCAGTGAGAAATTAAAGACGGCCTTATATTCACACTTAGGGATGTTCCGGGGACATAACATTTTAATTTTTATCCTCCGCGGAGGGGATGACTTCCTTGCTTCAGTAACTCCTAGAGCAATAGAATACACTACCCTTCTATACTTAAGTTCTTTGGCATCATTTAAGGAAGGTTAATGTGATTTGGCGATGACTTTTTTCATATTTGGTGTTAAAAACGTAAAGTTTAATAATTTTTTGGGGCTTTCCTGTTGCGATTCAGCAGCTAATTTTTTTACCAGTGAATTAAGTGCAACATAAACTATATTCTGTAATTTTTGGAAGGAAATCGGTGATTATCACTTGAAAGAGTTCCCTTGTAAGAAGAAAATTTAAGTGGTTAAGAAAGCCAGATCGTCTCAAACGAAGATGTTTGAAAAGATTAATCTCCGACGAACTCATGAATAAACACACAAAAGAAAAAGAGAAATCAAAAACCCAAAGTTGGCGGAATTAAAACCAAAAAGGAGAAGTTTAAATAGCACAAAAATGGGGTTAAGCAAGCCTAAAAATAAAAATACGAAACGAACGGCACAAAAATTAGAAGAAGCGGGTAGAATTTAACAATTAAAACAATAAAAAGAGAACAGAAACACTAGCAAAACCACTTATATGGTGCCAGAAACACAAGGAATCAACAAAAATAATAAGAAAGCACCACAGAACTCGCGTTTTAAAATAGTAAGTACAAAACTTTGAATAAACACCATAAAATGCAATAAACTCGCAACAATTATTTCGTATCGAAGGCGAATAAAGTAGGCACAAACGCTGCAATCAAAGCGGCAACGCACAAAATAGAAGAGCAAAAATATAAAAAGACGAATGTAAATATAGATACTGATGTGATCAGAATTATCAAACAAAAGAAGAAAATAAATAAATAAATAAGTTTAAAAAATATAACAAAATCGAAAAATCGAAAAGATATCAAAATTAAACGAAAATTGAAGCTATGTGAGTAATTTCAAAGCATCAGTCAAGAACGGAGTCGAAGAAATACCATTAACAGAATTTTTCGAATTTTTAAGTATGTAAAAACCTTCGGGAAGAGGAGACAGGATACGAAATTATGTTAGTTTTAGAAAAATCAAAATGATGACCCTGAGCCCAGCAGTGGGAAGCAACAGAAGATTTGGAAATCTCTTCATCACGAACATTCCGACGGTGCTCATTTATTCTATATTTCAAACGTCTCCTAGTTTGACCAATATAACCTAAATTGCACGACGAGCACAGGTCTAAATAAATGCTAGATCAGTTTTCTGTAGGAATGGGATCTTCAAGAGAAGATAATTTAATTTTGTTGCCGGGTTTGTAAATGACTTTAAAACTAAACGGTGAAAGAACTGTAGAAAATTTAAAAGAAAGTGGTGAATAAAAAGGTAAAACAACTAGGATGAGATTGTGATCGTTCATTTTGGAAGCAGAACGTTTAGGATTCTTGAATTTATATAGAGCTTTATCGACAATAGAGGGATCATAGCCTCGAGAAAGAGCAAGAGATTTAAAAAAGTAATTTCTTTCGAAAGACTAGGAGGATCAGAATAAATGTGTATGGCACGAAAAACATACGCATAGAAAGATTGAAGAGCTTATGAATTTAGTTCATTTATGTATCAGGCAAACTGCCTTCATTTTTAATCATACTTATTATTCCCAAAATAAGTGTATGGCAATGGGCAGTCCTATCTCGCCTTTGCTTTGCGACATTTATATATACACTATTTTGAAGAAAAACTCTTCGGTGTATATACATTTCCACGCTAGTTTAGGTATGTTGATGACACTTTCGTTCTCGTTCCCTCTGATGTTGATTTTCCAGTTTACTTTCTTTGCTCAATTCGATTGACCCATGCGTTCAATTCAGTCAGTTTTCTGTAGGAATGGGATCTTCAAGAGAAGATAATTTAATTTTGTTGCCGGGTTTGTAAATGACTTTAAAACTAAACGGTGAAAGAACTGTAGAAAATTTAAAAGAAAGTGGTGAATAAAAAGGTAAAACAACTAGGATGAGATTGTGATCGTTCATTTTGGAAGCAGAACGTTTAGGATTCTTGAATTTATATAGAGCTTTATCGACAATAGAGGGATCATAGCCTCGAGAAAGAGCAAGAGATTTAAAAAAGTAATTTCTTTCGAAAGACTAGGAGGATCAGAATAAATGTGTATGGCACGAAAAACATACGCATAGAAAGCAGACATTTTCTGATGAGGGGCGTGGTTCGAGAGAGCATGCAGCGGAAGAGAGACAGATAATGGTTTTCTAAAGACAGTGGTTGAGAACCGATCCTTATCTTTAGACACAAAAACTTTCACAAAAGGCAAATCTCGAAAGTGAATTGAACGCATGGGTCAATCGAATTGAGCAAAGAAAGTAAACTGGAAAATCAACATCAGAGGGAACGAGAACGAAAGTGTCATCAACATACCTAAACTAGCGTGGAAATGTATATACACCGAAGAGTTTTTCTTCAAAATAGTGTATATATAAATGTCGCAAAGCAAAGGCGAGATAGGACTGCCCATTGCCATACACTTATTTTGGGAATAATAAGTATGATTAAAAATGAAGGCAGTTTGCCTGATACATAAATGAACTAAATTCATAAACTCTTCAATTTCAATAGAAGAATAATGGAATTCCCGTAACCACTGTTGTGTACTTGGGGTTTTGTAAGTTGTCCGAGAATGAAAGGTGAATCTTGCAGAGGCTGGAAACAGAAAATTCAAAGAAGAAAATTCGAGAAGATTACAGGTCTGTAAACTAAGTATCAACTTTACTTTCATCAGTAAACATAACTTAAATAACAGCTATCAACTGAAAATTCACAGTACAAACTGTATCAGAGCATTAATGTACAGCATTGACTGCAATCCAAAGAGGCTCAGAGTTCTTTCAGCAGCAATGAAAGCTAAACTAAGACTGACTAATAGAAAACTAAACTAAGACTGACTCATTTGGCGAGAAACAATTCCTTAAATACTGGCGTAGAAAATGGAGAAAATTAAAGAAACTTCGCAGTCAATCAAGTTAGATCTTCCATATTTGGTATATCGATAATAAAGATTTTCTCGCCAAGATCACCAAAAAAAGTCGCCAAGGAACGAAAAAGTCACCTAATTTGGCGCTAAAGCCATTACCTGCCTTAATGAGGCTTTTTAATGTGTTTTTAAAGGGAAATGAGCTATTTTAATGCGAAAACAAACTACAAGTGCAGAAAATTAACATTTTATAACCTGACTAAGCCTCTTTGAATGAAATTATACAAAAATAATGACTATTATTTACAAATTCGTAGCACTGCCCCCCTCCCAAGGATTGCACGTCCCAGACAGTACAACCTATTAATTTTAATACTTTGATTTTATACTACCCTTTCCCACGCAGAACATCTGTGTAATAGTACCTACATAAAAACTGTTGGAATTAAACAGAGCATAGCTGAAAAACCGGCATTTAAAAAAGTTTCTTAAAAAAAAAAAAAAAAAAAAAATTCAATGAAAAAATTATTTACTTAAATAATAAGCCGAAAAACTACCATGTGAATTTAACCCTACACCATATAATGCATTGCATATATGATTCAATTAAAATTTCGTCCTATATTAAATTCAGGAAATAAAATTTTGCATTTTCTTTTTACTCTAATTTACAGGGGTCGTATTGTTCGCCCTTTCTTCAGGACACTCTCACAGATAAGAAATTTTTGCCTTTTTTGCCACCACTAATTTCATGCAGAAATACTTCTGGTGTATTTAGAGTAATGGGCAACTATTATACAGGCTTCAAGAGAGTGTCCTGAAAAAAGGGCTGAGTGTATGACCTCTGAATTTACATAAAAAATAGATCATTTATACCATATCAGTATGGGGTATCAATCACATCAGTATCCTGTACCCCTATACCCCCTGCAAGTTTGTCGGTCTGTAGCGAATCACCCTGAATAGAACATAAATTGCATATACATCGCATATTTTATTAAAATTTAGCAGACTAGCAGAGTAATAAAAATGCATGATACAACTTGAAATACACTTCAAGCGACTTCCAGACATAGCCTTAATATATTCAATTTACTTTGTACAGCTGTATAAACGAATTATGAATACTTTTCATATGATATACTACAAGTATATACTTGTATATAAAGCATGCTTTTTGTATATAAAAAAGGTATGTTAGTGGTTTAAGTATGTTTAATGCAGAGTAAAGGTGTTAAAATTAAAAAACCAGAAATTTTGCCCATAAACATAATGCATGTTAATTCTTTTACATATTTCTGTATTAGAGCGATTCGTTTTATGCCAATGAAATGTTTCATGTAATATCCTCATATGGTAAAGATTTGGAATGCCGAGTTTGAACTTTTTGATAATGTTAATTTTTAAGATATGTTCATAACAAACTCACAGATACACACATATACATGTTATAAAGCCTGATTTTCAGATTCAGAGTACTTCAAAATTCACATAATACAAATTTTGAATATAGAAGTTGGTCTTCCTAGTAAGTAGTGTAAAAAGGGTGATTCTGCGACAGGGTGGTGGGACGGTGGGACGCACGGAGCGACGGAGCTACGATGAGGGTCAGGGTGGAGGCGCGCCACCACCCTACCCCACTAAAAATAATCCGAAGATATTCTTGAGAAAATAGTATTTTCTAAAGACTTTCTTCAAATATTTTAAAAGATTTTGGAGATTTATCTTTTTCTATGAAATATCTTCAGAAATATTGAAGACATTATAAAGAAATTTTGTAAACTTTCTTAAGAATGGGCCAAATAACTTAAGATAGTCTGCAGATTTTCTCTAAAAATACCTGCAGAATATCTTGAGATTATTTTTAGTGGGGTAGACCCACCGTCCCTCCACCGTGTATCTCCGTGGCTCCGTGCGTCTCACCGTTCCACCACCGTGTCGCAGAATACACACCTTTTTGCACTACTTTGCCACAATCTTAATCGATGGTTCTGTTGCCTTTTAATGAGAATTTTGACCATCGTGGCGGTGAATACATACTTTTTTACACTACTTTGCCACAATCTTAATCGATGGTTCTGTTGCCTTTTAATGAGAATTTTGACCATCGTGGCGGTGAATACACACTTTTTTACACTACTTTGCCACAATCTTAATCGATGGTTCTGTTGCCTTTTAATGAGAATTTTGACATGTTAGATTTATTTTCATAAATTTCGGACTTAGTATTTTTTCACAATTTCAGGGACTTCAAAATTTTTTCGAAGTTTGAAAATGAATTTCGTGGAATTTAATTGAATGAAACAAAGGGATGATGAGTGTTATATAATTAAATACTTAATAATGAATGGTATAGACATTAATATTTACGCGTTGCCATCGGGTGAGTATAAACTTTTACACCGGTTACATCGAAGATTATAAAATATTTCCGGTGGGACTTAACATTTTTGACTGAATGAAACAATGAATGACTGAAGTTAATTAACATCAGTAACAATTTATGAGTATTTTAGAAACTTAGCATTTTTAGAGATTAAAAATATATTGCGTTAAGATAATAAATAAGGAATTTAAATAGGAGTTCATACTTTTAGTGTTGTCATTGTAAATTTATATTTGGAAATTTTTACAAAATTTATAGAAACAAGATGATCCTAATACTGCATTCTAATTGGTTAATGAGTATACTTAGTATTTTAGAACTTGAAATTTAGAAATTTTTACAGATTTAACTAGAAATTTTCGTATTTTGTGGATTAACACACAGATTTAAAAACAAAACAATAATAAATAATTTAAAACATAATACTGCATTCTAATTGGTTAATGAGTATACTTAGTATTTTAGAACTTGAAATTTAGAAAATTAGAAATTTTTACAGATTTAACTAGAAATTTTCGTATTTTGTGGATTAACACACAGATTTAAAAACAAAACAATAATAAATAATTTAAAACACATATTTTTCAATAATGAATGTCATGTAATTATACGTATAATTAGTTATTTTAAAACAAAAACGGCATTATAAGCAATAAAGTTGTATAAACTAAACTTTATACACATCATGACTGTATGTTAACACTAAATAAGTTTCACTTTTAAAATTTCTTTAAGCTCTAACTTACAAATACTATTAATACAATCGTTAGAAATTGAACGCTGAAACAAAGGTAGATGAATTTAACGAATGGCATAGACTTTGATCTTAATATCTGCGCATTACCATTCGGAGATTATAAATTGATTACAGAATAAATAGAAATTTGCCTATGTATTTCATGGAATTTGACAAAATAAAACAAAGGGTTGGTGAGTATTATATAATTAAAAACATTGAATGTGAATGGTATAGACTTTGATATTAAAATTTGGGTGTTGCCATTGGAAGAGTATAAATAGTTTATATGTTATAAATTAAACTGAATACAATAAAAATTATTTAAATTAAACTAAATGTAATAAAAATTATATAAATTAAACTTTATATTCTCACTAAATAAGTTTCACACTTATTTAAACTCTAACTTACATTCGTTAAAAATTGAACACATGCACTTTAAAAAATGACTATCATATAAATTTAAAAAAAAATTACTATCATATAATAATATTAATTAAAAAAATGCATACAAAGATATATAGTAAAGTTATAAATTAAAAAAAAATACTATCATATAATAATATTAATTAAAAAAAATTACTATTATATAATAATATAAATTAAAAAAATTACTTTCATATAATAATATAAATTTAAAAAATTACTTTCATATAATAATATTAATTAAAAAAAATGCATACAAAGATATACAGTAAAGTTATTAAATAAATAAATAAAAAATAAAATACATAAAATAAATAAAAATGACTATCCTATAATAATATTAATTTAAAAATACATACAATGTTTAAAATCAACAATTAAATTTTATATACATTATAATTAACTAAACTTTATGCTGTTACTATTAAATAAATTTATCCTAACACGAAAACTTTACATAAATTTTATAAGCAAAAAAGCTATAAGTACATGAATATGTTATTTAAATTAAACTTTATATTCTCACTAAATAAGTTTAACATTTATTCGAGTTTAACACATTAATATAATTCATACTATCTTGAAATAATAAAAATAAGTTCTTTATTATAAAATAATTGATATAAACTATAATAAAAAGGATTAGTTATATTTAAAAACTATCAGTTACTAAAAGTTATTTTGTATTAAACATTTCTATTTAAAATTTCGAAATAAATTGCATAAAAATTAAATGTATCATTTTAAATGAAAATAAACAGTTTCCTTAAAAAAAACAGATAATGCGGAATATTCTATGAGTCAGTTATCACCTGCAACGGAAAACCCCTATAGCTGATGAATCATGTGTTATATACGCTGGCAAGCCATGCATATTAGTAATCCACACTATCTCATATAAAGATTAAGTTAAAATACAGCGAATAATTAGGAAAATGCAATAATTTTTTCACAAAGCATATCATACAATGAGTTTAAACGATTATTACCTACGTATCACTTAAACGGTATTGAAATAAATATAAAAGTAAGTTATAGTTAAAAAATAAAAATTCTTTTGCGAAAGAAGTTTTATATATTGCAAAAATTAGTTTTACTCAAATAATTTCTAAACATACACAAGTTAAATGGAAACTTTTGTAGGGTAACAAAATAAAAAGTAGGTTTTATATATGTTATACAAAATTTAGTTTTAATTAAGCATAAAAGTTTATAGTATAACAGTAAAAAATTCCTTATAAGTAAATACCAATAAAAAATATTTTTTAAATTAATTTCTCTCTCTTCAATAAAACAATAAAAATTTCTTATATAACTTTCGTAAAGTTTTAATAAAATTTCTATTATAAAGAAATATATTTACTAGAGTATACATATTAAGATATTACGTATAGAGTAGAGATACATATTAAGTTAAATAAATTATCAAATAGTAATAATAAATTATAAAACTTACTTAGAAATTATTGAAGATTCCACGTGAAAATGCAACCTTCAATCTTCCACACAAATGCGAGAAACTGTTTTATCGCTAGACGATGACTCATACAGATAAGAATGTTGAATCATACCTATCTTAGTAGAATGTTGTTAAAGTTCTGTGTTTTTACAATAATATAAAATAGTTTATAGAGATCATTTATTTAATATCAGTTGTAAACTACATTTAAATAATGCAATAAGAGTTGAATTCCGCAATTAACCTATTAAAATATTGAAATTTTTTTAATTTTTTTTTATTTAATTTTACTTTTTTAATTATGCTAAGAAAATAATGTGATCAAAACAGAATTATTTTACGATAAGACATCCTTTTTCATTCAATAAAATGTAACTATAATTTTTAATGAAAGGTTTTAAAATCACTTAATAGGATAAAATTAAAAACATAAATCTTATTGTTTTAGTAATTATTTTCTCTAGTTATTGAACTAAGTAATAAACTATCTATAAATAATCAGATAGCAAGAGAGGTTTTTGTATAATAACTATATATTATTTTAATATATCAATACATCGCAAGGTAAAATTTTTAACTTATTTATACGGATTGAAGTAATAAAAATTACTCATTTGCATATCCGCTAAATTTTATAAGTTGGCTATATGATTTAAAAATACTAAACAATAATCCTTATGAGAGAATTGAGGTGACACTTTCACAGAAAGAAATTATCCTTTACAATAAGATTTGCTCAGAATGTCTAAACGAAAATAACTTACCGTGAGGTCAGTGAGTCATGCAGTTGTATTCGAATTTATTGTTTTTAGTTAATGAAACTTCTAATGAAACAATTATTTTTTACTAGCATTTAAATGTACATTTTTATATTATTCCTGTATATATAAAATTTTAAATAATTCATTAAGTGTTAAACTTTGCATTTAATCGATTAAATAAAGTTTTAGTAAAATATAAGAGTAATATTTTAATGAATGGTTTTGAAATCACTTTAACTTTATAAGAAAAAAATAAAAAGAGGTTTTAAAATTACTTAATAGGATAAAATTAAAAATCTTATTGTTTTTAGCAATTATTTTATCTAGTTATAAACTATATATTATTTTAATATACGCCTTATACTTAAGTCAGTTTTAGAGAAAAAACCAAGAAAAAAAATCCCAAAGGGTAGGCTGATGAGTTGGATTATTCTATATACTTAAAGAATCCAGGTACGGAAAAACCGAAATACATTATGCGGAAAAACATGCGAGATTTTCGGCTAAAACTCCAAAGCAGTGGACGGTAAACATAACACACCTTAAAACAACCTACTCACACGACGACCAAACTAAGAATGAAGGGAAACGTTGAGTTGTAACACCTTATCTACTAGAGATAAGGGGGAATTCCCGAAAAGATGACTCACCCCTCGTTCGTTCATGTACAACATCTTCCGAGAAAGTTCGTGAAGGATCGGTGACGAGTTTGAATAATTTGCGTAACCGCTAAATTGTATAAGTGTGAATCTTTTAATGTGAGTATTATAGTAATGATAAATTTATTTCATAATCGATAACTCATTTATACATAATCAGGATCACACATTATATAAAACAATACTATATTTAAAAGTTTTTACTATACAATAAACATTCACATATGAATATTCATAAGGTTTAAGACCGATTAAATAAATGAGGGTCCTATAAGCGAAATGCATGAGAGTCTTTCTAAGGAATCCTATTGCATATTTAAGCAGGTTTTAGAGAAAACCAAGAAATACTCCAATCGACTAGGTTGATGAAATGGATTTGAACCCAACACTTCCCCTTTTACTATAGAATCGTTAACAAATCGTAAGATTGATGACTCATACTAGAGTCATACAGCTGTATTGAAACTTACTGTTTTCAGTTAATGAAACTTCGAATGAGACAATTATTTTTACCACCACGTAAATGAAAAGTTTTATATTATTCCTATATGGATAAAACTTTAAATAATTCATTACAAGTGTAAACTCATACCATTAAATATTTAACTGTTGACCGTATAAGTGGATTGGTCTGTGTGGGAGTCTTCCTATATTTAAGTGAGTTTTGAAGACATCCTCGGAAAACTCCAAACAGATATGTTGATAAGCTGGAATCGAACCTGGAATTAAACACAGAATCGTTTGATCTTCCAAAATCCTTGTAACAACATGTTTATGAACTTTATAAGAAAATGCTTAATACGGTTTGAGCTTAGTAGATTTTGCATGCGTTAACTATGTAACAGCGAATTAAACATCTATAGTTGTAATTTTTTTCACTATATATTATTTAACTATATTTATACACCATGCATTGTATAATATTTCCCGGGGTAAAAGTTTAAAATGAGTAATTATTCATCAACATAAGTGTTAAATTAAATACAAAAGACGGTATAGGAATAAACGGTTAGTAATGTGAAAATGCTGATTTGTAAAACATTTTGAAAGAAGTAACTCATAAATTTATTTGATATCTTTATACTTATGCATACACACGCTTAAGAGACTTATATAAAACAACACTATGATTAAAAATTTTACTAATTTTTTAGCATACCATAAAAAATAGTAATCAATATTCATTTACAATAAATAATTTAACGTTATTAAACCAAAAAATAATTTATTTTTTGATTCGATTTAAATAATTAATATTTATATAGGGTTGTTGGTTGATGAATGTCATTCAATAAACACTTAAACAAAGGGTTTGCGGATTATAATTGAATTGTAAACGAAATGTCGTTACACGTTTTGAATGACTATCCTCCTTCATCAGGATTTAAAGGGTAGTTTCGAAAGACTATCCTGTCTTATTTATAAATTGTCAGATAAAAGAACAACACTCATCTTGCATTCTGATGGGTTGAATCGGGTCACATGATAAAATACTGCATTCATATAACTTTTTAGAATTATGCAGAACCTTTAATAAAAAAATTTTGTATGCATTTTAGGGACTTAGCCTTTTTGAAGATATTTCGGAGACATAAGTTTTGATGGAATTAAAAATTAAAGGGATTACATAAGATGGAAAACAATAACATACCGTTAGTTAACAGTTAATTTTTAACCTACATTAAGGTTAGTGGATGAGTGTCAGGTAATTCATTTAAAACAAAAATATAATAAGGCTCGATTGAAACAAAGGGTTTGTAGGTTATAATTATTGGAAAAAACGTTATGTGTTTCGAAAACCCTTCATCAAGATCGGAACAACCGTTTCGAGCGATACTCTCCCTTCATAAGATAGACTTAAACTTTTATTTTCTCAGAATGAAACAAAACGATAGATGATTTACACTTATTGAAACCCCAACTTATAAATAATTCGACTTTCATTAAAAAGGCAAGTCGCATATACACTTTGAAACAATCAATAAATTTTATATTATCACAATGCATTAAATAAGTTTCCTGTTTAACATTCAAGATGAATTTATTTTTGCATTAATTAAAAATTGAACACGTATTAATTTTTAAAATGACTATTTTTTAAAAAGTTTTAAAACAGCTAATAAATTTTATAAGCTTTTACAATTAAATAAATTTAGCATATTATGAAAGTTTTACATCACTCGATAAAACTTTTTATATAGACAATAAAAGTTATACACATTATAAATATAAACTCATAAAATAAATTTCACACTTAACATTTAAACTCTAACTAATCAATCTTAAAGTAATTTTTTATCTTTTGTACATACTCATAAACCTTTTGTTTCTATTGTAAAGTGAAGTATGACTCATGCTTTAATTAAAATCTCTAATCAAAATTATAAGAAAGTAAAGTTTAGGAAATACCTATGTATTATGGGTAAATTAATACAGTATAAATATTCATATTTTTCAGTTAAGTAAAAAGTTATATAATTAATTTTACAGAGTACTTAAATAATGTATAATTAAGTTTCAGAATTATTTTTTTTTTTCTTCTATAGTATGTATATATAAATTTTTAAATACAAAGTTTTTATTAAAATACAATAACCAAAGTTTTGTATGATATTAACTTACAATGCACCTAAAACTTTAAATATATAGAAACAATTGGACAGTTGGTTTTGTCTGAAGCATATATATAAATAAAAAAATTTGTTCAGTTTAGTTTTTAAAACACTATAAAGATTTTAGATACACATATTTTTATGTTGTTTAAATAAAATTTTTAAAATGAAACAATATTAATGTTATAAAATAATACACTCAGCATGACTCACCGAGTGTGCTATTCCTTCAAATTATTCCGCATACATGTAATAACATGTCTGACTTCACTATATACTGAATTACCATTATTTCAGAAAAAGTTGGGACTTACCTTAAAGCACGTCCTACACCCTTGGCAGACTTGAAGAAAATGAATGATATGAGACATTCTTATCAGTGACGCCCGGTCACGAGGTCAGTGACGTCACGAGTGATGTGATTGGCTATGCTCAGTCACGTGATCATGACGTCATCCTCGCATCAATGACGTCACCGATTACTTATCAGCTACCACAACGCGCGGAAATGTCCTTCAGTACGCAGTGAAAAATATTCAAAGTCTACGGGACATTACTCGAAACGATTCCATTGTCTTATACGGTAAATTGAAATATAACACGCGGAAAAAAGATCGACATATACCGGGGAAACTATGCATACTGCCCGATGAAAATAACCCGCACAGCTAAGGAGATGCTACTAGGATGAGAGTCAAAATCCAACTGAATTCAAACAATATGACAAGGTCTATAAATCTCCCGTGTTGATTAGATGGTTTTCATGAATGGGTTTTCCCCCACACCTAAGCAGAATGGAGAAGTCATAGGTTTTTTCCTCACCTATCACGAAGATGATATCTCTTAATTAAGTTTCTTAATTAAAATTATGCAAATTATATGTAAGTCTTTCAAATATCTCTTAATTATATTTTCTAATTAAAATTATGTATCATATGCTCTCCTAGTTAAAGATTTAATAAACCTAACTTTTATACAACATAAATAAATTTAATAAGTATAATCTGTTCGATGACTCATCAAACAATGACTCATCGTAAACATGTGCGAACATGTCTAAACATGTCTGAACATGAATCTACTTGAACCTTAACATTTTATTGTATAAGATTTTATATTATTGCTTTTTATATTATTCAAACCGAAAGTTATTTTTTATATAAAGAAATGAACAACTTCTAAGATTATTTTTTCAATCATTATGAATAAAAATTTAATTATTAACTGCAAAATCTGTTTACTTATAAGAAACTTAATTTTCATCATGTAGTGTTATTACTTAATTTCCAACATCGTATACTTTGTGATTCATATAGTAATTATCACTTATTCAGTAAAATATTAAGGTTCAAGTAGATTCATATTCAGACATGTTTAGACATGTTCGCACATGTTTACGATGAGTCATTGTTTGATGAGTCATCGAACAGATTATACTTATTAAATTTATTTATGTTGTATAAAAGTTAGGTTTATTAAATCTTTAACTAGGAGAGCATATGATACATAATTTTAATTAGAAAATATAATTAAGAGATATTTGAAAGACTTACATATAATTTGCATAATTTTAATTAAGAAACTAAATTAAGAGATATCATCTTCGTGATAGGTGAGGGAAAAACCTATGACTTCTCCATTCTGCTTAGGTGTGGGGGAAAACCCATTCATGAAAACCATCTAATCAACACGGGAGATTTATAGACCTTGTCATATTGTTTGAATTCAGTTGGATTTTGACTCTCATCCTGGTAGCATCTCCTTAGCTGTGCGGGTTATTTTCATCGGGCAGTATGCATAGTTTCTCCGGTATATGTCGATCTTTTTTCCGCGTGTTATGTTTCAATTTACCGTATAAGACAATGGAATCGTTTCGAGTAATGTCCCGTAGACTTTGAATATTTTTCACTGCGTACTGAAGGACATTTCCGCGCGTTGTGGTAGCTGATAAGCAATCGGTGACGTCATTGATGCGAGGATGACGTCATGATCACGTGACTGAGCATAGCCAATCACATCACTCGTGACGTCACTGACCTCGTGACCGGGCGTCACTGATAAGAATGTCTCATATCATTCATTTTCTTCAAGTCTGCCAAGGGTGTAGGACGTGCTTTAAGGTAAGTCCCAACTTTTTCTGAAATAATGGTAATTCAGTATATAGTGAAGTCAGACATGTTATTACATGTATGCGGAATAATTTGAAGGAATAGCACACTCGGTGAGTCATGCTGAGTGTATTATTTTATAACATTAATATTGTTTCATTTTAAAAATTTTATTTAAACAACATAAAAATATGTGTATCTAAAATCTTTATAGTGTTTTAAAAACTAAACTGAACAAGATTTTATTATTTATATATATGCTTCAGACAAAACCAACTGTCCAATTGTTTCTATATATTTAAAGTTTTAGGTGCATTGTAAGTTAATATCATACAAAACTTTGGTTATTGTATTTTAATAAAAACTTTGTATTTAAAAATTTATATATACATACTATAGAAGAAAAAAATAATAATAATTCTGAAACTTAATTATACATTATTTAAGTACTCTGTAAAATTAATTATATAACTTTTTACTTAACTGAAAAATATGAATATTTATACTGTATTAATTTACCCATAATACATAGGTATTTCCTAAGCTTTACTTTCTTATAATTTTGATTAGAGATTTTAATTAAAGCATGAGTCATACTTCACTTTACAATAGAAACAAAAGGTTCATGAGTATGTACAAAAGATAAAAAATTACTTTAAGATTGATTGGTTAGAGTTTAAATGTTAAGTGTGAAATTTATTTTATGAGTTTATATTTATAATGTGTATAACTTTTATTGTCTATATAAAAAGTTTTATCGAGTGATGTAAAACTTTCATAATATGCTAAATTTATTTAATTGTAAAAGCTTATAAAATTTATTAGCTGTTTTAAAACTTTTTAAAAAATAGTCATTTAAAAATTAATACGTGTTCAATTTTTAATTAATGCAAAAATAAATTCATCTTGAATGTTAAACAGGAAATTTATTTAATGCATTGTGATAATATAAAATTTATTGATTGTTTCAAAGTGTATATGCGACTTGCCTTTTTAATGAAAGTCGAATTATTTATAAGTTGGGGTTTCAATAAGTGTAAATCATCTATCGTTTTGTTTCATTCTGAGAAAATAAAAGTTTAAGTCTATGTAATCCCTTTAATTTTTAATTCCATCAAAACTTATGTCTCCGAAATATCTTCAAAAATGCTAAGTCCCTAAAATGCATACAAAATTTTTTTATTAAAGGTTCTGCATAATTCTAAAAAGTTATATGAATGCAGTATTTTATCATGTGACCCGATTCAACCCATCAGAATGCAAGATGAGTGTTGTTCTTTTATCTGACAATTTATAAATAAGACAGGATAGTCTTTCGAAACTACCCTTTAAATCCTGATGAAGGAGGATAGTCATTCAAAACGTGTAACGACATTTCGTTTACAATTCAATTATAATCCGCAAACCCTTTGTTTAAGTGTTTATTGAATGACATTCATCAACCAACAACCCTATATAAATATTAATTATTTAAATCGAATCAAAAAATAAATTATTTTTTGGTTTAATAACGTTAAATTATTTGTTGTAAATGAATATTGATTACTATTTTTTATGGTATGCTAAAAAATTAGTAAAATTTTTAATCATAGTGTTGTTTTATATAAGTCTCTTAAGCGTGTGTATGCATAAGTATAAAGATATCAAATAAATTTATGAGTTACTTCTTTCAAAATGTTTTACAAATCAGCATTTTCACATTACTAACCGTTTATTCCTATACCGTCTTTTGTATTTAATTTAACACTTATGTTGATGAATAATTACTCATTTTAAACTTTTACCCCGGGAAATATTATACAATGCATGGTGTATAAATATAGTTAAATAATATATAGTGAAAAAAAATTACAACTATAGATGTTTAATTCGCTGTTACATAGTTAACGCATGCAAAATCTACTAAGCTCAAACCGTATTAAGCATTTTCTTATAAAGTTCATAAACATGTTGTTACAAGGATTTTGGAAGATCAAACGATTCTGTGTTTAATTCCAGGTTCGATTCCAGCTTATCAACATATCTGTTTGGAGTTTTCCGAGGATGTCTTCAAAACTCACTTAAATATAGAAAGACTCCCACACAGACCAATCCACTTATACGGTCAACAGTTAAATATTTAATGGTATGAGTTTACACTTGTAATGAATTATTTAAAGTTTTATCCATATAGGAATAATATAAAAATTTTCATTTACGTGGTGGTAAAAATAATTGTCTCATTCGAAGTTTCATTAACTGAAAACAGTAAGTTTCAATACAGCTGTATGACTCTAGTATGAGTCATCAATCTTACGATTTGTTAACGATTCTATGGTAAAAGGGGAAGTGTTGGGTTCAAATCCATTTCATCAACCTAGTCGATTGGAGTATTTCTTGGTTTTCTCTAAAACCTGCTTAAATATGCAATAGGATTCCTTAGAAAGACTCTCATGCATTTCGCTTATAGGACCCTCATTTATTTAATCGGTCTTAAACCTTATGAATATTCATATGTGAATGTTTATTGTATAGTAAAAACTTTTAAATATAGTATTGTTTTATATAATGTGTGATCCTGATTATGTATAAATGAGTTATCGATTATGAAATAAATTTATCATTACTATAATACTCACATTAAAAGATTCACACTTATACAATTTAGCGGTTACGCAAATTATTCAAACTCGTCACCGATCCTTCACGAACTTTCTCGGAAGATGTTGTACATGAACGAACGAGGGGTGAGTCATCTTTTCGGGAATTCCCCCTTATCTCTAGTAGATAAGGTGTTACAACTCAACGTTTCCCTTCATTCTTAGTTTGGTCGTCGTGTGAGTAGGTTGTTTTAAGGTGTGTTATGTTTACCGTCCACTGCTTTGGAGTTTTAGCCGAAAATCTCGCATGTTTTTCCGCATAATGTATTTCGGTTTTTCCGTACCTGGATTCTTTAAGTATATAGAATAATCCAACTCATCAGCCTACCCTTTGGGATTTTTTTTCTTGGTTTTTTCTCTAAAACTGACTTAAGTATAAGGCGTATATTAAAATAATATATAGTTTATAACTAGATAAAATAATTGCTAAAAACAATAAGATTTTTAATTTTATCCTATTAAGTAATTTTAAAACCTCTTTTTATTTTTTTCTTATAAAGTTAAAGTGATTTCAAAACCATTCATTAAAATATTACTCTTATATTTTACTAAAACTTTTTTTAATCGATTAAATGCAAAGTTTAACACTTAATGAATTATTTAAAATTTTATATATACAGGAATAATATAAAAATGTACATTTAAATGCTAGTAAAAAATAATTGTTTCATTAGAAGTTTCATTAACTAAAAACAATAAATTCGAATACAACTGCATGACTCACTGACCTCACGGTAAGTTATTTTCGTTTAGACATTCTGAGCAAATCTTATTGTAAAGGATAATTTCTTTCTGTGAAAGTGTCACCTCAATTCTCTCATAAGGATTATTGTTTAGTATTTTTAAATCATATAGCCAACTTATAAAATTTAGCGGATATGCAAATGAGTAATTTTTATTACTTCAATCCGTATAAATAAGTTAAAAATTTTACCTTGCGATGTATTGATATATTAAAATAATATATAGTTATTATACAAAAACCTCTCTTGCTATCTGATTATTTATAGATAGTTTATTACTTAGTTCAATAACTAGAGAAAATAATTACTAAAACAATAAGATTTATGTTTTTAATTTTATCCTATTAAGTGATTTTAAAACCTTTCATTAAAAATTATAGTTACATTTTATTGAATGAAAAAGGATGTCTTATCGTAAAATAATTCTGTTTTGATCACATTATTTTCTTAGCATAATTAAAAAAGTAAAATTAAATAAAAAAAAATTAAAAATATTTCAATATTTTAATAGGTTAATTGCGGAATTCAACTCTTATTGCATTATTTAAATGTAGTTTACAACTGATATTAAATAAATGATCTCTATAAACTATTTTATATTATTGTAAAAACACAGAACTTTAACAACATTCTACTAAGATAGGTATGATTCAACATTCTTATCTGTATGAGTCATCGTCTAGCGATAAAACAGTTTCTCGCATTTGTGTGGAAGATTGAAGGTTGCATTTTCACGTGGAATCTTCAATAATTTCTAAGTAAGTTTTATAATTTATTATTACTATTTGATAATTTATTTAACTTAATATGTATCTCTACTCTATACGTAATATCTTAATATGTATACTCTAGTAAATATATTTCTTTATAATAGAAATTTTATTAAAACTTTACGAAAGTTATATAAGAAATTTTTATTGTTTTATTGAAGAGAGAGAAATTAATTTAAAAAATATTTTTTATTGGTATTTACTTATAAGGAATTTTTTACTGTTATACTATAAACTTTTATGCTTAATTAAAACTAAATTTTGTATAACATATATAAAACCTACTTTTTATTTTGTTACCCTACAAAAGTTTCCATTTAACTTGTGTATGTTTAGAAATTATTTGAGTAAAACTAATTTTTGCAATATATAAAACTTCTTTCGCAAAAGAATTTTTATTTTTTAACTATAACTTACTTTTATATTTATTTCAATACCGTTTAAGTGATACGTAGGTAATAATCGTTTAAACTCATTGTATGATATGCTTTGTGAAAAAATTATTGCATTTTCCTAATTATTCGCTGTATTTTAACTTAATCTTTATATTAGATAGTGTGGATTACTAATATGCATGGCTCGCCAGCGTATATAACACATGATTCATCAGCTATAGGGGTTTTCCGTTGCAGGTGATAACTGACTCATAGAATATTCCGCATTATCTGTTTTTTTTAAGGAAACTGTTTATTTTCATTTAAAATGATACATTTAATTTTTATGCAATTTATTTCGAAATTTTAAATAGAAATGTTTAATACAAAATAACTTTTAGTAACTGATAGTTTTTAAATATAACTAATCCTTTTTATTATAGTTTATATCAATTATTTTATAATAAAGAACTTATTTTTATTATTTCAAGATAGTATGAATTATATTAATGTGTTAAACTCGAATAAATGTTAAACTTATTTAGTGAGAATATAAAGTTTAATTTAAATAACATATTCATGTACTTATAGCTTTTTTGCTTATAAAATTTATGTAAAGTTTTCGTGTTAGGATAAATTTATTTAATAGTAACAGCATAAAGTTTAGTTAATTATAATGTATATAAAATTTAATTGTTGATTTTAAACATTGTATGTATTTTTAAATTAATATTATTATAGGATAGTCATTTTTATTTATTTTATGTATTTTATTTTTTATTTATTTATTTAATAACTTTACTGTATATCTTTGTATGCATTTTTTTAATTAATATTATTATATGAAAGTAATTTTTTTAATTTATATTATTATATGAAAGTAATTTTTTTAATTTATATTATTATATAATAGTAATTTTTTTTAATTAATATTATTATATGATAGTATTTTTTTTAAATTTATAACTTTACTATATATCTTTGTATGCATTTTTTTAATTAATATTATTATATGATAGTAATTTTTTTTAAATTTATATGATAGTCATTTTTTAAAGTGCATGTGTTCAATTTTTAACGAATGTAAGTTAGAGTTTAAATAAGTGTGAAACTTATTTAGTGAGAATATAAAGTTTAATTTATATAATTTTTATTATATTTAGTTTAATTTAAATAATTTTTATTGTATTCAGTTTAATTTATAACATATAAACTATTTATACTCTTCCAATGGCAACACCCAAATTTTAATATCAAAGTCTATACCATTCACATTCAATGTTTTTAATTATATAATACTCACCAACCCTTTGTTTTATTTTGTCAAATTCCATGAAATACATAGGCAAATTTCTATTTATTCTGTAATCAATTTATAATCTCCGAATGGTAATGCGCAGATATTAAGATCAAAGTCTATGCCATTCGTTAAATTCATCTACCTTTGTTTCAGCGTTCAATTTCTAACGATTGTATTAATAGTATTTGTAAGTTAGAGCTTAAAGAAATTTTAAAAGTGAAACTTATTTAGTGTTAACATACAGTCATGATGTGTATAAAGTTTAGTTTATACAACTTTATTGCTTATAATGCCGTTTTTGTTTTAAAATAACTAATTATACGTATAATTACATGACATTCATTATTGAAAAATATGTGTTTTAAATTATTTATTATTGTTTTGTTTTTAAATCTGTGTGTTAATCCACAAAATACGAAAATTTCTAGTTAAATCTGTAAAAATTTCTAATTTTCTAAATTTCAAGTTCTAAAATACTAAGTATACTCATTAACCAATTAGAATGCAGTATTATGTTTTAAATTATTTATTATTGTTTTGTTTTTAAATCTGTGTGTTAATCCACAAAATACGAAAATTTCTAGTTAAATCTGTAAAAATTTCTAAATTTCAAGTTCTAAAATACTAAGTATACTCATTAACCAATTAGAATGCAGTATTAGGATCATCTTGTTTCTATAAATTTTGTAAAAATTTCCAAATATAAATTTACAATGACAACACTAAAAGTATGAACTCCTATTTAAATTCCTTATTTATTATCTTAATGCAATATATTTTTAATCTCTAAAAATGCTAAGTTTCTAAAATACTCATAAATTGTTACTGATGTTAATTAACTTCAGTCATTCATTGTTTCATTCAGTCAAAAATGTTAAGTCCCACCGGAAATATTTTATAATCTTCGATGTAACCGGTGTAAAAGTTTATACTCACCCGATGGCAACGCGTAAATATTAATGTCTATACCATTCATTATTAAGTATTTAATTATATAACACTCATCATCCCTTTGTTTCATTCAATTAAATTCCACGAAATTCATTTTCAAACTTCGAAAAAATTTTGAAGTCCCTGAAATTGTGAAAAAATACTAAGTCCGAAATTTATGAAAATAAATCTAACATGTCAAAATTCTCATTAAAAGGCAACAGAACCATCGATTAAGATTGTGGCAAAGTAGTGTAAAAAAGTGTGTATTCACCGCCACGATGGTCAAAATTCTCATTAAAAGGCAACAGAACCATCGATTAAGATTGTGGCAAAGTAGTGTAAAAAAGTATGTATTCACCGCCACGATGGTCAAAATTCTCATTAAAAGGCAACAGAACCATCGATTAAGATTGTGGCAAAGTAGTGCAAAAAGGTGTGTATTCTGCGACACGGTGGTGGAACGGTGAGACGCACGGAGCCACGGAGATACACGGTGGAGGGACGGTGGGTCTAGGGTGGTGGCGCGCCTCCACCCTGACCCTCATCGTAGCTCCGTCGCTCCGTGCGTCCCACCGTCCCACCACCCTGTCGCAGAATCACCCCTTTTACACTACTCTAGTAATATCTGTTTTTGGGTTCTAATAATAAAGTAGGTAAAAACACTGAGACCAACCAAAATGTTGCTGAATTATTTGTTTCATCTTTCAAATTAAAACTATATGTATAGTCAAAGAATAATAATAATAATAAACCTTTCGTGATTAACTTTTCAGTGAATCATCACATAAATATGCGACTGATGCCGATTAATTAGTAATAAAGTCTAGATATTAATGCTATAGTTGAATTTTGCTGAGGGGGTCGTCTTAATATTAAAACTTGAAACAAATTTTTAATTTTGAACGATAACACCCATTTTTTACTTCATATTGAAACTTCTGAGATCAAGGTTGTTCGGGAAAAGGTACTTTTTACATACATTTTACTAATTTTTGATTGAGTTACAAGCAAAAATCTATGAGGCGTCCGTTCATATATTTAGAAAAAGTAAATGGTGATCTCGCGCAGAATGTAAATTATTCATTCCGATACTTATTGGAGAAAAAGTATGATTTTTACTTTCTCTTAACCATAGGGTCGAGAAAGTATTGTTTTAGGGTCAAATTTTCGAATGTGAGTTTTTGTTATATTTACAGGTTCTGAGGTCCCCTGAATACGAAAATCATGTTTTTAGCGAATGGTATGTGTGTCTGTGTGTGTGTGTTATCAGCATATCTCAAGAACAATTAGTAGCAGAAATTCCAAACTCGGTATTTTAAATGTGTATCATATAAGGATGCTACACTAAGCTTTTCGTTCAGATGAAGCAAATGGTTCGTGTACAGGGACACTCAAAAGTATTCAAATGCATTACGTCTATGGGGGAAATTGCAGGTAAGTACAGTTTAACATCTATAGACTGCACTAAATAAAATGAAACGAATATATATATTTTTTAATTGAGATAGTCAACTGGGAAAAAATTATGTGTAAGTAGGAGCCTCGCCTCCCACCTGGGGGGGGGGGGACCGGGAGTCCCCCTTCGAGGGGAGTAAATTTTCATGATGGGTATCTTTCAAAAGAGCTCGCCAATGCCTTTAAAACGAATGGTTGAACCATCGGTCTGCGATAATTTAAAATAAAGTTATCGATTTTTTTCATTTTTAACAAAGAATTTTTTTTTTTTTTTTTTTTTTTTTTGTGTAATAGTGAGAATAAATTCAACATTTTTTGGATATTTAGTATTATACTACTTCTCTAATATGGAAATCGTCTGCGTTATCATGGAAGATAATTTTCTTAAATAATAATTTTTATAAATTGTTTTTACTATGGGAATTTGTATAGGAAAATATAGAAGAAAGTCGTGTGGTGGCCGCAACACACGGGGTATTTGTTGTTAGTGGATGTGCTTTACTAATAATATTTTACCATTTCTAGGAAAGCTGTTCGGGAATTGAAATAAATTCCTGATAGAGATATGGTAAATAATGCATGTTTTAAGCTAAATATTCATCACTTGTTTTTTGTATATTTATGCGTTTTGAGGCTTCCTGATTACCGTAGTAAAGTTTTTTAACGTTTAATCTCTGTCTGTGTCTTTTAGGGTGACTTAAAAACGAATAATTTTAGGAGATCCAAATGTTGTATTTTGAAGTTAATATAAGTTTGTTGCTGGAAAAGTTTGATCAAGATCGATAAGTTTCAAGGAATGTTGCGTGTGAAAATTGTCTGCACAATTTTAAGTAAACTTTTAATTTTAATAACAGAATTAAATTCTATATAAATGTAAGTGCATTAATGAAACGGGGGGGTTAAGGGGAGCCTCCCCCCCTCACACATAACTAACTATCAAATAAAAGTCTTCCGAAGCTTAATTTGAATCTTCTATATAATATAATAATAAAAGAAGATGTCTGTCTGTCTGTCTGTCTGTCTGTCTGAGCATCTATACGTTCAGCCCCTACTGAACGCAGAACTACAAAATTTGACATACGGGTGCTCAGAAGCCTGCCCGAGGGGATAGTCAAAACAGAATTTAAAAATTTTAATTAGTTGCGGAGATATTAATTAAAATGTAGACCTATGTCTTAATCAAAAAGCGATCTCAATGACTCAGAATTCACCGAGATTGCATAAAAGTAGATATTTTAACGGAGTTAAAAGCAGAAAAAATGGAAAATAAATTAGAAATATTAGTCCGATCATTACGAATTTGGTACCAAATGAAAGGGGAATTTTTTCCGAATCTAAGAGTGCAAGCGGCTTATCGATACGTCAATTAGATTTTTTAAAATTAACTAAACTATGAAATTTAGTTGGAAACAGGCAGACGATTTTCTAAGCGGTCTCGATCGGAAACAAAACACATATGAGACAACTGTCTGTGATGTCTGTGATGAAAACGGAAATGTTTGTAATGTGTTTTATACTGGGGGGAAAAATTGCAATTTTCAATTTTTTTTCAAATTTTCATTCACGTTACATTTGAATTAATATTCGGCCTAGACAGCATATTATAAAGCTACTGTTCAATTTTCATGAAAATATATGAATAATTAAAAAAATGACATATTTATTGGAAAAAGATTGTCTTCTTTTATTTTTTTGCAGTATTTGCAGTAGTCGAAATTTCGTAGTATGTAGTTTTAATGCCCGATAATTCGATTGTGAATATTTTTGAAAGAGTACGATTATTAGGGAGGGCTTGAGGAACAGGGAAAAAAGGCAAAAAAAAAAAAAAGAGTTGCAGCGTTTGAAATTGGTTGGCATATTAAGATTTTAAGGCAAGGTATTTGGTTTTCTTTTTTATCCCAGCTTCTAATTAAAATAATTTCATAAGTAATACATCATTTGAAAGCTTTGTTGATTTGGAATTGAACAGTAGATTACAGAAATTTCTACCGCCAGATGGCGCTGAAATATTTTAAAATTTCAATATTTCAAATTCTAATTATGATTATATAATTTTTAATACATCATTCGAAAGATATTTTAAAGTTCTTTTATATTATCGAAAGTATTATTCGAGATTTTACCCGATTTACACGTTTTAAGGTTTCTTTTTTAGGTTTTCTTTTGTATCTCAGCTACTAATTAAAATATTTTCATAAGTAATACATCATTTGAAAGCTTTGTTGATTTGGAATTGAACAATATATTACAGAAATTTCTACCGCCAGATGGCGCTGCTATATTTTAAAATTTCAATATTTCAAATTCCAATGAGCGAGGAAGGTGTTGTAAGTTGTAAAACGGGGATAAGGCGCCGCAGGCGCCACCGAGCGGGACTTAGCTAAAGTTAGAAATTTGAAATATCAGCGCCGAAGGCGCTACCGCACGGGAGTTTACTGCGATTTAGATAAGCTATTTTCACGATATATCAATAAGCTGTTATTAGACCTGATACGGGAAAAAGGCGCCGCAGGCGCCACCGAGCGGGAATTTCGTAAAGTCGGATTTTTCAGGGATTGCGAACCAGCTGGTCGCCGAAGGCGGCTAGTTGTTTAATATAGGTTTACATACAATACTCGTTATATTACCTCTTAATCTCCAACCCGTATTAATAGTATTACATTTCAGGGTAAGGGAAAGTCGTGTGAGTGACACACACCAGATTATTTTTAAGTATTTTTCGATGATAAATTGGAATTTTAAGCCGATATTGAAATTAACACTTTCGCGACCGCATGTTTTTGTCTGTATGATAGCGAGTTCCGTCTGTGGACGTTATTCTTTTAAATTACTTTATTTCAGAATAACATTTTCTGTATCGATATTTATGTTACAAATGAATACACATTAAAATTATACTCTTTTTTGTATCAAGATAATTGTATCCATAGTATTTTGATTATACAAATATAAATATTGGGAATACTCTTAAGAAATATAGTAAAATACAAATTGCAAAAGAAACGCCTGCTGGTTTACTCAGTTATAAATTTCCAGATGACGTGAATCTACGTCAGCGGTTGTAAAAGTGTTAATCAGATATAAATAATATTGCGTCTTTTCTTTTGATATTAGATTTCGTACACTACAGAATTTTAAAACACCAAAATGCTTAACTTTTGATTCATTGCAAGAAACATTTAATAAAAATGAAATAGTTTATAATGTTACTTCAATCGATAAAATTCAGATAACTTAAGACTTAAAACCGTGAAATAATTAAATACCAAAAAATGTGAACAACAATATTAAACTAAAAATTTACAAAAAAAAAAAAAAAAAAAAAGAAAGAAAAGAAAAACTTATAAATATCACTGTTTATCTATTTATCATCTGTATATATATATATATATAAATTACGTGTCACGATGTTTGTCCGCGATAAACTCCTAAATTTATGATCCGATTTTAACAAAATTTTGCACACTGTGTGCAGTTTGGTCCAACTTGAGAGATAGAATAGTTTTTATCTCAATTTATAGTCACAATATTTTTTTTATTGCAAATTATTTGCATAGAATAATAATAAAGGAAGAAGGAGCGTATATGTTTTGGTTTCGGTTTGTAAAATCCAGGAATGCCGGGTATATGGTTGTAAAAATGCTTCAATCTGATTGGTTGGCGACTTGTTGGCGAGATTTTTGAATCGTCTCATCTCTCTGTCAATCAGTCAGCGAGGCAGCACCCGCAACAAACAGCGATAAATGTGCCGAGCATGGGTGCCCTACTTTAAGGCTTTGAGTAGCAAAAATAGCTTTCGTTGGAAATTCACTAGAAGGGGTTTGTAAGCATTAAGAGTATTAGCGTGCTCCTTCTTCCTTTATTATTATTCTATGATTATTTGTTAATTATAGCCCTTTGTTACAGTTGCTCCAAAATATCTGTGAGTTCCATAAGTTTAATTGTTGCCAAAAAAAAAAAAAAAAAAAAAAAATACGAGTTCATTTTCTTTCGACATAAAAATAAATACATTTAATCAAACGTAAACGTTAAAAAATTATAAAAAGTTAAATTATGCATCTCACGAAAATTGACATCATAATCACTTTAAAGATTTTATACACATTGATAAAATACTAAAGTAGTTACACATACACAAGCGAAGTGTGACGTCACTGACAGTCTGTGAAATCAAGAAAAAGATTTCCTATGTTAATCGCCCATTGGATTTTTTTGTAAAAAAATTATAATAAATTGAGGAAAATTATTTCTCGATTTTAATCCCCATATTTTTGTATAAATATGTATTAGTTATCATGTGCATACGTTAGATTGAGTTATTTTGCTGTCAAATTGACAAAAATTTATTTTTAATTTTCAAAACTCTGTCGTCCTTGGAGTTTTTTTTTTTTTTTTGTATTTAGCGATCAAAAACGTAACACGAAAAATGCACAAGCCAGATGTATATTTTCGTAATATGTATTGTGCGAAATATTGTTTCATATTATTCATTACTCTTTCAATATAAGCTGTTAAAATAACCATGATTTTTGAAAGGAATTAAATATTTTCGCCGGATAATTTGGCGATTTTTTTTTTTTTTTCCGTCAAGGATGACATATATGAAATTTATTCCGCTGCAACATGTTAATATCTTATATCAGATACATTATGTATAAGCTACAACTTATTTCACGTGACGCGTGTGTTAAAAATTTACTTACGACGTGCTTACGACATAGCCTTGCTTTTTCAATTTTTTTTTTTTTTTTTGCATTATTGTAATCTGTATCACTTCGTTTTCTTTAAGAAATTCGGGATCTATACATATAATGTTCTAAATAAAAAGTAACCATTTCAATATTTTAAAACTTATTTAAAAGTCTCTTTTATTTAACATTAAATTTTAAAACTTAATTTAAAACTTATTTAAAAGTCTGGAAGATTTTAAGTCTGTTTATTTGTTTTGTAACGGTAATCTATATGATCGATGTTCGAAACTTTAAATAATTGTTTCTTTTATTTTTCTTTAATAACTTATCAATTTACTGTTCCTGATTACATTTGTGATTTATACATGCATTTTACATTAAATTTTGACTCATATTTACTGCTAAAAATACGATCTTAAAATCTTGCAATTTTCTTATCTTAATCGTCTCTCTTGATTAACTTGAATTTACTATTAAAATTTTAACATACTCAAAATCTTCGCATCACTTCGTTAAAATATATTAATCTTTTCCAAAATATTTTTCTATTTAAAAGGATACCTGTATTTACTTTAAATGCCCAATATTTCATGAGATATCCTATTTTAAAGTTTTAAAATATTTATCAAAGGAACAACTATAGTATTTCCCCACAACTGGATTTGGCGATTATGGCTAAATCATAAATCTGAAAATCATAACTGATGCAGGTTGCCATATTTTATTGCAAAGAATCCAGAACGACATCGTTATCGTTCAAAACGGCGCCAAAAAATATCGCCAAATCCAGTTGTGGGGAAATACTATCTACCTTATCAAATTATCAATGTATAACTTAGCCACAGCAACGCGTGGCCGGGTCTGCTAGTGAGTATGTAATTAAAAAATAATTTTTTGTATGGGAATAAAGAGTTAACTTACATTCCTGAACAGCTTTTCAGGACATGGTAAAATATAGTACAGCACTTCTACCAATTATATTCAATATAAAATAATGTTTTCGCTTAATTATTGATAACCTGTAGTCTTTTTTAAATTATATACACCTCACAGTGCCTTCTTAAATATAATTCTCTTCTCTGTTAAAAATAACACACAGCATAATCTGAAATGTACTACTAACAATTTTCAAATATCGTCCCTTCCTTTTCTAGTTCTTTAGAGTAACCCTGTAAACGAATGGTGAATGATTTTTATACCATATTTTACACGAAACATGCTTTAATGCGTATAAAAGTATATGTTCGTTTTATTTGGTTTAGCGCAGGCTATACTTGTTAAACTGTACCTACCGAAAATTTCGCCCATAAACTTAACCCTGTAAACAAATGATGATTGATTTTCCTACCACATTCTACACGGAGCATACCTTTATGCATATAAAAAATATATGTCCATTTCATTTTGTTTAATGCAGTCTGTAGATGTTCAACTATATACCTACTAAACATTTTGCCCATAGACCTACACTTATACAACTGAATTCTTTTGGATGTCCCTGTACACGAACCACTTGCTTGATCTCACCGAAAAAGTGTAGTATCCCTATATGATACAGATTTAGAAAAAATGAGTTTATACACCCTGTTGCTATTTGTTCTTGAAATATGCTGATAACACACACACACTAACTACTAAAAACTTATTTTCGGATTCCGGAGATCTCAAATCGTGTAACATAACAAAAACTTAATTTCGAAAATTTGAGCCAAAAATAATACTTTTTTCGCTATACGTATGTATGGGTAAGAGAATGTAAAAATGAATGGTTAATATGAACCTTGTATAACATACGTGGTATTTAATAACCTTATGTTGTTGTTATTGTTGTGTAGGGGGTATGCATTGAGACCTATAGCGGCTGGGGCTGTTGTCTCAACTGTTCCATAGGTTACCAGAAAATAACAGAGTGGTTAAACCACTACAGTCTATAACTTATTCGCAGATTTTTCAAAAGCTGTTGATGGAATGCAAGAACTCGAGGGTAGAGTGACGAAAGTTACTTGATAAACAAAACTTTTGCATGAAGACAGGGAAAACACAAAAGTTATCACTATTTAGCAAAGCACTGAAATGACGAATGCGATTCTGCCGATAGCGATCACAAGATTTAAAAACCTTATTTTTCTCGTGTAAACCGATGATGGAAGAGAGACTTTCTTCAATGTAAGTGTAGATTGGACACTCATGCGCAGTCGTGAATGTTTTCCTGCCCGCAGAAATAAGGCTCCTATATATACGAGCTGCCGCATCAGGCATTTTGTTGCCTTAGGGTTGCCACATGTACCCAGCGCGTTTCTCTAATAAACAAACCAGAAACATTTTTTTTATCGTCTTACGTTACTTTAGAGTAACTTATTTCATTATATTTCATAATTTCATCTAAGTAAACTAGGATATGGAAGTTTGTTTAGCGATAAACTGCTATAATCATTCAAGAAGTGAATATAAAGTGTTCACAGACCTTCTATTACTGTATATTTGAGTTTTGGCGACATTTTGTAAAAGAAACAGAAACCGCCCTAACAACACATCGTACATCCATTGGATATCCTCAGAATAAAATGACATCCTGAGAATGTACTGTGAAAAAAATGTGTTTTTAGGAATATCATTGTTGCTTATTGTTCTTATCTTGACCGTATTAGCTTCAGATCAAGATTTCTTAAAATCATTAGGTAAGCGATAAGGACGCCAAGCGGGAATGCTGTCCTCTTCAGAGGCAAAAAAATGGCGGTGATGCGCCGGCCTATTATTTTATTTAGCGGCTCTAGTGAAGACGTGTAGCGAGCAGTCGTCAGATTTTAGTGTTTGTAAAATGAGAGAAAAACTTGATCAGCGATATTTTATCAAATTTTATCAAAAGTTTGGCGATATCCCAGCGGAAATCCTTCGTAAGACTCAACAGGCTTTCAGGACGACGCCTTGCGCATAAAACAGAGGAACAAACGCTTCAAAGATGACCGCACGCCAGTGGATATATTGACTGTTTTCTTTGACTTCCGGGGTGTGGTAAATCATGAGTACGCACCACAAAGCCAAACTATCTCAAAAAAATATTACTAGGAGGTCCTTTGTCGCCATCGTAATGCTGTACGACGCAAACGGCTGGATCTGTGGGCAGAGGAAACTCGGAGGCTCCATCATGATAACGCGGCTGTGCATTCTGTGCATTTGATTCAGACTTTCATCGCCAAACACAACGTTCCTGTGGTTCATCAGGCTCCCTATTAACACGACATGGCTCCTGTGATTTTAGCTATTTCCCAAGCTGAAAATTCCGCTAAAAGGGTGCCGATTTAAGTCAAGAGAAGACACCATGCGGAATTCGACGGCATGGTTGTTCGCCATTCCAAAAGCTGTGGCAGGAATGACAGGAACGCTAGGTGAAGTGTGTGTAATACCAAGGTGACTACCTATTGAAGGGGTTTGTGTTTTAGATTTACAAATCAATAAATGTATTTTTGTAAACTAAAGGTTCGATACTTTTTGAACACACCACTTATTTTTCAGAAGTTTGTATTTGATGCACCTAGGATTTTAAATACACACCGACTTAAAAAATAAAATCACTGCACTAGACACAGCATCTTCGATTCTCAATGTATCAGTACTGATACGCTTAAACTTAGGACAATAAATGTGATCCTAACTTACTCACAGATTACCATACAGATAGGACAGTAAAGCTAAAACCCGATCCGGAGCGACAGTACACTGTAAAAAAAAAAAAAAAAAAAAAAAAAAAAAAACGGTAGATTTACAGCATAATATGCTGGCAATATGGGTGCATGGAGGGGGGAAAGTAAAAAGGAAGTTATTTACAGCAGAAACAGCCGTAAAAGAGTCTTTTTTTACAGATGTTTCCGCTGTGAATTGCCTTATTTAACAGCAGAATGTGTTGGCAATATGGGTGCCAGCATATTTTGTTGTAAAAGCTTCCATTTTTTTTTTTTTTTTTTTTTTTTTTTTACAGTGTAGAACCACTAGGGGAAATAAAATCTTCCACATGTATCAAGTCTATACAGGAATAGTGGGTATAACTTCAGCATATCCCCACAGCTGAATTTGGCGATTTTTCTTTGGCTCCGTTTTGAACGATAACGATGTCGTTCTGGACTGTTTGCAATATAATATGGCAGCATACATGTTGTTTATTTTGGATTTATGATTTTATGTTTTATGATTTAGATTATGATTTATGATTTTTAAGCCAACAAAAAATCGCCAAATATCGTTGTGGGGATATACTGAAGTTGTTCCGAATAGTGTCTTTGATCAAAATTTTTTTTGCTGTTTCGCGAGTGGTTAGTATGTAAAATTGTTCTTTTTGTTCCCTTTCTATTATTTTTTAATTTATAAAATTATACTCAAAACGTTCAGAGCTATTCTTCTAAGAAATAAAATTAATTTTATAATGTTTAAAAATATACTTTGCCAAACACATTCATATTCAAATACAAACTAATATGATATGGCCACCACAATACTTTCTTCTGTATAATCTTACACAAATTCATGCATTAGAAATTATTTTCCATGATACATGCAGACGATTTTTATCTGACAGAATTATAACACTAAATACCGAAAAAAAGTCAATTTTGTGCCAATATCAGAAGAAATGCGTTTTTTTTTTTTTTTGTTTTTTTTGTTGTTGTTGTTGTTAAAAAATGAAAAAACCGATAACTTTCTTTTAAATTATCACAGATCTATATGGTTCAACCATTCATTTTAAAAGTATTGACGAGATCTTTCGAAAGATACCCATATTAAAAATTTACATCTCCTGGGGTAGGGGTACTCCCTTCAGGGGTGGGAGAACGATACTCCCACATGCACAAACATTTTTTCCTAGTTTACTACTATTATCATGAATAATTAATATTAATTTTACAATTACATGCTAAAAATAACTCTCATTATTTACATGTATTCGAAATTTTGTCCTAAAGTGCCATGTTAAAAATTTAGAACAAATGAAATCATAATGCCACCTGTTAAGCTATTGTCAAATGTAATGAGCTTCAGTTTACGTCAGGGCCCAACTGAATACCAAGTTTGGTTAAATTTCGTTCATTGGTTCGTGAGATACAGCGTCCACAAAATTTGTAATGCACACACAGAGTCAGATATTTTCTAAAAACAAAAAAATCGTATTTACGACGTCTCAAAACGTGTAAATCCACCGAAAACTGGAACTCGAAAATTTCACAAATCCAATACTTTCTTCTTATATAAATAGAAGAAAGTAATAAACATTACAAATTGTAATTCTGAAATAGCAGTATGAAACCTTTAAATATTTAACATTGATTGGTTTAAACAGTACAAAAAAAAAAAAAAGAAGGTTTTTAAAGGAAAAAATCTTTTTGGTTCATATATATTTTCAAAACTAATTTGTTTATTACTTACCACTTGCTTTTTAAAATAAATTGCTTTTAATGATTAAGTTTGTAAACAATAACGAAGCTGCTAAAAGAAAACATAGATGTAATAAAATTAAGACGATTGCCTAAGCTGAAGAGCTCGAGAAACTTACAGCTGTTGCCGCAGAGTCGCATTTTGTTTACCTTTGAGTATGCGAGAGTGTCCCATCTGTATAGTAATTTGTGAACTAACTTCAATCGAAACGCAAAGTTAGATCAGTTGTTTTGTCATGCGTGCCAGCCTAAATGTCGGAAAACACGTTGTGAGAACTCCTTGAACATTCTTCTAGCACACTCAAATTTACCGATGTAAGTGATTATTATTATTATTATTATTATAAATAATCATACGCAAAATTATAATAGGTTTTTACATAATACTAGCAAGCCTGTGTGAAATTTTCGCACTTTATTTCTTTTCTTATTTACTTTTAAAATTCGAAACTCATAAATATGACACAAATTTCCCACCACCTAATTAAAATTTAAATATTCCAGAAGCCAAATTATTATTAGAACCAAATTAATATTGTGCAATAGTGAAACCAAAATCATTCTAAGAAAGGTTTCCAAATAAAATCCATGGTTGAGGATCCAGTTTTCATACTTCGCAGGCAGTACAGTTTTAGTATAGGACCCCCCCATGACTCTTTTTAAAAATTCCTCATCATATTGGCGATGGTATTTTATTCATTTGTTTAGGCATAATATATATTTTTTTAACCTGTTTCCTACTTTGATTACTTTATACGCGTCTTTTAGTCTATTTATGATAATAATTCATATTCTGTATAGACATTTAAAATATTGCTAGGTTAAAACAACGCAAAGATTCTGAAGAAGCAACTTTTAAAAATATATTTTTCCGTAAAATGGTCTCATAACACAAATGTCATTTTTTCTTATTTGATCATTAAGCTGAAACCGCGTGCTTAAATATTGTCCATTTATAAATATATATATGTATATATATATATTTATCCTTGTGTATTTTATTAATTACATCACTATCGTATCGTATCGTTTCGAGAAAATGTAATCGTAATTGGTCCACGTTAGAGAAATATTATATAATTAAGATTAAAAACTATTAAAAGTTTAAAATTAGAAAACATTTCACGTGTATATATAATATATAAAAAGTAACAAACCACTTTAAAAAGCACGTAGATAAACTATTTTTATAAAAAACGACACAAAGCTTTTCGCCATTATAACAATAGCATCATCAGGTGTAATTGCGTTACATAGAACCAGCAATATATAAACAAGAGAAGTTCAAACGGTTTAAAGTTACGGTTACAATAAATTTTTTTAAAGTTACGGTTACAATAAACGGTTAAATAAAATTTTTTTTTATTGTAACCGTAACTTTAAAATTTTTTTTATTGTAACCGTAACTTTAAATTTTTTTTATTGTAACCTTAACTTTAAACCGTCTGAACTTCTCTTGTTTATATATTGCTGGTTCTATGTAACGCAATCATAGAATAATAATAAAGGAAGAAGGAGCATAAGTGTTTCTAATAAGCTGTTGTGTTGCCACAACAAACAGCGATATTATTCTTCTTCTATGGCCCTTCTTTAAGGTTTTGAGTAGCAAAAGTAGCTTTCGCTGGCATTTCACTAGAAGGCGTTTGTAAGCATTAAGAGTATTGGCATGCTCCTTCTTCCTAATTATTATTCTATGAACGCAATTACACCTGATGATGCTATTGTTATAATGGCGAAAAGCTTTGTGTCGTTTTTAATAAAAATAGTTTATCTACGTGTTTTTTAAAGTGGTTTGTTACATTTTATATATAAATATTATATAGATTATTATTCTTAAAATAATAATAATAATAATAATAATCCGGAAAGAACTTTGTCACCGCCTTATATTTTATTGTGTACAAGAAGTTTTACTTGATTGACGGTTATAAAACAGATCTGCTGTAAAATGATCTTTTTTATACAACATTACGTTGTATTGCAATCTATCTTTCTTTTATTTGTGCAAATAAAAAGACGTATTATTGAAAAAAGAAAAAGAAAGGAAGAAATACGAGTATAGAGAGGCAACCTTTCGACTTTCCAAATATTTAGTCTTTATTAAGCGTTTAAACAAATTTGAATCAGTAAATAAACAAAAAGGAAAGTATAGTAGAGTCTTTGTGTATTTTTCCCCAAGTTCGTATTTTGTCCATTGAGTCGTCCTATATCTGAATTCTTTTGGTGGTTCTCTCCGAAATACCCGTAAATACGAGCTAGGACCCTTAGAAAGACTTACCGGGTAAGTCTATCATTATAGAGGCCGCATTTACATTAGGCGTTAATAAGGAGGCCGCATAAGTTGATATACCTGTACACGAGATTTTTGTGAAAGTTTTACAGTTTCTGTAGTTTTATCATATTTATTTATTGATTTTATTACTTTCTTCTATATTCAATAGAAGAAAGTATTGGATTCGTAAAAAATTTCGACCTCGGGTTTTTGATGGATTTACACGTCTTGAGAGCTGTAGAACATCATTTGACCATTTTAAGAAAATGTCTGTCTGTCTCTGTGTGTGTGTGTGTGACAAAATTTTGTGGCAACTGTATCTCAGGAACTACTGCACAGAATTTTATACAAATTGGTATGCAGTTACACTTTGGCATAAATTAGTGTCTATCAACTTTTGGTAAAAATTGTTTTACAGGTTGCTTTGCCATCCAGCTTTTTCTAAATTTTTAACATGGTGATATACGACAAAATTTTGTATAAATGTGCATAAAGAGAATTATTTTTTAGTAATCATTATGAAATTTACAAGAATTGTTTATAATAGAGATAGTCAACTGGAAAAATTTTTTGTATGTGTAGAAGCCCCCCCTCGAGGAGAGTAAATTTTCAAGATGGGTATCTTTCGAAAGGTCTCGTCAATACCTTTAAAACGAATGGTTGAACTATAAATCTGTGATAGTTTAAAACAAAATTATCGATTTTTTTTAACTTTTAACGAAAAAAAAACTTAAAAAATAAATCTAATTTTTTAGTTTTTTTTACGAAATTTGACCAAACTTGGTATTTAGTTGGCCCCTGACATAAACTGGAGCTGATTAGATTTGGGGATCAATCGCTCAACAGGTGGCTCTGTGATTGTATTTTTTCTAAATTTTTAACATGGCAGTATAGGACAAAATTTCGTATAAATGTACATAATGAGAGTTATTCTTAACCTGTGATTGTAAAATTAATATGAATTATTGATAATAGTAGTAGTTAATTAGGAAAAAAAATTTGTGCATGTGGGGGCATCGCTTCCCCCCTGGGGGGAAGTACCTCCGGGGGGGGGAGGGGTAAAATTTCAAGATGGGTATTTTCCGAAAGGTCTCGTCAATACCTTTAAAACGAATGGTTGAACTATAAATATGTGATAATTTAAAACAAAGTTATCGATTTTTTTTACTTTTAACGGAAAAAAAACTGATTTTTTTTTTTTTTTTTTTTTTTTTAATATTGTTACTGAGTAAATTTGTATAGGAAAATATAGAAGAAAGTCTTGTGGTGGCCACAATATACTAGTTTTTATTTCTATTTATTCATTTATTTTTTTAACATGATATAGAAATTATTATTTCTATAAATTCTATTAATATTTCTATAAATTATTATTTCTAATAATAATAATAAATCATTTCTTTATTATTTAGCTGTTTAATGTAAAAAAAAGCATTAATATTTACGATTATCATCGTATATGTGGCAAATATATGTGCTATTTCATAAGTAATATCAACTGAAATGGTAGTTTGTTTTACAAAAACACTAAAAGACGTCCGTCGATATCATTTTTCATTTTTGAATTGCAGTTTTACGAAACTCGCTTTTTACATTGAAATATTTGTTTTAATTTTATAAATAAAATAATGTTTTTACTTTCTCTTACCCATAGGATTGAGAAAGTATTCTTTTAGGGTCAAATTTTCGAACGTGAGTTTTTGTTATATTTCCATGTTGTGAGGTCCCCTGAATACGAAAATCATGTTTTTAGCGAATGGTCTGTGTGTCTGTTATCAGCATATCTGAAGAACAAATAGTAGCAGAAATTCCAAACTCGGTATTCTAAATGTGTATCATATAGGGATGCTACACTAAGCTTTTCGTTGGGATGAAGCAAATGGTTCGTGTACAGGAACACTCAAAAGTATTCAAATACATTACGTCTATGGGAGAAATTGCAGGTAAGTAGAGTTTAACATCTATAGACTGCACTAAACCAAATGAAACGAATATATATTTTTTGTAATAGAGATAGTCAACTGAGGAAAAAAATTTGTGTATGTAGGAGCCTCACCTCCCTTCCTGGGGGGGGGGGGGAAGTCCCCCTCGAGAGGAGTAAATTTTCATGATGGGTATCTTTCAAAAGAGCTCGCCAATACATTTAAAAAGAATGGTTGAACTATCGATCTGCGATAATTTAAAATAAAGTTATCGATTTTTTTTTCATTTTTAACAAAAAAAATGTAGTATTGAGAATAAATTCATCTATATATATATATATATATATATAGGCCGCGCAAGAAATTAACGGAGGCCGCATGAGGCCCCCTAGGTCGTATGCTGCCCACCTGTGACTTACCCTTTGACGGAGGGCATTCCTTTTAGGCAGGGCCCGATCTAGCTCATCTGCCGCCCCGGGCAGAGTATAATTTTGCCACCCTTCATGATTGGTTTTAAATAAATACAACCAAACCTCAGAATAAGGCTACCGTTACGCAGTAGTAATCCGTTTATATTGTGATAATTCCCGGTGTCCATGCAATTTCAAAGAAAACATTTTCCTGTTTATAGTTATATTTCATATAAGTTCACTTTTGTGTGTACTCCATGGATAGTCTTTTAATAAGGTCTGGCTGTATTTAAATATAAGGAATTTATAAGGAAGAATTGACTAATACAACAACAGACCTTTAGTCCTAAATTAAATTCTCTGACGGACAGAATTTCAATTTATCTTTCTTATTTTATGTTTCTCTTGATAAATATTTTATTTACAAAAATATCATCTTACACTATGAGTAAAAGTTATAAGAATTTATCTAGACTGTATAAAAAAATTATTTGATCTAACAATATATTTTTAAATATGTTATTTTTTACCTCATTAAAGCAACAAATTAAAAAAATAATAAACAGAAAACACTTTCATATATGAATTTTCGTTTAACAGATTTTAAAAGATGAGAAAAACAAAAGCATAAATAAACTAAAAATTACTATTTTACATTAAAAAAAAAAAAAAAAAAAAAAAAAAGAAAGAAAATCTTACGTTTTAATGCAACAAGAATATGCATATATAGATAGACTGAAATAAAAAAGCAGAACTCTTTATTTAAGAAAAAAGTATGTACGACTACCGTATGACAGTAGAAATATTGACTTGAAATTTAAATAAATTGATAGTAATTATAAATTTAATAATCATGTTTTTACTTCCTGGTTTTTGTGCATTATACTGATGATATATATGTATGTATTGTAAAATATTTGAAAATTTTCCTTGCGTATTAATTATGTACGTTTAGTTTTAATAATATCACTTACTTTATTAATTTTTGGTTTTTTAACCTTTCATATTATTTTTTTTCCATATATATATATATATTTTATATACTATATATGTAAGTAGAAGGAATAAGCTGTATAGGTAGACTCTACTCAATTCCCACTCATTTGTTATAAATTTCTACTGCAGTATGTACTACACTCATGTTAAGAGAAGTGAATTTGACCGATCGCTCAACACAGTGACAGATTGAAATATTGAAATGCCTTACCTAATAGGCTACCCACCATTTAGTTCCATACACTTGCCATATCCTAATTTGTTAATAAATGTTATTGGGTTCAGCTTTATATTTTATTTTTCCTTTCTATATTATTTTTAATGCAATTTTCACCATAATCGGATATTGTTCTATTCAGCTATGTCAAAAAAAAAAAAAAAAAAAAAAAAAAAAATCTTTAATTCCAAATAACTTACGAAATTTTCAAATTAGAATATTCAAAATTAATGGTTTTGATCCAGTGTGATAAATGATATTTTAAAAATAGTCTGACATTTTTGCGATGAAAATATTCCTCAAAAGGCACGTTTTTGTGTAATTTTGCCCTATTCTGCAAAGTTAAGAAAGTCATAAAAATAAAATAATTTGTGACGTTTTCAAAATTGAATTTTCATAACTGATATTTTAAAGCTAGTCTGCCATTTCTCCCGTGTTAAGAGAATCTTGAATTTGAAAAACTTATGAAGTTTTTAAGTTAAAATATTGTAAATCAATAGGGTTCTTATTAGTGTCATAAGTGATATCTTAAAACTGGTGTGGTATCTCTGCGATCATTTGTTGTTTTAAAAAAAAAAAAATGGGGTTGTAAATTTTTATGATTACTCAAGTTCTCCATATCTATAGTGTGATGAGAAACTAATTATGGTTATATAATCTACTTAAGGCTGTTCTCAAATTCAAATTCCTTACATTATATTCCCGAATTGAACTCATTTTTATTCATAAATATATAATTTAATGGTATTTTTATCCCAACTGCATTATTATAGCAAACAAAGCTTTTATTTCCTATGAAGAATAAACAGAAAGGTTCTTTTGTAAATATTTAAAAAATAGCGTTTCCAGTGGATTTTCAGGACGAAAAATAGTCAAAATGCGAAGATTAATTATAAATATATATAGTTTGATAGATAGATAGGATATTTTTTGATTTAATTAATCTAAATTTTATACAATAGATTTATGAATGAATAAAAATAACTATCCGTAACTTTCATTTTTTTTTTTTTTTCAAAAAAGTTTTGTATTGCTACTGTAAACATAAGAGAGTAATAATTAGAACACAGAAATAGAATTATATAAAATAGAAAAAAAAATATAATTACATTGAGAACTTCTTTCTTTCAAAGCTGGTCTTATAGGTTTTTATATTGTGAAGTACATGAAATACTTTTGCTATAAAAACTAATACTTTTAAAATATAAAAATCAAGTGTAGTATGCACTAATGACTGGACTGGAAGACGAAAAGACAATGATGTACATTTACAGTGACAGTGTCCACATTCAGAGTCCGTCCAGTCCCGTCAAGATTTTTCTTTTGTCCCTAGAGCATACAAATTCCCATCCATTCTGATTATTTAAAGTTCAGTTTTGGGACAAAAAATCATTTTTACAACAAAACTACAATAGAGACAAAAGAACATTCCATCCTCCCCCCCTACCCTGTCCTTTTATCCTAACAAAAAAAGAAAAGATAAGAAACAAAGTCATATAAGTTTCCTTTCCAGTATTTTTTCTTCCAGTCCAGTCTATAGGTGTCAACCTGTCCTCTATGTAAACTAGTGGTTCCACATTGCCTGAGAAGTAGTTATAGTCCATTTCCCCAGCAGAGGCACTTCAAGGTCACGGAATACGGAGAGGGAGATCACATGACTGAGATCACGTGCTCAATTCCATCCAGTGAGATGTCGTCGTTTCTTCAGTAACATAGCAACGGACGGGGGAAGTGAAATCACAGTTCATCTGAGCGTGGCCTTGAGGCGACTGCCTAAAGTAAATAGAGTATAGTTCTTATCTGAACCCCATTGTGCCGTCCTTACTCATTTTCGCATGCGAAGTGCAAACGTCATCTGCTGTTTTCTTTGAGAAAGAAAGAGATATAGAAAGCATTTGTTATGAAAAGAAAATTTTCCATTGAAATTGGAATTATTGAAAAAGGTGTAAGAGAAAAAAAAAAAAAAAAAAAAAAAAAAAAAGAAGTTTAAAAAAATTATTTTTCTTCCCTCAGTTTTTCACTTATTTAAAAATTAATATTGTTGCCACTTGAAACTGCCGCCCTTAGAAATTTGCCGCCCCGGGCAATTGCCCGGGTTGCCCTGCCCTAGATCGGGCCCTGCTTTTAGGCCTAGGATCCAAGTGCTACCAACTGGCCTTGAGGGGATACTTCATCTAACGTGGACGACAAACTAACCCCATGTTATTTTATGGGGAAATTTGCTTTGAATGTTACATAAGACTTTTTTTTTTTTTAATTCCATCTTCTCACATAGAAAAATTCATAGCCATTAAATTGATTCTCCTTTTTTTGAAAATTGATTTTTAAATTTTTTAACATTTCATTTTGATGATATGAGGTGCAAATAGACGCTTCTACGATTGTCGTTGGTCCCCGTTTATTGGTTAAAACCGTGACATTCGATATGTGATTTTGAGGGTTACGTTAAATGCCCCGTTTAACGCCATCGCTTCAGAGGCGTGGAATATGTTTTTTTTCCCTCCTTACCGGACTCTTCAGACAGTCTCAGTCTTTCTATCTTCATCGTCTCAGTTCACCTCAACTCACCTCATACTTTACGACATTTTTGTACCTTTAGCAGCAGCAGATCATGTCGTACCCTTATTTCGAAAAATGCTTCCGAACTGTGATATAGTAAAGCAGTATGGATGTGCACGTACCAAAACTACGCAGTTGTTAAAGGATTGGCATCGACTACCATTGAGAACTTATTAACCCAAATTAGAGCCAGACCATTTTCTGCAGAATGTGATGGAAGTAATTATACTGAGCATAAACTGCATCCAATTTTTATTACTTTTTTTAATCCGTCAGAAAATATTATTGAAAATAGGGTGCTTTCACTCCCAGATTTAACTGGAAATGGAACGGGTGAAAATATCAGTAGTAACCTGATTTTGACAGAATTTCAGAAGAAGAGCATTCCAATTGAAAATTGCTTTTCCTTTATGACAGACAATGCATCTGTAATGCAAGGTCAGAAAAAAGGTGTAATTGCTTATTTAAAAAAAAAAAAAAAAAAAAAAAAAAAAAATCCTAATTTAGTATTTTTAGGTTGTTTATGCCATTTAATCAATATTGCAGCTGAAAAGGTGCAGCAATTTTACCATTCAATGTTGATGAAATTCTTGTTGATATTTTCTACTACTTGAAAAGTAGTTCAAAACGCAAAGAATTATTGACGGAATTTCAAAATTTACATGATAAGGAAACTAAAAAGATTTTAAAGCATGTCTGTGATGTGTGTTGGCTATCTCTTGGTAAGAGCTTGTCTCGCATTATTGAACAGTGGGATCCACTATTAAGATGCTTTACATCTATTGTTAAATCACAACAAAGCAAAATATTTGCGAATCTCTCAACATATAAAATACCTGTAAAAAAACCTAGTGCTGTTGTTGAAAAAGTCGCAGAAAGTGTGGGTAACACATCTGATGTTACTGCTGATGATCAGAAGTTAGATCCTGACCTAAAAAAAAAATTCTGATTCAATATCCAAAATATCTGCTAATCTGTCAATGTATAAAATACCTGTGAAAAAACCTAGTACTGTTGTTGTTCAAGTTGCAGAAAGTATGGATAACACATCTAATGTTACTGCTGAAGATCAGAAGTTAGAACCTATTCTAAAAAGAATTTCTGATTCAATACGCAAGATAAAATCTATTGCTTCAACTTCAAAAGTTGCAGGAAATGCAACAAATGCACCTAGCAAAGTTATTGATGATAAAAAGTCTGATAAAGTTCTGAATAAAAATTCAAGTAAAAATAATTCAACCAGAAAGAGAATAATTAGCAATATCAGTATAAATGCTACATCAACAAAGAAAAGTAAAAAAAGAGGTTAAATTGAAATGTGGTAATAATAAGTCTACACAGGAAGCACTATCCAGAGAAGAGAAAATTTTCATGTTCTTATCGTCTGCAGAAACGAAGGCATATTGCTTTTTTTTTTTTTTTTTTTTTTTTTTTTTTTAAATTAAATGTCATTCCAGTATTTGAAAATTTAAATGTGACATTGCAGTTGGTATCACCTTTAATTTATAAGCTACGTGAGATGTATTGTGAAATATTAAAAGAACTTTTTTCCCGATTTGTAAAGCCATCTGTGATAACACTGTTCTGCAAAAAATAAATAAATAAAAATAAATAAATAAATAAATAAATAATAAAAAAAAATTGAAATCTGATACTATTCTTGCAGATTCTTATGTAAAATGAATTCCTGAATCCGAATATGGCCACCATTTTGCTCAATCACCCACCGTTTTCTAGATACACCCCCCTCCCTCATTTTTATCGTTGTTTGGTAATCTTATACACATCAGTTTGATTTCGAGAGGAACGATGATTATTTAAACCGGTAAATGTCTTCTGACCTGAGGAGCTACAGAGGTAGAATGTTCTAAAACACGAATATTTGTATTAAGGAGGAAATTTGAGGGGATTTATGCACAGAAAACAAAAGAAAATCAATAAAAACAATCAGTTTCTGTTTCTTTTTTTTTTTTCTCAATCTTTCTCTTTTTTTTTACCTATTCCAGTTTCCAGTTTGCCATTTTCTTACCAAAACACCCCAAATAATAAAAATTATACAGTGAAAATTTTTTCAAAATGTTGGTGAATGCACACAGAAAAATAAATTGGTCACAGTGACCTGCCAAAATGCTCAGCTGACAATACAGAATTGACTAACCAAAATAACTGACTAACCAAAAAGTGTACTTGCTGAACTAGTCTCCAAAACTGAAAAGTGTACTTGCTGAACTAGTCACCGAAACTGAAAAGTGTACTTGCTGAACTAGTCACCAAAACTGAAAAGTGTACTTGCTGAACTAGTCTCCAAAACTAAAAAGTGTACTGGCTAAACTAGTCACCAAAACACTGCTCCAGACTAGGAAGGTTAATATTATTAGACAAAGAAGGCTAGTCGATAATCATAATTATCTGACCAGGAAGGTTAGTCAGCAACCGCAGTTGCCAGACAAGGCAAGTTAGTCAGAATCTACACTTGATTAAGAAAGTTAGTCAACAGATCCCAGGTATCTGACTAAGAAAGCTAGTCAATTTTTAAAGAATATTTGAAGAGGCAGGATAGTCAAGATTATTTGCCTGACTAACCTGTCTGGTAATATCTGAAGAGGAAAACTAGACTAAGCTGCCTCATAATATTTGTGGAGGAAGATTACCTAGGAAAAAAAAATGACTAGCCTGTCTCATAAAATTTGAGACAGATACATACTTGCCAACATATTTGTTTTAAAAATCTGTAGATTTTATCGGAAAAAAAAAAAAAAAAAAAAAAAAAAAAAACAGTAGATTTTGTAAATTGACATTTTTAACAATAGAGACTGAATTTATATAAATATATAGTAGACGAAAAGAAAAATATATGAATATTTACAAAATATTTTTCATAGATAAAAATTTTCTTTAAATAAAAATCACTCATCTTTCAAACGAAAACAAAATATTGAGATTATGTTTCTCAAGAATTAATTTCAAATCCTAAAAATTGGGAAAAAGAAAATATTGCCAATGATATTTACTTAAACACAAATTTTTACATTCGTAGCAGATTTTGCTTCATTAAGAAAAGAACAATTAAATTGTTATTCATAGCAATTTTAAACTAAATTTTCACTGCATTTAGAAATTAAAATGTTCTCCTGATTTTTATCAGATAATGATGATCAAAATTCAGTTTTTAATTATCTTATCTGACTGAAAATACACTCACAATGACTATGTAAATATACTATTTAATTACAAAGCATTATTTAAAAAGCTGGTGTGAAACAACCACACGACTTCCATTACCCACTATTACACGAATTATATTTTTACTTTCATTACCCGAATACCGTAGGTAATGGAATTATTGTATTCGGTCCAAAAATTCAATGTCGAGTTTTCGCTTGATTTGCACGTTTTAAGGTCTCCTGAGTCCAAATCAATAGTTTTTGGCAATAGTGCGTATGTGTGTGTGTATATGTACGAACGAAATCTTCTGGTTATGATATCTCCTAAACTAATAGAGATGGAACTACGAAACTTCAGCGCTGAGGCAGGTCTGGTGTGCAGATAACTGTTCCAAATTTTGGTGAAAATTGAAAAACCGGAAGTGGGACCGTAAGTCCGTATTTCAAAAACGGCTCCAGCTATTGTCTTCAAAGTTGCCATATAAACACTCTATTAGATGTCCTTTCGAATGATTTAGTTGGTTAGTTCAGGAAAATTGACAAGCACCCTGTATAAATAGCTTAATTTCAGGTCTCGCAAGCTCGTACCTTTAAAAACGGCTGTACGGATTATTTTCAAACTCGCCATATTAACTCACTTTTAAATATGCTTTTCTATGCAATTATAGTTTTCCGTTCAATAATTGAGTATGCCAAGTTTTGGTAAAAGTTAGTATCTCAAAAACGGCTCTAACGATTTTCTTGAAAATTGTCACATAAATCCATTTTAGATATCCTTTCTCATGTATTAAGTGGTTAAGGAAAAATAGCAGTCATCCTGATTAAGTAGGTCAGTTTTAGATCTCGGAAATTGGTGTTTGAAAAAATAACTCATTCCCTTCCCCCCCCCCCCGCCTTATTTTTTAACTCGCTATATAAATCTATATAAATTCTGTTTTCATGTTTATATATATACACACACACACACACACACACACACACACACACATATATATATATATATATATATATATATATTAGCTTTCTCTTATAGTAAATTTGTTTGGTGTCTACTTCGTTAGGACAATTTTACGTCTTCGCTGACCACATTATTTCTAAAAAATGCATATAATACGTGTAATAGTGGGTAATGGAAGCCGTGTGGTTGTTTCATACCAGATTTTTTTGAGAAAATGTGATCAGAAGATATAAAAGTGACTTAAAGAAGTAGAAACCTAAAAATTTTCCCAGTAAGAGAAATTTTATACACATGTAAAGACATATAAAACGAAGCTTACATTAGCGAGATAAAAAATAAGAAAAAAAAAATGGTAGAGTTATTTTTTGAAACACCGATTTCCGAGATCTAAATCTGCCCAACCTAAGCAGGATGACTGTTAATTTTCCTCTAATAACCACGTAATACATGAGAAAGGAATGGGTTTATATAACGATTTTCAAGAAAATCGTTAGAGCTGTTTTTGTGATAACAACTTTTACCAAAACGCAATTATTGACCGGAAAACAATAATTACATACAAAACTATATTTAAAAGTGAGTTAATATGGTGAGTTTGAAAAAAATCCGCACAGATGTTTTTAAAGGAACGCGCTTGCGAGACCTGAAATTGAGTTATTTATACAGGACGCCTATCAATTTTCCTGAACTAACCAACTATATCATTCGAAAGGACTTCTAATAGAATGTTTATATAGCAAATTTAAAGAAAATCGTTAGAGCCGGTTTTGAGATACGGACTTACGGTCCCACTTCTGGTTTCTGATGTCACACTTCCGGTTTTTCAATTTTTACCAACATTTGGAAAATGCATCTGTGCACCAGACCTGTCTTAATTCTGAAGTTTTGTAGTTCTATCTTTATTAGTTTCGGAGATATGGTAGTCAGGAGATTCCACACATACACACACACTTACCAATTGCTAAAAACCACGTTTTTGGACCCAGGGGACCTTAAAACGTGTAAATCAGGTGAAATCTCGATATCGAATTTTTGGACCGAATACAGTACTTCCATTACCTACGGTAGTTAGGTGATGGAAGTAAAAAACCCAAAAATTTAAGTTTGTTTTGAGTTAATTAAAATCAATATTGTAATCTTTACACATACATTTAATAAGCCTCATTTCATTATTATATTTATTTTCTGTATATTTTCCAGTAAAATTGCTCAATTTTACAATTTTTCTTGTAAGTTCCTAAAAACAGCTGACCAGTAGAAATAGCTAAAAAAACAGTAGAGTTGGCAAGTAATGCAGATTATAATCAAAATTTTAATTGTTTAAAATCCTTCATATTTTATGAGGAATAAGAGATTCATGCTTGTTTGCAGGGGTTTTTGTATAAGCATTGTTATTAGTCTTAACCTCTTTACTTTTGTAATTGTTTAATTTTTCCCCCCCTTTAAGGTTGTTCAACCTTGAAAATACATTTAAAGAACTTTTCTGAAAAAATATTACTTGTCTATCAATTCGGAAAAAAATACTCATAGCTGCCAACTTCAAATTATTCCGGAAAGTTGTTAACAATCGCCCTTTTCTTCATACCATATTCTTTCTAGAATAATTTTCTTTAGCATGTAATTACAATTAAATATGAAGAAAATTACTCCTCAAAGAATATGGTTTTAAAAAAGGGCGTAACTAACAACATTCCGGAATCAATTAAAAAAGTTAGCAGTTATGACTACTGGAAATTTAACAAACCACTGAAACAAAGAATTCTCTGTTTTAAACATTCTTCCCTACATTTATTTATTATTATTATTATAGATTAACGCGCGTATTTATCCAACACCTTCTTATCAAGACTTTCTAAGTGGATTGTGGCGCCACATGATTTAGTCCATTTTTTATGCACATCCTCATATATGGATTTAGAAATGTATATATATATATATTTTTTTTTTTTTCTCCTCGGTGCTTTCGTTTTATACGCTGTAGTTACAAAAATAAATGTAAACCTTTTTTTTTTTTTTTTTTTTTTTTAAGTTCCTTTTTTTTTAATATTACCGCTTTCATTCCCAATTTTTTTCCTCCATAAAACAATAAATCTTATATTTAGCCATAAATTTATTTCAAAGGTAATATATATATAAATATTTTTTTAAATAGGAGTAATAGCAGAGTACGAATTAATATAGCTAACAAAGCAACTGAGAGGTGTTTATTTATGTTTAATATAACCACTGATGCCATTAATAATGACAACTTTTCAATAAATAAAAATATCAAAATTTTGGAAAACATACATGTTGTAATTAATTAAAATACAAATTATAAACATTAAAAAATAAAATAAAATAAAAAATATTTCAAACAGTTAATTTACTTAACTCTTTATATACCAAATCACCTTATTTTTGGAAAAATAGTTTGAAACTTTTTTATTATATTTCTTTGCTGCAAGAGAAACATTTCATATTAAATTTAGCTTAAACTATATCTTAACAATAGAGAAAGCTTAAACTATAGGAACTTTGAAGTTCCAATGAAAGCCTGTAGTAAATTTAGGCTATATATCGAGGAATTTTTTTGGTGGGACTTTAAAGACCCGATGGGATACAAAGGGTTAAGCCACCTGAATATATGCATATATTTTTTAAATAATGGATTTTTTTCACCAGATTAAAAGTATAAACAGGTGCGACGATACAATGTATTGATATAGACAATATAAACGATATATAAGGTATAGAAGTTACAATGTACTAAATTATAAATGACATCAAACTCCAAATTTCCGGTTATTTAAAGTTTTAAAATCATAAATATTAATGATACACCTTTTTTTTTTTTTTTTTTTTTTAAGGTGAGGGTGGATATAAAATTTGCATTAAAAACACATTTTACCGTATATAATAAGAATTTTTTTCCTTTAATCATCTCTGTTAATTTTATGCACAGAGAAATTTTAATGTATAACAATAATTTACAAGTATTTTGATCATCCAAAATAACTCTCACTTACCTGATAACATACTTTCAACATTCTTTAGATCAAGATTTTAAATGGATTTATTTGCTTATTTAAATAAGAAACTAAGTAATTAAAATAATACATAAAAGACAAAAATCAAGAAAAAAATTTTTTTTATTGAAAATTATAAATATGTTTCATATACATAAAGAAGATTGTTCTATAATTTGCATAAAATTAATCATAATAATAATTTAAAAGCACATATATCATTAGGTAATAAAACGTAGATTTTTTGCCTTGGCTTTTGCAATACTTCTCAAGTTTTTGTTAGTGACTATTTTTTAATTTTTTCCAACTTAATTATTTACAAATCTAAATAGCTCTTAAGCAGAAAAGAAATATTTCCACAGGACTTTGTCTTCATGTACTTGGCTTTGATAGATATGATGGCAAATCACTGAAAATCGTAGGAATAGCACCATCTTTAACAATTGGTTTATTTCTTGGGACTTGGTATAACTTTTCTTCTTTTTTATTAAAATATGTTACTGTTTGTATAATTTCATCAGGCTTAAAATGAAGCTCGCAAGCCTTAAAAGGAAAAAAAAAAAAGTCATTAGGATATCGCTAAGAAGTACGTTATATGAGGTGTAAATTTCACCTCATTGCATAGGTTGCATTTAGTTAAGAAGTTGCATATATCAAAACCTTTCTTAATCTATGCATAAATTATTATATACTTGTATATATATATATATATATATATATATGATTACTTACTACTTGATTACGCACGCACAAGATTTCTTTTTAAATCGATCTGGCTTTACTGTTTTTTTTTTTTTTTTTTTTAAGGAATATATCGCTGTTAGTACACAATTGTTAAACATATTTGGAAGCTGACAACCATATTATAAATGTTATCTATATAATTTATGCATGTTCAAACAAATACAAAAGGTCCAATACAGTACAGTCTATGGAAGGAATTTCTTTAAAGTGCCTTTTATCATATTTCCAGGGGTGCAGAATATGTCCGAACGCGCGAACGATGTTCGGGGGAAATTTTGAATACTTATTTTCTTAGAATAAAATAAAAATGAAAACGGAAAAAGAAAAATGACCTAATGAAAAAGACAAGTAAAAATTTTCCAGTAAGAGAAAGTTAATACAAGCGTAAAGACATACGAAACAGAGTTTACATAGCGAGTTAAAAAAATAAGAGAAAAAAAAAAGGGGGGGGGGGTAGTTTTATTTATTTTTTTATTTTTTTTTAGTCTTTGAAACACCAGTTTCCAAGATCTAAAACAGATCTAACTGATCAGGATGACTATTAATTGTCCTGTAATAACCACGTAAAGCATGAGAAAGGATACCTAAAATGGGTTTATGTAACAATTTTCAAGAAAATCGTTAGAGCCATTTTTGAGATACCGACTTTTACCAAAATTTGGCATGTTCAATTCTTGACCGGAAAACAACAATTACACAAAAAAGGCGCCTGTCAATTGCCCTGAACTAACCATTTATATCATTCGAAAGGACATCTAATGGAGTATTTATACAGTAACTTTGAAGAAAATCGTTGGAGCCGTTTTTGAGATACGGGCTTACGAACTCACCTCCGGTTTCGGATATCCCACTTCCTATTTTTCCAATTTTCACCAAAACTTAAAAAATTCGTATGTACACCAGACCTGTCTCAATTCTGAAGTTTCGTGATTCTATTTTTATTAGTTTAGGAGATATCATAGTCAGAGGATACCCCCCCCCCCTCCCACAGACACACGTATACTGACCAATTGCCAAAAAACACATTTTGGACTCAGGGGACCTTAAAACATGTAAATCAGATGAAATCTTGATATCGAATTTTTGGACCGAATACAATACTCCCATTATCTACGGTAGTCGGGTAATGGAGTAAAAATATACTGAAAAAACAAAATTTCTAATATTAAATAAGAAATTGGCAGCTGTTTTCTTCTGTTACAAGTATACATATTTTTTTAAATACCTGTAACTTACATCCCCTGCCCCCCCCCCCTCCTTTCAAACCCCCTCCTCGAAAGTTAAGTATTTGAAGTTCGGTGATATATATTTAGTGATTCATTCAAGCTAGAGACAATATCAAATCTCCAACTTTTTTTTTTTTTTAATTAGCTAAAATGCTACAATAATAATTATCCAATTCACATAAATAAACAAACACTTTAATGACCGGCGGATGGGAAAAATTACGTGTTTGTTTATTTTAGCCGATAAGAAAGGGAGGGAAGAAGGGGGAGATAGAAATAGGAAAAACATTTTTTTTTTCATAGTTTTGAGTCTGATTCATCAAATGCTCTCCCCCCCCCCCCTCGTTACCAAACCTCGCGCGTACACACACACACAAAATAATAATAATAAATAAAACAGAAGAAAGAAAGAAAAAGAACTTGAGCAGTTAGCTGTGAGTGACAAAACATAAATTTTTGAATGAGTTGTTTCTTTTTGTGTCTTAAATTTTAGTTTTCACAAAAGAATTTTAACAATTAGTTAAAACTTCTGTTGTTCTTTTATGGATGTTTATAGAAGCCCAATCATTTCATATTAATTGTTATTAATCTAAACTTATGCTTAAGCTTTTTTATATTATTTTTTCAATTTAAAATTATTTTGCATTACAGTAACACACGTACTATTCTTTAGTTTTTTTGTATTCAATAGAAGAAAGCATTGAATTCGTAAACATTTTCGATTTTCGGTTTTTGATGGATTTACGCGTTTTGAGTGGTCCAGAACATGTTTTGACCATAGAAAATGTTTGTATGTGACAAAAAGTTTTCTGGCGACTGTATCTCAGGAACTACTGCACAGAATTGCATATAAATTAATATATGGATGCACCTTGATATAAATTAGTGTCTATCAACTTTTGGTGCCAATTGCTCAACAGATGACGCTGCTCTACAGCAATTTCAGAAAAGGCTATATCTTAGAAACTACTGCACGAAATTGCATAATTATTTGTACGCACATGCGCCTTGATATAAATTAGTGTCTATCAACTTTTGGTGCCAATCGCTCAACAGATGACGCTGCTCTACAGCAATTTCAGAAAAGGCTATATCTTAGAAACTAGTGCACGAAATTGCATATTAATTTGTACGCAGATGCGCCTTGACATAAGTTAGGGCCTATCAAATTTCTGGTGCCAATTGCACAACATGTGGCACTGTTATACGTCGATTTCTGCAATTTCAGGGAAGGCTCTATCTCAGGAACTACTGCACAGAATTGCATATAAAATTATATGTAGATGCACCTTAACATAAATTATTAGTTTATGCCTTTTAGTGCTAATCGCTCAACAGGTGAAGCTGCTATACAGCTATTTTTACAATTCAAGGGAAAGTTATTTCTCAGGTTCTAATGCGTATAATCGAACAATATTTAATGTATAAAAAGGCCATTATGATACATAATGCTTATTAAATTGGGTGTATATAGGCGATATGTGGCGCTGTTATACTGCAATTTTCCCCGTGATCATCTGTAC